>CAUYUJ010017607.1:0-25000 GCA_963575745.1 Prorocentrum cordatum | reverse complement strand
CCCCAAGGGGCCCGCACCAAAGGTCACTCCGGCGAAGGGTCCCTCTTACGGAGGAGAGCGGATCGAGGCTTCCAGAGACCCGGTGCGTAGGACACATCAAGGCATCGGGAATCCGGGTCGGGGCGGGGAGCGCGGGCGCGGCGACGGGGGAAGATGACGGGGACGGGGGGGCACTCCCTGGGCACCAGATCAGCGGGAGGGAGCGAGGGAGGGGAAGGAGAGGGAGAGGGGAAGGCGAGCAGGGGGAGGGGAGGGGAAGGCGAGCAGAGGGAGAGGGGGGAGCCAAGCTCGGTGCGCTCGCGCCATGTCTGACATCCTACTTCTCCCACCCATCTCCTCTCATTGCGCTCAGGCTATCCCTATCCAGCGACGCGTGTCATAGCGGACCTAGAACTCCGACAAGAAGCCCGTCGTGTTATGCGCAATCGGGAAGGGGGAGAAGCGCACATTGGAGAAGGTGGCGGATGAGAAGGAGGATGGGCAGGATGACAAGGATGAGGATCAGGCAGGAGGAGGGCGCGGAGGAACAGCAGCAACAAGAGATGGAGTGGAAGGAGCGGGAGGAGCAGAAGTATTTGGGGAAGGCGGAGAACGCTGAAGTAGGGGGGCAACAAAGATGACGAAGAACTCGTGTCGTGAAATGCGGCCTGCACGGAAGCGAAAGCACCATTCTGAACAGCTGGAGCAAAGCAACCTCTCCTAAAATGAGGCCCAAGCTGCAGCGGGAATAACATTCTGAAACACCGAGAATGTTCCGACTGCGGCGAAGCATAATCAACTGCAAAACATGGCATCCACTGTGCAACAAAAAACAATACACGGAGAGGGCGGGGCATCTTTCGCACAGAGTCCGGGAAGAGAAACAAGCAATATTCCGATTGAGTATTTGTGAAGGCGGGGATCGCGGCAAGAGGTAATGAGAGGGGGGAGGGAGGGGAAGTTCGGGAGGAGAGGGGGGGCAGGGTACTAAGGGCATGGGGCGGGGGATGAGCGGAGATGTGAGAAGGAACTTTCCTTTCCCATCTCCTCTCATCCCTCGCCCCATGCCGTCTTCTCCACGCCCTGCTCCCATCTCCTCTCATCCCTTGCTCTCACCCGCCCCGTCCGAAGGTGCGGAGAGAGGAAGGGTATGGATGGGGTGGCGTATGCGGAGGGACGGTGGGGCGGAAGGCTGGGTGGCGAGTGGAGGCGAGCACGGGGGGGAGGGATGGAGCAGCGAGGAGGAGGAAGGCGCGAGGAGGAGGGGCAAGAAGGGAAAAAAGAAACCGCAAAGGTGGGGTACGGGGGCGGCGAGAGGGAACAACAGCGAGACGGAAGGGGCGAGAGGGAAACGCGAGGGGGAAGGGGCGGCGAGAGGGAGCACCGTGGGAGCGAAAGGAGAAAGGCGAGAAGGAAGCGAGCGAGGGACGGGGGAAAAGGGGGGGGGGGATGGGAAACGGGGCGAGTGGTGGATTGCGGATGTGCGGGGGAGGGGTTGGGGAGGGAGCGGGAATGGACGGGCAGAGGAGGGGGAGAGTGGAGGAGAGAGCGCGAAGGGGGGAGGAGGGAAGGGGAGGGGAGCGGGGGGTCTAGAAGATGGGGATGGGGGGGAGTCGAGAGCTAATGCATGGGCCCTTCCCTTCCTCCTCCCCCCATGGAGAGAGGGAGAAAAACAACCAACAATGACACCGCGAGAGAAATAGAGAGAGAGAGAGAGAGAACACAAAACAACACAAATACGAACATAAAGAGAAAGAGAGAGAGAGAGAAAACAAAAAGATAAAGAGAGAAATACATATATATATATATATAGTGAGGGAGAGAGGAAGAAAAAGAGAGAAATAGAGAAACAGTGCAACCACACATCACAAAAGACATATGCCAGACGAGGGCCACATGACCAAATCGCGCATGCGAGGACCAAAGGTAGGAGCAATACACCGATATGTCGCCGCAAGTAGGCGTATTACAACCGGAGTCGCTCAGTTCCGGCAAACACGCGCGCAATACACCACCCATAATCAGCACATGCCGTTTGGAGGGACAACCGTACATACAATAATGCGCGTGCATAGTATGCCTGGCTTGCTGCAGGTATGGCAGCGAAATGTGCGATGTCCGAATTATGATGATTATTCTGGGGTCATGGTCATGGTGTCGGGTCCCTTGGCAAATATCTGGGCGCTTGTCCGATTAAAACACGGCCTCTGCGCCCATAGGCTTGAATGCAGTGGGGGCCGATACACAAGATACCCACCACAGGAAACCCAACCCTGAAATCCGCCGAGGTTTCTTGGTCCAGGGTTGGGTTTCTTGCGCTTCGGCTGCAAACGAAGAAACCCAGGGCACCCTGACCCGAGACTTCTTGACTGCTGAGGTCAAGCAATTGACATCAAGAGATCCAAGGCGATCGAACATGCGAGCTTCGGGCCTTGCATAAAAAGCAAGGCGACGACTTCTCCTCTCGGAAAGAAACCTTTTTGCCCCTTTGACTCAGGCCAGTGGGGCGAAGAAATCCAGGGAACCCTCAATGCGCTGCGCGGGAGGAACAAATGAAATGGCGGGCGATGAAACCAAAGGTATCCTGAATGCTTGTCCGTTCCTTGGGCTTTTGGGCATGTACCCCGAAATGCGCCAGCGCCCACTTGACAGACTGGCAAACCCCCGCGAGCGCGCGCTCTGCATGTGACAAAAGACGGGGTGGAAGGCCAAGAAACCCAAGGTACCCTGAATGCATGTCAGTTCCTTGGGCTCTCGGGCATGAGCCCAGAATGCGCCAGGGCCCCCTATGCCAAACTGAACAGCCCAGCAAGCAAGCGACGCGCGGGAGGAGCAGACGGAGTGGCGGGCGAAGCAACCCAAGATATCGTGAATGCTTGTCCGTGTCTTGGGCTTCCGGGCATGCGCCGCGAAATGCGCCAGCGCCCGCTTGACAGACTGGCGAAACCCCGCGAGTGGATGGGCAACGCGGGACGAACAACCCGAGTGGAGGGCGAAGAAACCCAAAGTACCCCGAATGCCCTGAAGTTTCTTGGATGTTCTGGCGCGCGCCCCGAAACTGACCGATGCCCAAGAAACCCAGGGTGCCCTGGCACGTGCAGTTTCTAATTGCGGCGACCTTCCGCGCCGAAAGCCAGCCAAAGAAACCAAGGGAACTCTGATGAAACACAGGGTGTTTCTTGTCATGGGCCCCCCCTGTACCTGACTCATCCAGTCGAGGACACAACTTATACGAGGGACCAACTGAGGATACATACTTACCAACCAAAAATCATCGGAAAACGGAATGGAATGAGGGCGGGTTCCAACGAGCAGGCCGAGGTTCGCCCTCTGAGCCCAGGGCAGTGCGACACGGAAGTGACCCACTCCGTGTGCCCGTACCTCTTCGTGTAGAGGTTTCTCAGCACCTGCAGCGCAAGCTTTGCGCTGCCGCAGGACTTCCGGCAGGCTCGCGGACCAGCACGGCAGGTGCGCTTCGTGAAGACGTGCGCAGCGGTTTCTGACACCCCGTAGATCGTTCGCGCTGAAGCAGTCGCGGCGTGCCGACCAGCCGGATGCGCCGAAGAACAGGGCCACGCAGAGGGTTGTTGGCATCACAGCCCGTGGCCTGCGCGCTGGCGATGGGGGCCAGGGGGGCGCATTGAAAGAAGCAGAGGGGGGGGGGTTCGCGAAATCTGGGAAACCTCATTGCCGCAGCCATGAGATCCCCCCAAAAAAATCCTCTCCCCACTCTTCGGCGCATTATCCTTCGGTATCGGCCAATTCTGGGACCGCGGCAACGTTCAACCTTGATTGTCAGCGCTGTGGTCCCAGACATCCGGCGGTTCGATGTTTTCCAGACGTGGGCCCCATGACCTCTCAACCACTTCCCTGGGACCATGTTTTCATCCCGAGTCGTTTGTTGACGGTCCTGGGGCCAGAATTCGACTTCCAAAGGCCGAAAATTCAGAGTAATCTGCGGTCTCGATTTTTTCCGAGCCGCCTGATGCCTGGAGTCGCCGTCGCGTCGATACGACACGTACCTATTGCAGGCGGGAGGGCCAATGTCATGGCAGTGGGAGCGTGAGCTGGCGGGACCACGTCTACGATGATACCATTGCGCACTTCTGCAAATTACAATACCAGCGTGGTTGTCATGATTGCGGTCGCTGACAGTTGTTCGTTGATCGGGATCGCACTTGCGATCGCTCACCGAAAGAGACAAGAAGATGGAGCCGAACAGCACCCTCGTATGCACTTGCGGCTCGAAAAACAGGCCACGACCCAGACACCGATGTTTGGGATGGAAGGCAGGTGGCCCTTCATCCTTCATACTCGACACGCCTCCCTCTGCCTCCCCGTTCCACCCCTCGCATCCATTCCATCCCCTGAAAGGCCACGTGAGGCCGAAAGCGGAACAACACTGTCAGAGCTCTGTTCCCAGGGCGACTCTGAAGAGTCGATCTCCAGATCTCTTTCGGGGCGCGTGTTGACAATACTGTCAAAGCATCATCCGGCCGCGGTGACGAGAAGCCTCTCGGCGGCCCAAAGGGGGCGAGCATCAGGTCGGGCATGTCCCCCTACAGGCGGATTTTGGAAGACGAATGGAACATAGCCAAACCTCACTACAACAAACATCAGACATGGACGACAAATCGTCCCCAGACTACTTGTTGACTATTTTGGCATATTCCTCCTGCAGAGGGACATGCCCGACTTAAGGCGAGCAGCGCGCAAACGGACTCGATCCCTGAACTCGGGTGTGACGAACAGGGCGGCGTCAGGATCTGGGGCGCGCAAACATGGATTAGCGATCTATGGATTTGGCGCGCGGTCACCAAATCCATGGATCTGGGGAAGGGCCCCCCCAAAATGCGGCTGGTGCCGCCCCGTTCGGCGCTGGAAATCCGCGATCTCCCATGGAAACGGGGCCCGTCGCTAATCCACGCCCCCTTTGATCCGTGTTTGCGATCGCCTGACAGGAAGAGGGGTGTTGGCGCATCGCGGCCCGAGGCATGTCCGCGGACGCGGGGGGCCGCCCAGGGAGCGCAGTGAAAGCAGAGGAGGGGGCCATAGACCCTGGGAGGTCTCACGGCCCTGGCCATTGCGTCCTCACCGCCCTACAGCAGGGGCCCGACCACAAGAAACCTCCCAGAAGAAACCTCACCCTGAGACCCCAGGACGTCCCTTGATTTTTCTGGCGCGGGAACGCCACGCTTTCCACAGACCGTCGAAGCCCAAGAATTCCAGGGCACCCTGGAGGCGAGCAGGGTGTTTATTGGCATGGGTCTTCACTGCACCCCCTCAGCACCCGTGTCCTCCTCGTCGTCGCTGTCGTCGTCGTCGTCGCCGTCGCCGACGTCGTCCTCCGAGTCTTGCCACCGCCAGGGATGGCGGGCCTCCTCGATTCTTCGTGGCGCTCCGGGAGCCTCGATCCTTCTCAGGCGCGGCCTTCCGTGACGTCCTCCTCGCCTTGCGAGCTGCTCTCCGGCCGCACACGTACGTCTTGGGGCGAGGCGACGGGGGACGTCACGGAAGGGTACGGTTTGCGAGGGGTCCTCCTCCTGCTGCTCCTCCTCCTCCTCCTCCTCCTTCTTCTCCTCCTCCTCCTCCTCCTCCTCCTCCTCCTCCTCCTCCTCCTCCTCCTTCTCCTCCTCCTCCTCGCTTAGGCCGGCCCTGACTCTGCGTGGCGAGGGCCCTGGCCAGGGGAGCCGCGGCGGGCGCCAGGCCTGGCCGCCGCGGACGCTGAGCTCCTTGAGCCCGTGGTCCGCGCTGCCCAGCACCGCCTGGGCAGGTGCCGGCGGCCCCCGCCCCCGCGGGCAGGGCCGGGGGCGAGAGGCCTGCATACATTGCTTCCCCCGGGATCCTGGCGTGTCCTTCGCGTCGAGCCGTTAGAGGCCTGGAAATGGGCACCACCACCAGCACAGGGGTTTGCCTCCACAGGGGGAGGTGCTCCTAGGTTTCGGTGCTGGTGGTAGTATGTCGATCACCTCGGAAGCCAAAATATTGGCACCATCGCCGAGATCGGGATCTTCTTCCTTCGGTGGAGGCACACCGCCAATAATGGTGTTGGCGTCAACCTCTAGGCCTGCGAATCTGAGCGTTTTTCGGGCGTCGCTGCAGATAGGTCCCCTTTGCTGGCCCGAAAAGCCCCCTCTGGGGCACTGCTGCAGGGCCTCTTCCGGGGCCCGAGAGGGCCCCTTGCTGCAGCCCCCGTTGCCCCCCATCGATCGCTCCCCCACTGCGCGACGCCCAGTGGCGTATCATTGGCTTCGAGCAGGGCGTGGCCTGCCGCCGGTGTCGGGCCCCGGGGCCCTTCCACCCGGCTCGAAAGGTGGAGCAGGGAGAGGGGGGTCTGGGGCTGCTACGGTCGTGAATTTTCACGACGTGGTGACCCTGTCGCCGGGTCGGAGTTCAGGGTCGATCCCCAGCGTTCCCCCTGGGGTTATTGCGGTTGTCAGATTTGCAGACAAGAGCCCCCGACCCGCCTCACACACCCTGCATGCTTCGGCCGCGAGGCCCAAATGGAGCCTGTGCTCCCTGGGCATCCCGTCCCGTGCCTTCGACAGATCACGACTGCATGCCGCGGCCGCCAGGCCCAAAGTGTGCCCGGTGCTCCCTGGGTGTCCCCCTTGCGTTCTTGGGCGGGGATCGATCGAAGCAAAATAACTAAATCAATGCTGCTAAGGTTGCTGTTGTGGATTCCCCTGCCGGGTTTGGGGGCCGTGTCCCAAGACATTCGAGCCGCTGGATGCCTGGGTCTGGGGGCCTCCGCGGAGGCCTCCGGGAGCTCCCAGAGAGCCCAACAGGGGGGGCCGACGCCCAGAAGCAACACGAGCCCAAGCCGCCCAAATACCGAGGACCCCCCCCACCGGCCCCCCTCTCTCAGGTCGGGGACGTCCAAGAGGGGGCGCGTCCAAGAGGGGCGAGCGCAAAAATCATGGCTGGCGGCATGTGCGCGGCCCAGGGGGGGGGGGGGGGGGGGCAGGGACGCATCGAAATAAGAAGAGGCGCTATGACATCTGGGGAGGCATCATGGCCTCCGCCATGGTTTCCATCCCTTCGCTATCAAAGACGCGCTAGTCCGGGTCAATGCAAACTCGGGCCAGCCGGGGTGCTGCCGCGAACTCCGTCCAGCCGCTCCCAAACCTGGGTCAGCGGAGGGGGGGGAGGGGGGGGATTCAGCCCCACGTGGCTCCAAAACCTACAAGCACTTGAGGTCCAGCCTGGTCCCACCTCCTTCTCCCCCTGGGGGAGAGGTGTACCTTTCCCCCTGCCCCCCTCTTCCTGGGTCTGGACGAGATGGCGTCCAAGATGGCCCAAGATGACCCCAGAAAGGCCCCAGATAGCTCAATATGGCCTGCAAGATCGAACAAGATAGCGCAAGAAGACTCAAGATAGCCTGTCCCGAGACGGCCCCAAGCGGCCACTGAGCCTCTAAAGGACACTCCCTATAGAGGCCAATATGCTTCCAAAACGAGGGAATCGATGTAATATGTCATATCGCCTTTTCGCTTCCGATGGGCTCTTGAGGCCTCAAGATGGCTCCAAGATGGTCAGAGAGAGTCCCAAGAGGGGCCCAAGAAGGGCACATGACAGCCCCGAGAGCGCCCATGAGCGCACCAAGAGCACCAGCGCTCTTTAGCACTTTACTTGATACCAGTGCCTGGCTTCTCACAACAATTTGCCGTAGAATGTGTCGGCATGTTCTACATGCCCTGTGAGGCTGCCTGGAGAAAGCAAGGATGCGGAGCTCGCCCTCTCACAGGGGTGAAGAAGAGCATGTCTCTTGTCCACCTGCCTGAGCCTGCGATCTTGTGGCACACCGCCAGGATAGATACCCCGACTAGCGAGCAAGACATGACAGTAAATAATCGCAGCCATCGACGTTTGGCTCTGCTCATCGGCCACTCCGTTTGCTATGTTCATGTTCTGTCCCACCCTCACGGTAGCCATTCGAGGACAGCAACGGGTGCACGGGCGCACCGGCATGCCGCATGCGGTGCAGACCCGCACTGCTTGTTCATCCGGCGCGCTAGCTGCAGCTTGAGGGGCCCGTCGCTGGGCATGAGCGGCTCGGAACGCGGCCCGCGCGTCTTCCGGGAAGATGGGCCGAGGACCGACAGGTGGATGCGAGCACTGCTCTCTGCGACAAGCTTAGCAGAAAAGCCAGCGGCAGCCGCGCGCCAAAGAGCGCTGCGGGCAGCGGCCGCGCCTTGTCTCCGAGCAGAGACATGCACAGCACGTTGCGGTCGGACACGTCCACGACGCGGCCGCTGCTGCATGAGCTGCGAACCTCGCGACCTTGGGATGCGCGCGGGAAGCCGGCGAACCTCTTCCCTCACTGTCCTTGCGTGCCATGGTCACGCACATGGCAGCGAGTGTGGAGGACGAGGAGGAGCAGCAAGCAGAAGATGGTGAGGAGGAGGAGGAGGAGCAACAGAAAAAAGAAGGAGTAGCTGAACCATCCGTTGAATTGAAGGCGGCTGAGGAGCAGGAGATGAGCGGGGTAGAGGCAGGAGGAAAAGGAGTAGAGACAGGGAGCAAGGAGGAGAGCAGGAAGAGAGCGGGAAGGGGGAGGGCACTCACTGGCCCGTGGCGAGGCGGATCGAGCCTCGAAGCCTCCCGTGCCTGTCACCACCCCCCACCACCCCCCGAGGGCGAAGATGTCCGTATCCTGCGTCCGAACCTATGTCGGCGGCGGGCATCACGCGGGTGATACTGGCCAGCACAGAAAGTGACGTGGTGAAGTGATCAAATCCCTGAACGACCGACGTGTTTGGTGACCTGTCTGCCTTGACACCGCCGGGCGGCATTCCTGGGCGGCGGGACGGCGATATTAAAACACGATCAGGGGCTTTGGCAAAGCGCGTCGCGGTGGCGGCCCTGGCGTCGCAAGCGGATAGCGTGCCGCTCCGCTCCGCGAGCCGGTAGACCGGGAAACATATGAGACGTTGGCGCTCGTGGACCGTGGCGTGGATAGCGTGTCGCGCCGAAGCGTGGTGGGCCACAACCGGCAGAGCGACAAGCTAAGCCAACGTTCCTGACCGTACGAGAATCTGCATCAACATACTGTAACCTTTCGGACGTCCACGCGGATTTCTTGGATCGGCCCTGGCCACCCCTCCCTGGCACGCGGAGCGCGCCAAGGACGGCGCCAGGGAGGTCCAGCTCAGAGTTACGACGTGGAGACGGAGGAGGAGGAGGGTGATGAGTGGGGGGTGCCAGCTCGAGTCCAAGAGTGGCAGAGGCCAGCCCCTTCGTGATCCAATGGCGGAAGAGCAACGAACTTCAGAGAGAGAAAGAGAGAGGGAGAGAGAGAGAGAGAGAGAGAAAGAGAGAGAGATCGGCGCGCTGCCGACCAGACCGCACCGCAGCAGCTGCCCTCCTCCTGCCCTCCCCTTCCCTCTCCATTCCTCCTCATCCTCTTCGAGGATCCTACTCTCCTCCTCTCCCGCCTCCTCTTTGAAGCTCGGAGCTGCGGACTGCCCCGCCGAAGCGGCCGAAGCCCTCGAAGCCCCTCCTTCCCAGCAGCGCTGGGGGGAGAAGCGGACAAGATGAAGAGGTAAAAGAGGTCGACGCAGGAACGACGGACGGTCACGCCCCAAGCAGCGAGGGAGGGGAGGTGGCGTGAGGCTGGGGGGGCCTGTCTGCGCCAGCGCCGTGCGGGTGCGAAGGCTTGGCCCGAGCGTGGGCCCCAGCCCCCCCGGGGAGAGCTGAGGCCCATCTCCTCGGCGCGCATCTCCTTGAGCATATGGGCCCGCCTCCGCAGATCCTGTCAAGAGGTCATGGTGTTCCCATCGTACTTAAGGACCCCATCCCAGAAATAATTTCGAGCCCCCAGATAAGTACCAAAGCCGTGTCGAACGAGTATCGCCTCCCAGGGGGGCCCGACACGTGAAATCCCTCCAGTTTCGGTGCTTCCTTGGTGCTCGAAACTCTTTCTGGTGATCAAGGCTGCAGCAGGTTGAAACATCATAACCAAGAGGTCGGTCCGAAGGAGGCGGAGGAGGGCTGCGGTGCTCCTGGGTGCGCGCGGGGCAGCAGTTGCGGCGGAGTAGGCGGCGCTGTGTGTCTGTCTGTGTCTCTGTCTCTGTCTCTGTCTGCCTCTGCCTCTGTCTCTGTCTCTGTCTCTGCCTCTGTCTCTGTCTCTGTCTCTGTCTCTGTCTCTGTCTCTGTCTCTGTCTCTGTCTCTGTCTCTGTCTCTCTCTCTCTGTCTCTGTCTCTGTCTCTGTCTCTGTCTCTGTCTCTGTCTCTGTCTCTGTCTCTGTCTCTCTCTCTCTCTCTGTCTCTGTCTCTGTCTCTGTCTCTGTCTCTGTCTCTGTCTCTGTCTCTGTCTCTGTCTCTGTCTCTGTCTCTCTCTCTCTCTCTGTGTGTGTGGGGGGAGCGTGTGAGGCGACTGTGGTCGGGACAAGGCGGCGACCAGGCGTGCGGCGGAGCAGGTGGAGGCCTCCTCCGCCTCCTCCTCCTCCTCCTCCTCCTCCTCTTCCTTCTCCTCCTCCTCCTCCTCCTCCTCCTCCTCCTCCTTCTCCTGCGCCCACCCCTTCATCCTGCCCTCGTCCCACTCCTCCTGCAATCCTTATCCTCCCTCTCATGCTGCTGCCCCTCCTCCTACCTCTCACAGAACCGTCCCGACCCCCAGTGCTCTGAGCTGCCCTCCGCGGGGCGAGCACTCACCATACCCCAAGGGGGGCTAGGACCCAGGGGAGAGAAGACTAACACGCAGCAGCACTCGTCACGAGCTCACTTCAGAAGCTAAGCGTGCGACCGTGCTTCACGCTTGTCCACTCCTTAACCGGAACGATGCTGTTCGCGGGCCCCTCCCTCCACTTGTTGCCTGCGCCGCTGTTCGAGGATCTTGTGATCACCATGGCGCCGCAGAGGGCCACGACATTCCCAGCGCATCCGCTGAGATACGTTTTCTGTGCGCAAAGCCCCGGCGCGCCACTAAGCAAAACAGAAGGCCACATCCAAGAGCGCGAACGAGCGAGCTGCACACAGCAGGCGGCGTCGACACACTCACTCGGCTCTGGACCCGCGCGACACCAGAACCCCTCCCCTCGAAGCATTTGGAAAATCCCCCTCGAAGGCCAGGAGCCCCCCTCGACCGTGGAACTGGAGCCGACAGGCCTTCCGAGCAAGGGATGTCCCAGGGGCCTCGGTCAGGAGGTGGAGTAGAAGGAAGAGGTGAGGAGGAGGACCAGGAGGCGGAAGAGGAGGAGGAGGAGGAGGAGGGGGGGAGGGAGAGGGAAGAAGGAAGAGGGAAGAGGAAAAGGAGGAGGAGGACCCGGAGCACTCGCAGCCGAAGGCGCCGCCGTGCCTCCGCCCAGCGCCTCTCGGGCCGCTGCGCTTCTGCACGAGGCGTTCGGCGACGAGTGCAGGGTCATAAGCTGGTGCGTGTCGGCCGCGGCAGAACGTCGTCGTCGTCGTAGTCGTCGTCGTCGTCGTCGTCGTCGCCGCTGCCGCTGCCGTCGACGTCGACGTCGACGAGTGAAGGATCATAAGCTGGTGCGTGTCGGCCGCGGCAGAACGTCGTCGTCGTCGTCGCTGTCGTAGTCATCGTTGTCGTCGTCATTGTCGTCGTCGTCAAAGTCGTCGTCGTCGCTGCTGCCGCTGCCGTCGACGTCGACGTCGTCGAGTGTAGGAGATCATAAGCTGATGAATGTCGGCCGCGGCAAGCGTATGATACGGCTGCTCTTCAAACCACAACTTCCGAACAACACCTACGTTTGTAGTCGTAACAACACATACATAATAAGTATGTTCGCCAGCGTGGACCCCAAACAGTGATTTTGCTACAATATATGCGGTGCAATCTAGGTGGTGCAATCAGTTCGGTGCAGACTAGGTGGTGCAATGCATGTGGCGCAATCTATGTGGCGCATGGCAACGCAAAGCAATGCAAAGCAACGCAAAGTTATGCAAGGCAGTGCGAAGCAGTGAATAATAATGCAATCTAATTGCAATGCAACTGCAACACAATTCAAACCTGTGGAAAGCAACGCGAAGCAATGCAAGGCAATGCAAAGCAATGCAATGCGATTCAAAGCACTGTAATGCGATGCAAAGGAGTGCAACGCGATACAAATCAATGCACTGCAACGCAAAGCAAGGCAAAGCAATGCAAAGCATTGCAAAGCAAATAAATGCAACACAGGGCAATGTGAAGCACTGTAATACAATGCAAAGCGATGCAACCAAATGAAAAGCAACGCAAACCAGTGCAAAACAATTCGAGATACGAACTTCGCACAGTCAAAATCGTGAACCAAGACGGTGGCGAGGGGCGGCCACAAGCCGGCCCCACTGACAACCAGGCCCAGTTCCAAATTAAGAAAAGAAATGAGAATCCCTAAGTGCAAGCACCGCGTGGGGATTCTCACAAACAAATTCAATATCAGACGCACTTCTCCGAGGGAGTAGAGCTCATAGGCGATGATCGCTGTCGCCGCGTGCACGTTTTCTGACCGCTTCGCGTGGGACTTCGCAGGCGTGCTGAAAGCGGTCCACCCCTCACGCAGATCGTGACGTCGCCGTCTCAAAACAGAATACCTATACGACGACTTTTCGGGCGATGAGGATTGGGGGTAGGGAAAACTAACTGACGACAACCTCGACGACTTTGATGGCGACGAGACAGCGATGTTGCACGATGAGCTGAATGTGAGAACGCAACATGGCGATTGTAATAAAGGCGACCTCACTATCAATCTCACAATCGATCTCACCACAGATCTCACGATCGATCTCACTATTGACCTCAGTATCGATCTCACGATCGATCTCACTATCGATCTCACTATCGCGCCACTGATAGGGCACCCCCCGCCACAGACGGGGTGTCGATCTCACAATCGGTCTCACTCTGAATCTCACAATCGATTTCACCGCAGATCTGACTCACTATCGATCTCACCATTGACCTCACTATCGATCTCACTACCGATCTCACTATCGATCTCACCATCGCGCCACCGACGGGGCACCCTCCGCCACCAACGGGGCACCCCCGCACCACCGACGGGGCATCCCCGCACCACCGTCCGAGCACCCCCCCCACCACCGACGGGGTACCCCCGCACCTCCGGCGGGGCACCCCGGGCCACCGCGCGCCAGAGGGCGGGGCGGTCAAACGGCTCCACGGCCCCCAGCCACGGCGGCATCATTCCCATCGCGCGCCCACGCAGCTTCGCCTCGCCCGGACGCACGACACGAACACGAAACCGAAACCGATTTCCTGGTGAGGGGCTCTCCGTCCGACTTTTCAGTGATGCTTCCAGTGATTCAATAACTTCAAGTGTAGTCGTTACTGCCCACGCCTTGCATGTAAACATGAAGGTTTATTTGCATAGCCAATGCGGTGTCATATGGGTTGCCGTATATTTCCTGAACGTAACTGCTGAACGCGCTCACTAACACATTCGTGCTCAGGTACGCTTGTCCAGCATACTTGCGCATCGCACTCGCAAACACATCGGTGACGCACGTCGACTGCCGCACGTCGGTTGCCACATGGTTCGAGCACATTATCTAGGTTATTGGTTTGGTTGCGTTCCCTGCCCATCGTGTACGGGCCTGGGCACGCACGGTACACTGCTGTACAATATCTACATGCGTATATATATATACATATATATATATGTACGCAAACAGATGACGCATGTACGTATGTCTATGTACATCGAGGGAAAGAGAGAGATAGAGAGAGAGAGAGAACAAACATTGATGGGGGGAGAGAGAGGGAGAGAGAGAGAGTGAGAGAGAGAGAGAGAGAAAAACAGAGAAAGGGAAAGACAGATACCGGGCCCCATCTCTCGTCGCAAAGTTCTGCATGCATCGCCCCCCGTCGGGAGGGCATGTTACTTCGTTTCCGAAAGCGGCGGATCCGCGCTCCCGATGCCACGGCCCCTGGTTAAACAAAAACTGTCGCTGGCTCCACGCTCACGAATCCACAGCCCGCGCTACTGAGGCAATGATCCATGCAAAACAGTATAGGTCCGCGCTCACGAGCTTCCAAGATGGCCGCGACAGGCAACCAAGGTCGCCAAGATGGCTCAATATGCGTCCAAGACGCCCCAGTATAGCCCTAAAGCGGCCCAAGATGGCCTCTCGACCTTGGTTCTTCTTGAATATGCCCTGGGCGTTTTGTTCTTACTGGTCTTGACTCGTCGTGTTGGAACCATTATTTAGCGTTCTTAGGTCCCGACGAGATCGATATCAACAGCGCAAAGAACAATTGGTGCCGTGCTGGGTTTTGAATTATGTTTACTTTTAGCGTTTTCAGATCAGCTGGTTCACATTGCCGTCTGAAGCGTCCTCAGGTCCTTCTCCCTGCGTCCAGTCCTCATTATATGTGTAGTCTAACCAGTTTGCGTTTCTCTGGTCGTCGCTGCTGCTGGCTGGTCGCGGGGCCTCTGAGCCTGTTCCGCGCTGCTGCTAGACTGGTGTCAGGTCATCGTGTGGGGCGTTTGTAGCTCTGCGCTCTCCGCGCGGAGCGAGAAGGACGGGAGGCGACAGGAACCGGAGAGCTGGAGCGGGGACGGCAGTGAAGACAAGGAGCAGGCTTGTGACAAGAATACAAACAACAGAAAACCACACTAAGATCCACAGCGACGGGCCTGGACACGCTAAAACAACGCGCCCAACCATATTACACCATGTCACGTCGCTTCCGAGTTTAGCTTGTCAAGAGGCCAAAATATAAAACGGTAGAAAAGCCAAGTGCGCTTATGAGAAGAACCCACCTCTAGACTGCCCAATATGCTTCCGAAACGACCCAAGAGGGTCACACGGGAATCCCCGGGGGCCGAAGACGCCAAACTCGCATGTAGTCCAGAAAGGTGTTTGACACATACACATCCAATTAGGCCTGCTCACCTTTCGGGGCTTCCTTGCAGCTCCTGGCGGCCCTAAAAGCCTCCAAGATGGACCCGACGAGGGCCCGAGAGGGCCCCCACATGGCACTCTTATCCTCCACGACGGCCTTGAGTCAGCCCAGGCAGGTCTGCAGACGGCCCAGGAAGACAAAGAGGGAGCCCTAGGCTGGCCCAAGAAGGCTTCCGGAGGGACCCGCAGCGGCCTGAGGGAGCGTCTCGACTCCCCAAACGGCCCGAAGACGATCCCACGACGGCCCCAGGAGGCCCCACAGACGGCAAAGAGGGCCACCCCCAGACGACCCAGGAGAGCCCCAAGACGGCCTAAGAGGGCCCCAGGACGGCCTAGAGTGGCCCGAGGGACCCCCAAAGACCGCCCCACGGGAGCCCAACAAAGGACGGAAGAAGGGGAGGAAGACGACGACGACGAGAAGGGAACCGCCGACACGACGCGGAAGAGTGTGTCACATGTGACGGCTCTCCCAAGCCTCGGGGCCCGAGGTGCCATGTCGTTGCCTCCAGCGCGCCCCCAGAACAGTCGCCACGCAAGCTGCTGGACTGGCACGGTGGCGGGACTTGCTGCAGCTCGATATATCCACAGCCTTGCCGTGGGCACTGCGCGAAGTGTCCGTAGATCCCTTCGAGTTCCCCTGTGTTGAGCAACTCATACGTTGTCACTGGGGCCGACAGCCTGGATTTCTAGACATTCTGCGCGCTCTCGGTGCTTCTCGCGTGACGTTTCTCGTTTCTGGAAGCCGGTCACGTCTGAAGACGTTGCTTCAGAATGGCTTCGGCCCCGGACGGGGGCACACCAGCTGGCCCCAGGAGCCTTCTGATGCCATGATGCTCGAGTCTCCCTCCAGCTCCTCGTGCCCCTCCTGGCCTGCCCGCTCTGTCGCCCCATCCCGGTCGAAGCTGGGCTCCTTATCTCGCCGCCGGCCAGGGAGAGCGGCCGAGGCTTTGCACCTGGCCGGCGTCTCCGGGATCAGGGCGGGCATCGGGAGGCTGAGGATGATGATGATGATGATGATGACGATGATGATGGTGATGATGATGGTACTGATGATGATGATCATGATGATAATAATAATGAAGATGAAGATGAAGATGATGACGATGATTGAGATGATGAAGATGATGCTGATGATGAAAATGATGCTGATGATGACGATGATGATGGTGATGATGATGATGAGGAGGAGGAGGAGGAAGAGAAGAAGAGGAGGAGGAGGGGGAGGAGGTGGGGAGAAGAGAGGAGGGATTGAAGGATGGATGTTCGAGGTTCGAGTTTATTGTCATCGCGTTTCCCAATTGTATTTGCCTCCGCGGGGCTTCTCGTCCTCCGCGGCTGAATTCCCTCCGAAATCATGGCCAGACCAAACTCTCTAGGGAGACTTCTGGATAAACCCTCATGAGCCCCCTCCCTCTGGACTACTCTCTGAGGACTGGGGGGCTCTCTTTGCTCAGTTGCTGAATTCCATTTTCACTCCACCATCGTTCCTGCTTCTGTCCTGGCGCTGGACCTCCCGCGCGGAGCACGCCAGGGGCGGCGCTGGAGACGCCGCCAGGAGGTGTTCAGCGCAGACCCAGGAAAATGACGCAGCTGCCTCTGCTGCTGCTTCTTCTTCTCATTCTTGGAATCCCTACTGTTTCTCCCCCCTTCCCTCCGCCATTGTTCGCCGGGTCGCCAGCGTCGCGCTTTTCTGTTCGCGGCGCGGGCCCATGGAGGCCCGACAAGTTTGGGCTGTTCGATTTTCTGGAAAACAAAAAGCACCCGCCTAGCCCGCCCAACCTACTGCGGCCGCCAGGCCCAATGAATCTCGAGTGGTCCTGGGGATCCCGCCTCCCCGGACCTGCAGGCTGCGGCCGCCAGGCCCAACGAATCCGCAGTGATCCCTGGGGACCCCGCCTCGCCAGCCCTGCATAGCGCGGCGGCCGCGAGGCCCAAAGAATCCTGAGTGGTCCCTGGGGATCTCGCCTCGTCAGTCCTGCATGCCGCGGCCGCCAGGAACAAACAATCCTTGAATGACGCTGCGTATCCCGCATCGTGGAGCCCCACCAGCGGGGCTTCACGGCCCAAAGCCGTCCATCCGTTACGCAGACATGCATTCCACACACGTACATTTAGAGCAGACATCTAAGGCACACGTCATTACCATACATAAGTATCATGAGTTCTGAATGTATATTAATGACATACACACATGGCACACACTCATGAACACACCATACACAGGCGTGACAATAACGTACCCACTTACGTACAGCAAGTAGTCGGCCATCGCATAAAGCAAACACATACACACATGACGTGCATCTGTACCAACCACCGATAACAAATCTCAGTATAAGACATCAAGAAACCCTTCGATATAGAACGTACAAAACGCATACCACACACTAGACACACGCATCACGACCATTCATACATTTTCGCCTCGCAAAACATCACTTGTAAAACTACCAAAGCGCGAATCAAAAGGTCGCTACGCAAAGCGAGTACATCGCGCAAGCCGACCTGCAATATGCAACCTCATGCTATGAACCATGGCCTGAACAACACATCGGCACTGCGGTTGCTCTGCATGCATGTGGATATCCCCCGCGGCCCCAACGGCCATATCCCCTACACACAGCGCTGGGAATGGACAAGAGGGAAGAGGAGGAGGAGGCAAAGGGACGATGAGGGAGAGTGGGCAGCGTCATTGCCAAACACGGCTGTCACGCGCATCGGCTGTTTGAAACCCTGGCCCACGCCAGAAGTGCAAAAGCACCGACCATAGGGTGAGGAGGAGAGCGGGACGAAAGATGAGAAGAGGGAGGGAGGGAACAGTCACAGCGAAACTTCGCACGCGCGTAGAAGACGGATGAAGATGGCTCCCGCACAGAAGCCCTAGCGAGAATCAATACGACTCATCATGGACACACGTCAAAAGCATCAGTATGATACGTACACGAAGGACACCTTTCAGTATCAATCACTTGGACGGCAGATAGAGAGGATGCACCAATAACATACAGCAATAACATACAATAGCATACAGCAGTAACATACAATAGTAACATAGCCTCAGCACGTTCATCACCACTACATCTCATGAGCACACACCAAGAGTACATCTTACTATCACACATCAGAAACATTCAAGAACAACGCCAGCTAACACCATACACCAACACTATACTGCAACATCGTGAGCCAAAGCCACACCTCAAGAGCAAACAGCAATGACAACCACAAGGCGCAGACATCAACATCAGACGGAATGAACATACGCTAATACTACATCTCTGAGCCGCATAACATCAAGAACATGCACCCAGGACACACATCAACACAGTACACGAAAACCGCACCCCGAAAACAGACGTCAATGATACGCACTAATGCCCGACACTCAGCACAGACACCAATAACACCCCCAAAGGGCCCCACTTTGGCCCCCAAAGGCTCTCAAAACGCTCCCAGAGCGAAATATCGCAAAAATCTTGGTGTTGACTCCTGTCGTCATCGTCGTCGTCGTCGCCGCCGTCGTGGCCGTCGTCATCGTCGTCGTCGTCGCCGTCGTCCCGCAATTCCCGCGGCTACCTTGGTTGAGTGGTTGCCTGTCGTGCCCCCGCTTGCGAGATAACCATCGCCCGCGTCGTCGGTGTTCGCGAGCCCAAAGCAAAAAACGCACGGAGAGCAACCACAAACAACCGCTCTACCAAGACATTCCCGGGCACGCATGACGTAATACAGTCACTACAAGCAACGACAGGCAACCGCTCAATCAGGACGCCACACATCCCTGATCAGGGCAACTCGCCGAGAGTCTACTTTTGGATGGGCTGGTGGGGATACTCGAGGCGTCAACAATTTGAGCCCACCCCTCGAACGTCTCGCGGCGCCAGAAGCAGTTTATCCCATTTCGCGGCGCATTGCCCATGAGAAGGTCAGTCATGTCCTGCGCTACTCACAGCTGCTGTGGGTTGAGTCTGTCGCCAGGCTAATTTGAATTTGTTTTGTTGTGACGCCTTTCGCGACGCACAGAGGTCCGGGTCTCCTCCCTCCCTCTCCCCCTCCCCCTTCATCTCCTCCCTGGCATGCGTGTAGCACAAGCCCGAAGCGCCTGGGCCAATCACGCACACCGTCTTCTTCCCGTTCCCCCATACCTCTCTCCGCTCCCCTCTCAGATACCCTCCAGACTCCCGCGCGCGAGACAAAGGATGATGAGGAGGAAGAGGAGGAGGCGAAGGACCAGTAGAAGATGGCTTTCAACAAATATGCCCCTGAGCTAGCCAAACCGATTCCCACACTGAACAGGATACGTAAAAACAAGAGGAGGAGGATACGCAATCGGAAAAAGAGGTGGAGGAGGACGGAGAAGGATGAGAACAACAAGGAAAAACGAGAGGGGGAAGACGAGACGATGGCGGCGGCCGCGACGATTGACGACCCAAACCTCTGAAAACTTGTGGCCAGATCCCTCCCGGACATCCAGCCATGGCGATGGGACCCTCCAGGAATGCCCCCAACCTCCGAAACGAAGATGTCGTCGTAGGCGGCGGCAGCGACGACGACAACGGCGGCGGAGGCGGCAACAACGGAGACACCGACCAGCCACAATTGGGGGATCCGTGCTCCTTAACCCGTCCCCAAGAGAACCCATTGAATCGACGTCCACTGGAGAGTGGGGAGACAGGGAGCACAACCCTCCAAATTGTGGCTTGCAAGCAGCGGTGCTGGCGGCAGCAGCGGAGGCGGCGACGGCGGCGGCGACTGGCGACAGCGGCGGCACTGGCGACGGTGGCGGCGACGGTGGCGGCGACAACGCTGTCGGCGACGGCGGCGGCCACGACGACGGATGCGACAGCGGCGACGGCATCTGCAGAGGCGACGGTGGCGGCGACGGCGGCAGCAGCGCTCCCAAGCATCCGACGCCTTGACTTTTCCAATAAGACCCCCCCTGGGAGTCCAGACCCTGTGCCCATGGCCGGCTTTTCATCCCGAGTCTTTTTTGGGCAGTTCCGTGGCCTGGCGGAGGCCCCCCCGAGGCCGACAGATCCTGGAAGAACCTCCGTTTTGACTGTGCTCAGGACGCTGGATGGCTGGGCCGGCGACGCTGGCGACGGCGTCGACGGCGTCGCCAGCGCTGGCGGCAGCAACGAAGCTGACGGCGGCGACAGCGGCGGCGACGGCTGGTAACGACGCTTCGAGTAAGGCATCGAGTGCAGATTTGATCCACCCCAGAATTACGCTGATGAGCAAAACTCAGTTGATGTACGAAACTTCTACGCACTCGTCGTAGATTCGATGGGGCATATCAATTCTGGGGCAAATCCATTCTGTAGTCGATCCCCTACTCGAACGCTGGCGGCCGCGGCGCTGGCGGCGCCTCTGCAGCCGTCCGGCGCGCCGCCGGCCACGTCGCCCGAGCCCGGCCGCGAGCCCGGCCGCGAGCCCGGCCGCGAGCCTGGCCGCGAAGAGGAAGCCGCCGCGCCGGGCGGCGGCCCGCGGTCGGCCACGGCCCGCGGCGCGCTGGGCCTCGGCTCGACGCGCCCCGGCTGCCAGCGCGGCGGCCGCCGCAGCCGCAGCCGTCGCCAGCCCCGCCGCCACCGTCGCCAGCGCCGCCGCTGCAGTGCGGGCGCGGCCGCAGGACGCCTCCCACAAGGAAGCCAACCCTGAGACCCCAGGCCGTCCCTTGATCTGGTGTGTGTGCTCCACAGCAGAACCAGCTAACCCAAGAAGTCCAGGGCACCCCGGAGGCGAGCAGGGTGCTCCTTGGCATGGTGTTCCACTGCAGCCCAGGTCGAGGGTCGGAGGTCGAGGGTGGCGGATCGAGGCTCGATGGTGGAGGGGCGTGGGCGGAGGGTGGAGGATCGGGGGTCGAGCGTCGAGAACCCAGGGTCGAGGATCGAGGGTCGAGGACTGAGATTCGGGGGCCGAGGATCGAGGCTCGATGCTCGAAGTTGGTTCATCGTCTTTCATGTTTGTTGGACCTCTGGGAAGGTTCTCGTCGCCGCGGCTGGATTTCCCTCGAGATTCTGGTCAGAACGCTTCCCGATTGCTGAAGTCTGGGAAGTCGACTGTGAGGCCCGAAAGTCGGACCTCCTGATGACTCGATATGATCACACGGTCTGTCGCAATGTTCGGCCACTGGGGGCCGTTTGCTTGCGCTCGCCAACAAGCAACCCAAGATTCAGAAGGGGTTCTGGAGGAAGGGATCGAGATCTCGGTTCGGGGACCCAAGTTGCGAAAACGTCGTCCCTGGGCAACAAGCGACAGCAACACTGCATGAGTCAACATCGCATCGGGGAGCCCGATCGAATCATCATGTGCGACGGATCGGGCCGCATCGGCACGGAGCCGATACCGAATCGGATCGGCCACGCCAAGATTGGGAACGACGCCGTGCCAGCGTCGGGCCGCATCGCATCGTCGGAATGTCGGAATCGAATCGGCTCGGGCCGGCCGAACTCAATATCGAATCGGAACGATCGGATAGAAAGTAGGCACCGCGGCGGCAAAGAAAGACGAACGACGACGGCGGCGGCGGCGCTGGCGCCGGCGACGACGGGTTGGCGAGCGCAGGTCGCGTCGGCGCGGTCTCCAGCAACCGTCTCCACCTTCTGCCTGCTCTCGTGCGTGGGCCTGCTGGAGGGACTCTCCCTCCCCTGGCGCTACTCGGGACGTGCCCCGCTGGTCGTCGAGGCGAACTGCTGCCTCCTCCTCTCGGACTCTCCGCGGTTCCTCCCCCTCATGCCCCTTCTCGTCGTCACCCTGCTTCTGCGGTTGCTCCTCCTCCTCCTCCTCCTCCTCCTCCTCCTCCCGCCAGGGTCGCCGCAAAGAACCCCCCCGGGCCTCCAGCCCGCGTGACATCAGGAGAAGCTCTGAATAATAGTGCGTACGGTCAATAATTTGTTTTGCCGTGAGAGCGTTCTAGCCAGACCGCGACGACTGCGAGGGCGGCGGCGACGACGACGACGACGCCACCAGTAACAACGACGGCGACGGCGACGGTGGCGAAGGCGGCGACGTCGGTAATGATGGCGACGGCGGCGACGTCAACGACGACGACGACGACGACGACGACGATCGAAGGTGAGGGGGTGAGATCGAAGTGGAACGGAGAGCCCCCCTACCGGGAAATCGATTTCGGTTTCGTGTTCGTGCGTGCCGTGCGTGCGGGCGAGGCGAAGCTGCGTGGGCGGGCGAGAGGAAAGTCTCCTGTGGCTGAGGCGCGGCCGGACCAAATGATTCTCCACCGGGCGGCCGGTGGCGCGCGGTGTCCCGCCGGTGTCCCGGTGGTGTCCTCTGTGGCTGAGGCGCGGCCGGACCAAATGATTCTCCACCGGGCGGCCGGTGGCGCGCGGTGTCCCGCCGGTGTCCCGCCGGTGTCCCGTCGGTGTCCCGTCGGTGTCCCGATGATGATGATGTTGATGATGTTGATGATGATGATGATGATGATGATGATGGTGCTGATGATGATGATGATGGTGGTGATGATATCGATAGAGAGACCGAATGTGATATCGATAGTGAGACCGAATGTGAGATCGATTGTGAGATCGAATGTGAGATCGATTGTGAGATCGATAGTGAGACCGAAAGTGAGATTGACTGTGAGATCGATTGTGAGATCGGTAGTGAGATCGATTGTGAGATCGATTGTGATATCGATAATGAGATCGATAGTGAGACCGAATGTGAGATCGATTGTGAGATCGATAGTGAGATCGATAGTGAGATCGATAGTGAGACCGAATGTGAGATCGATAGTGAGATCGATAGTGATATCGATAGTGAGATCGATAGTGAGACCGCATGTGAGATCGATAGTGAAATCGATAGTGAGACCGAATGTGAGATCGATGGTGAGATCGTTAGTGATATTGATAGTGAGATCGATAGTGAGACCGAATGTGAGATCGATTGTGAGATCGATAGTGAGATCGATAGTGAGATCGATAGTGAGACCGAATGTGAGATCGATTGTGAGATCGATAGTGATATGGATAGTGAGATCGATAGTGAGACCGAATGTGAGATCGATAAGGAAATCGATAGTGAGACCGAATGGGAGATCGAATGTGAGATCGATAGTGAGATCGATAGTGATATCGAGAGTGAGATCGATCGAGTGCGACGTTGGTCCCTCCCCCCCCTCACCTCCTTATCACCCAAAGGGTGGTCGTATGGGTAGCCTGGGGGTGTAAACTTTTCAGCCGCCTTGGCACAGGAGCCCCTGATGGCAGAACCAATTACTTCCCATCGGCCGTGGGGGCATTTTCTCGTGCTGGGACCACTTGTGATTGCCCCCCAGGGCCCGAAAACGGCCCCGGGAGGCCGAACATGTAGAAAACTACGCCGCGACAGCGGCTTTGATAGAGCCAGTCCGCCAAGTGCCCGGGCCCCTCCATCGCGAAGCGTTGCGGGGTTGACCTGAATAGTGGCGGCGTTCTCTGCCAACGACTGCCCCCTCGGATTCTATCCAAGGCATTCCCGATGCAACTCTGGCACCACCAAATCATTGCCGCAGCGACAGGGAGGGGAGAAGGAGGGACGGGCCCTGAGATCTGAGGTAGCGGAAAAAATAAACATCGATGAAAAACCTTGGCCAGAGCCCCAGGCCACCTCGTTCTGCACCCTAACTCGCGCCGGATCGATCTGTGAGGGTGCCCAGGGCCCGAACGCGAGCGAGCCCGCCAAGCGCGAGAAAACTGGGACGCCAGGATCTCAGGGGAGGACGGCTTTTCGAATCACCACAGCATCATCGCCTTGGTGGGGGCGCCGCCCAGCGAGGAAGCCTGGCGTGACGCGTGACGGCGGCCCGGCCATGACAATCACGGATGAGCAGACGGGTGGGCACCATTGCGGGCCCCGGGGTAAACATAACTTCTTTGCGGTCCGCGCGGGTCTTTTGGATCGGCGCTGGACGCCCCTGCCTGGCGCGAGGGAGCGCGCCAGGGGGAGCGACGCCAGGCGGGCCCAGCGCCGATCCAAGAAGTCTGCTCCGGCCTCCGGGAAATCGTGTTTGTGCAGCTTATCCTTCTTCTTCTTCTTCGAGGGAAGTTCGGTGGCATTTCACGGGAGCCTCCCATGCCATCTTGTCGGCTCTTGCGAATCGACGCTAAATCGACGCTGCTCGGGACGCCGAATCGGCGCTAATCGACGCTGGCCGACGCTAGATCGGCGCTATCTCACCGACTCCAAACGCTAATCGACGCTAGTCGACGCTGACGACGGAATCAAGAGGGTATACCAGGCTCCCATGGTTTGCCACCGAGGGGCATGGAGGGAGGAAGGCGAGGCGAGGCGCGCATGATGTCGGGGCCCTGCGAGGGCGGCGCCGGGGGGCTCGGAGCCCTGTGGGGACGCGTTGTGCGCAAGAATCGGAGTCGCTGTCGTCGTGCGTGTGTCGACCACAAGTGCTCGAACTGCGCCAGTGTTGTGATATGTTGTTTCCCCCTCAACGCAGCGAGCCCCCAAGCCCCAGGAGTCGCACAAACAGTTTTTTGATCCGCGGGTCGAGAGCGAGCCTCTTTCGGTCGAAGCTAAGCAAAGTCGCACAAACAAGAAAACCCAGCTGGCAAGAACCGCAAATCCACTCCATGGAGCTATAGTTTCGGAATCAAAGCTTTACAGACACAGCGGGTCGCATGGACAGCAGCAGCAGGTGCGTGCGTGACGGTAGGAACAAGAGCCAAAATCGGGGAGACGATCGCAAACATCGGAAAGATAGGCGGAGGAATCGGACAATAGGAAGAACAAAATCGTGGGGTCGGAAAGACGATCGCAAGAGTCGGAGCAAATAGGAGCAGGGGTCGGAAGAAATGAGTCGCGGGGATAGGAGCCAGAGTCGCAGAGACGATCGCAGGAGGCAGAGCAAATTGGGCGCAAGAGTCGGAGAGATAGGGGAACCCGAGTCCTGGGGGTAGGAGCCAGAGTCGGAGAGACGACCGCAGGAGTCGGAAGGATAGGCGCCGCAGTCAGGAAGTAGGGGAACTGGGGCCGTGGTGGTAGGAGACGGAGTCGGAGGGACGAGAACGGGAGTCGGCGTGCTCAACAATGCTTGCCAGGAGGAGGAAGGCTTCTCTCGCCCGCGGCCGCGGGCGAGAGGGGGCGAGAGGAAGGGGCGGGCGGGATAAAGGCGGAGGAGGAGGAGGAGGAGGAGGAGGAGGAGGAG
>CAUYUJ010017606.1:224886-230807 GCA_963575745.1 Prorocentrum cordatum | reverse complement strand
GAGGAGGAGGAGGAGGAGGAGGAGGTCCTCAGCATGTTCGAAGCTGCTCAGGCCGAGGAGGCTGAGGCCAAGGCTGCAGGCTTAAGGGCGAGGCAGCGTCGTAGCTCCCAGATCGTATGGCCGCCAGCGGCCAGTAGTCTCGCATCCTTCCGTGCCCAGCGCCGCCTCGATGAAAGCGGCCGTAGTTGTCCCTGCCGTTTGGGCTCGACCTCGTTCGCCAAGAAACATAAATGGCTTAGCTCACCGTGTTTTGATTTTTCGAAAATGCTACTAACGTGTATCGGCAGCTTCCTCCTGTCGCGGGGTGCACATCCCGGCGGTGTTCGCTCACGACACCCACGCTTGAATGTTTCACCTTGTTTTGGGGCTGTGGTTATTCACAGCTTGCGGGTGTCTTGCTGCACGAAAGCAAGAACCCAGCGTGCGTGGTTCAGTAATCGTGAGGATTGCCTTGCTCGAGTCGAAGAGGGTGTCTGGCTGAAGGTCTGCAGCACGACCGAGAAACCAAGAAGGCCAATCAGCAGCTTCAAGTACATACTGCATTACTCGTAACTGTACATACTGCATTACTCGTAACCGACGTCGTCGCCATACCCGGCATTCTGCAACCCCTCCTCGGCCTCCCTTTCCCTCGTTTTTTGTTGCTCTGTCGACGGCCCCGGGGTCCCGAACCTTGTGTCCAGAGGCAGGGAATCAGGAGAAGAAAAAACACACAGACACAAGTCACCGTCGATCTCCCAGAAAATATGGGAACATGTGGGCAGTGGGGGGAAGACAAACACCCAGAACATAGGGGGAAATATGGGGAATCCTGTCATTTGTGTGTGTGTGTGTTTATTGTGTGTCCCAGGGCCCCTTCAGCAGAGAAGCGTGAAGCACCGCCGTCGCAATCGTCGCCCTCGACGACGGGGTCCTTTCCGCCCGCGGTCGCCCTCGTCCGCCTCCCCCCGCGTCGCGGCGCTGCCGCTCCCGGAGCCCCGGGGGCTGGGCAGGATGGGGCCTTGACGGGAGCCTTGCGACGGGGGTCAATGCAAATGGGGATCAGCCAGAGCGCCCGATCCTGCAGGATCCTGCAGGGACAGGGTCGCACTGGCCCGGGTTTGGGTGCAGGAGCCTGCACGATGTGTTGCAGGATCCCTCGCATGGACCCGGCTTTGGGTGCAGGATCCCGCAGGATCTTGCAGGATTCTGCAAGGCTTGACTGACCCGGGTCTGGATTGACCTGGGTCAGAAGATCCCCGACCTTGACAGTTCGAGGCCGCCGTCACCGCGCGCATTGCCGACAACCTCCCGACAGTTGCACGCACCAGTGACCTGGCCAGCTGCTTCAATCACATCGACCCGTCTTTGGCGGAGCGAGCGGCGGTTCTTCACGGCATGCCGGACACGCACGCTCATTTCCTCTTCTCCGTGAACGTGGACAAGCCCACAATTCTCCGTGGTGGAGAGTACGCCATGCGCGCCCCACCGCCAGACAGCGGTCTTGCACAGGGCGACCCGAACTCTCCGCTGGGAGCGGCTGTGGTCGCCGCCACGCACAAGGCAATCTTGAAGAGCACAGTCGACGGCCTGCAGTACCTCGACACGTACGTCGACGACAGGACGGCCCTGACCAACTCTTTGGAGGCAGACCGACATTAGACCCAGGAGGTGGCACGTCTGGACCGCCTCACGGGACAACGCGAAGATCCCAAGAAGGGCTCTATGGCGGCGGTCTTCCTTACCAACGGCACCGACCGCGCCGACAGCACCCTCCCCCTCCCCCTCCCCCTCACCAACAGTCGCGCCGACAACCACATCGACACCGACATCGAGGTGCTAGGCATCGTTTTCGACCTTACTGGATCCCGCAACCCCCGCAGCGGCCCGCGCACCGAACGGAGGGCAGGGGAGCTCCAGGAACGACTCCGACGCATCGCCAGGATCGCCAAAGCTGCCAGGCTCGGGGCCAGGAGGCGCATGGCCATGGTGAGAGCAACCATGTCCTTGTGGCGCTGGGACGCTCCGTGGGTCATGGCCGACGACACGGACCTGCACAGCATGCGCTACGACATAGAAAAGACCATCACCGGAGACAAAGACATTGGGCATGGAGGCACGGCGGTGCTTTCTGGCTCACCACGGACAAAGGATGGCTCGTGGAGCCCTTCGCGGTGCAGTTCTCGGTTCTCATCTAGTGTCTCGTGGAGGCGGCGTGTAGCGAGGACACCGCGCGCACCATGGAGCGAGCCTGGACCCACCTGCACGAGCAGGAGCAGCACGGAGGTCGTGCGGACGGATCGTGGAGCTATCGCCTGGCTGCCCGGATCCGGCGAGTCGTCTCCCGTTTCTGGCAGCCCACAGACAGTCCATGGAAGTACCATTTCGACCATCAAATTTTCGATGTTCGACTCCTTCGCCAAGAACACCTGGACCACCACGTGCGCCAGGCATGGCGGGCATGGATTTGGACACATTACCACCGACGGACGCTCCGCAAGGAGGCCGCCGGCCGCGTACCAGCGCCTTGCCACACGACCCTTTGCGAGTGGCTGGACGAGCACGCCGGGGCCGACCACGACCAGTTCGCTTTGGCACAGAGGTGCGTGATGGCAGCCGAGCCCAACGCAGTGCGCCTTTCGCATCTGCATCCAGATTGCTTCTCGCGCACCTGCCCCACCTGCCAGGTGGACAACAACACCCACCACATGATGCACGAATGTCCGACCACGGAGCCGCTTCGTCGAGCGCACGGGCTCCATTTACCTCTACCACTCCCGGCCGACCTCTCTCAGGCCGAACGGAGCGCTTTCATGCTGCATGGTTGGCACGACCACCACCGCCCTCAACTCTGCACTTTGGCGTACCGGGTGCTCAACTACAAACTGGCGGTCTTCCGGCCGTGGCACGCCGCGTGGCTTGCAGCCGCTGGTTCCGGCCGACAGCAGCAACAATAATTTGATTGCATCTGGTGCATCAGCGACAACAAGTGATAGCATGTTCTGCATCCTCTCAACAAGTATGCGCTTGTTGGCGCCTTGTTTCAACTATCGTGTTTTCCTTCTTTACTGCTTCGAGGACATCAGACATCCTGTTGCAGTCAGAGCCGGAGGACACCGATTTCGAATGGATTTTGACGACGGCGATGACGACGACGATGACGGCGGCGGCGGCGATGGCGACGGGGGGGGGAGCGGCGGCGGCGGCGGCGGGGGGGCCCAGGACCCAGGAGGGAAGGAGGAGGGAGGACAAGGAAGAGATGATGATGATGATGAGGATGATGATGAGCATGAGGATGAGTATGAGGATGCCGGTGAGGATGACGATAAGGAGTGGGGGGAGGAGGAGGAGGAGGAGGAGGAGGAGGAGGAGGAGGAGGAGGAGGAGGGAGGAGGAGGAGGAGGAGGAGGAGAGAGGAGGAGGAGGAGGAGGAGGAGGAGGAGGGGGAGGAGGAGGAGGAGGAGGAGGAGGAGGAGGAGGAGGAGCAGGAGGATCAGGAGGAACAGCAGGAGGAAACATACAAGAGGATGAGGATGAGGAAACGAAGGACCAGAGCAAACCCAATATGCATCAACAATGCTGCAATTCACCCTTCCGCCCCATGTCCCCTCCTCGTTCGTCCCTGCAAGCATTCCCTGCCGTTGCGGGAAGCGTCCCCTTGAATGACGAGCACCCGATGGTCCTGCCACTCATGCGGGACCCCGTGGTGTATTTCAAATGGGGTGTCCAACGATAGCTCCGCTTTGGAAAGTATATGCCCTTCATCTGTGCTCGTATGTGTCTCTCAGGTTTCGAAGCTGATCTCATGATATTTGCGAACATCTGAAGCGACAACCCTAGTGAAAAGCGAGCCGCTCGCCATCCGTGAGTCTCTTGCACAAGTTGCAACTTCGAGTCCTAAAATTCCATAGAGTCTCAAGTCCGAGCCGACCTTTGAAAACAAAGTGGCCTCTATCCTTGTAAATGTAGGAAGCTTTTGACCGAATGTACGCGGAGGTAAGGCGAGAGCCGCATTGTGAAAGCTACCTCCCTCTTTCGGTGAAGCTGCTGGGCACAGGACCAATGTGCGCGGGGCAAATGCGATAATCACCTTTTAGAATTTCGCCAGATCATCTGCTTACAAGTGCTGGACATTTTCAAGACGAATGTGCGTGATGCTGGGTGTGGGGCGTGGGTTGGGGGAGTCGCCTCTTGAGAGTCACCACTGCTCCATCCGTGCACTTGTTGGAATTGTCTCCAGACGAGCCTGCGTGGCGCTGAGGCGAGATCCACATTTGGACGCTGAATCGGCCTCCATCCGTGCAACTGCTTGAAGTGTTCAGCCTCGGGTTTGTAAGTTGCACGGAAGCCTCAAGCGAAACGCCCGTCCCGGCCTCCAGGCACGACGTGTGGTGCTGCGACAGGGGAGAGCCACGCATGTGGAGGGGAGATGGAGGAGGAGGAGGAGGAGGAGGAGGAGGAGGAGGAGGAGGAGGAATGTAAGGACGAGGAGGGTGACGAGGACGAGGAGGACCAGTGTACACCCAAGACGCATCAACGATGTTGCAACAAACCCCCCTTCCAACTTACCTCTTCATAGGTACGAATTTATGTTCATTGCGGGAAGTGCCCCATTGAAAGACAACAGTTTGATAATCCTCAATCATGCTTTTTGGAACATCAGCGCCGCGAATAAAAATGACTGTTGCGTCCTGTCACTACGTTCCAGAACACCATTTCTTGGACCATAAGGAGTACTGCTAATCAACGTGGCTGTTGCGTCCTGGCAGTTCTGCGTCATGGCAGAGCGCAGTTCCTTTGACTTCAGCGCCACGATTCCTTAGAACATCGTCAAAACGAACGCGTGCGGCGCGAAGGCGAGATCCACATTTTCAAAAGGACCGTCCTCCATCTTCTAAGCTGTTGCAAATTTTTAAGACTAATGTGCGCGGCGCTTTTGCGGAAACCACATTTTGAACGGGACCCGCCCTCCATCCGTAAAGCTGTCGCCAATTTCAAGCTTCGCGATCACAAGTGGTGAGGAAGTCTCAGGCGAAACGCCCGGCCCGCCCCTCCGACACGGAGGGGGGTGCGACAGGCAGGCGTTAGTTATATGGAAAAGGGGTGGAGGAAAAGGTGGAGGAGGAGGAGAAGGAGGAGGAGGAGGAAGAGGAGGAGGAGGAGGAGGAGGAGGAGGAGGAGGAGGAGGAGGACTGTGCGGGGGTTGCGGATGCAGCAGGAGGAAGAGAATGGAGGAGGAGAAGGAGGAGGAGGAGGGGAGGAAGAGGAGGAGGAGGAGGAGGAGGAGGAGAAGGAGGAGGAGGAGGTGGAGGTGGCGGAGGCGGAGGTGAGGTAGAAGGTGGTGGTGGAAGAGGAGGAGGAGGGGGAGGACTGTGCTGGGTCGCGGATGCGCATGAGGAACAGGATAGGAGGAGGGGAGGAGGAGGATGAGGAGGAGGAGGAGGAGGAGGAGGAGGAGGAGGAGGAGGAGGAGGTGGAGGTGGATGAGGAGGTGGAGGTGGAGGTGGAGATATAGGTCGAGGAGGAGGTGGAGGAGGAGGAGGAGGAGGAAGAAAGGGAGGACTGCTTATAGGATGATGAGGTAGGGCTCCTCCTCCTCACTCCTCCTCCTCCTCCTCCCCCTCCTCTTCCTGCTCCTCTTCCGTCCTGGTCCAGGGCTGGCGTCGGCATCGGCGGCGGCGGCTGTGGCCGCGCCGCTGCCCGGGGAGGTGCCTGTCCTCCGCGCGCGTCCGCGCCGTGGTGCTGCTCATGCTAGGCCGGCGCGGCTGGCCCGCGCGCGTTGCCTGCCCCGAGATCCCGGAGTCGCAGTTTCGTTTGCAGTTGGATCGTCATCTCTGAAGAACAATGATTGTTGCGCCCCCCCCTCCGGTAACCGATGTATTTTTCGATTGATATGCCCCGCATCGGTGCTCGCATCCTGGTTCCTACCTGGGAAGGCCAAG
>CAUYUJ010017606.1:212386-219886 GCA_963575745.1 Prorocentrum cordatum | reverse complement strand
GATGGCATAGGGGGTCGTACCGACGCTGCCTCCCCCACCAGGGGCGATTGCCCCCGGGGGGTTTCATCAAACTAAGACCTGTCGAAACACAAAGGAACAAGACCGACGGACCCCGCAGGGGCGGGGTATCTAGATCCCTCTGCGCCCTGGGGGGGAGAGATGGAGCGGGAGGACAGGATGCCCCAAACGAAGAGAGGGGGGCGAAATGGGGCTGACAGCGGCTAGTATTGAGGGGTTGTGGCTGTGGCCACTCTAGCCCAGAGTGGGACGGCGCAACGGCCTCTGCCCTACTTTTTTTTCGGAGACGCCACCAGTCCGCCCGCCCACCCCCGTCCAACCAACCAATGGAGCCCTTGCCCACCGAGGGGTGGGCTGTTGGCCGGGTTTGGGTTTCCACCAGGCGCGGGGAGGCTTGCGCCACCCCGTGGCGGTGGCCACAGCAGGCTGCAGTTGCCCCCCCCCTCCGTGTGCGTCGTCGCCCCACCCCCGCTGTTGGTGCTCCTCCTCCTCCTCCTCCTCCTCCTCCTCCTCCTCCTCCTCCTCTCGCCCCCTGCCCCCCCCCTGCACCCCCGTGCCAGCCCTCTTCGCGGCGATGGCTACTACGCCTCCGAGGGCCCCGGCAGGCGGCCCCCCCCCCCCCCCCCCGCCGATGCCGCCCGCCGCCCCGCTGGCCCGGCAGGCGGCCTCGTCGGTGGCGGCCCCCGGGCGGCGGGCGGCCCTCGGGCGGGGACCTCATGGGCGGGCCGCCGGCTGGGCGTCGTACGGCCTTCGGGGAGCCCTCCGCGGGCCTCCCGCGGGTCCCCCGGCGGGCCGCCAGCGGCCTTTGGGGCGCCCTCGGGCGGGCCCTGGGCCCTCGGGTGGGCCCTCGGGCGGGCATTCTATGGCTCGGGCGACTGGGGCCTCGGGGTCCCAAGGCCGCGCGGTGACGGACCGTGCAGTGAGGGCTCTTGGGATGCTGTGCTCACCGCGTGGTTTGTCACCAGACGGGCTTGGGACCACCAGCCTCTGGCGGGGCCTCTGGTGGGCCCCCTGTCGGGCCCTCGGGCGGGCCCTCAGTCTCGGAAAGCGGAAATGCCTCGGCGAAAGAGTTACATTCCAAAGCGCCGCGACGTCCGAGATCCAGTATCACACGCGGGCTGCATGGGCGTGCTTCGCAGGGCACAGACAAGAATAGACGAGCAAACGATATCCACCCAACCACAGACTGCGATTCGACGGCGGCACCGTCAGACCCGCAATGATGTACGGTGCAGAGTTCTGGACAAGCACATAACCTCTCAAGCAACAGCTACGCCGCACACACAACGACGGACGGCCAGGTCCATTCTCCAGACACCGCGGCGACGCACAGCAGCAGCATCACCAACGCAGGTCACCCCATCGACGGGCAGTCTAACAACCACGACCTCGATGGCGACACCTCTGAGGACTCCAGCGGCCACGACGCATCCAGCAACCTGCCGAGTCCGTCAGATCCTTGACCAAAAAGTGAGGGCAGCATCGACACACCCTACCTGACTCAGGCACACCGACAGGCGGCATACGATGCCGAACTATAGTCTGGCTTCATCGCCAGAGCACCCGCTGAGGAACTCATAAGCATGCACGACATACCAGACGTGACACAGATGCATCGCAAGCTGGTTTGGCCCTGGACAGCCCGCGTAGCCACCCACCCACCCAACAGGTGGACGCAGCGAGCATTGAATTGGAATCGCAATCAGGGCACAACGCAACATGGGTATCGACAATTCGGCGGTAAGCACAAACGTCGGAACGACGATATGCTAAACATTCTACACAACGTGCATCGACATGTTGGCGAATCTATCACACAATGCGACACCAACGACGTCGTTACCCAACCGCGACGATACATCCACCGCGACACGAGCGACGTGATATGGCTCTCAGTGGCGAAGGCGACATTGTGAAGCGCACTCGAGGGCACCTTCGTCACGATTGCCATATGATGATGCGAACTCGCACGTGCCCACACCTTGGTAGCTCTGACAGAGCCGACCACCCGTCCACAAACACCGGCCACTGACAACCAAGCATCTACAACCGGCACCCTGCGCCAGCAGCAACATCAAACCCAGTACAGACGACCAGCGCCGACTCCATCCAGAGACGCAGCATCACAAACATACGACATCTATTGCAAGCATTTATTATCTCCCTCCTCATTGGCATACATAACTGAGAGCGGGCGGTAAACAGTCAACCAGGTTACCGCCAGGGACCTCGTCGAGCTCATTGCACGCGTGAGGATGCTCTTATTAAAAGGAGAAAGCTCAATGGAGGATGAGCTTGAAAACTGAGAAGATGCATGTTTTCGGTTTTAACACGAAGTCAGTTCTCCCAAGTGTTTTGCTAGCAATACTGCAGCTACGGTCCTGAAAATTGTACCGGCGAGCGCGGCATAACCTACTGCAGGTGCGAACATCTTGATTCGAACAACGAATCTTCAAATCTCTCACAATATTGAAGAAACCGACCCCAGGTCACCACAGGAGTACTTGGACGAGCACCGTCTGGGCCAGTGCTCGGTGTGCCAGCGCTTCCTGGCCACGCGCTTCAATGGCATCTGCCCCCGCTGCCGCCCCGCCGCCCGGGCGGCCGCCGCTGGAGCCGCCCCGGCCGCCGACGACGCCGCGCCGCGACCGCCAGAGCTACCCTCACTGCAGGATGTGTTCGCCAGGCGCGCGGGCACCAAACGGTACGTGCCCAAAGGCGCCCGGTCGTTGTGGGCGCGGTGCCTGGTCCAAGCGACGGCGCTGGCCACGCACGCCAACAACGAGGCCGCCTGGGTCCAGCTTGCCATGCTGCCCAAGTGCGTGCTCCGACCACACGCCCGCGGCGGCCGCGGCAGCAGGAACGCCGCTGAGGCGGAGACGAAGGAGCTTTGCACACGGTGGCTGGAGGGCGAGCGCGCAACGCCTTGGGCCGAGACAACAGAGCGCCGCGAGACGAAGCGGCAGCGTTCCCAGGACTCCGAGGCAGAACAGCGCGCCCAGAAGTGCTTAGAGCTTGCGACCGACGCGCAGTACTCGAAGAGCTGCGCAGCTCTCGTGAGCGAGCCGCCCGTCGACGTGACCCCGGAGGTCGTCGAGCAGATGCGCCGCAAGCACCCTCGCAGCCGCCGGGCGGTGGACCTCTCCAGCCTGCCCCCGGTGCACGCCGCGGCGGCCCTGCAAGTGGACGCGGCGTCTGTGGAACGGGAGGTGCGCGCCTTCCCCCGCGGGTCTGCGGCGGGGCCGACTGGTCTGCGACCCCAACACCTCAAGGACGCCCTGCAGACGACGGCCCACAGGGACGAAGTCCTGGAACAGCTCCACAGCCTAACCAACTTGCTCGCCAGGGGTCAGGCCCCCCCCGCCGCAGCGAAGTTCTTCGCGGGCGCTTCGCTGGCGGCCCTCCCGAAGAAAGACGGCGGTCTGCGGCCAGTCGCCGTCGGGGAGACGCTGCGCCGCTTGGTGGGCAAATGCCTCTGCAGTGAGGTCTCGGACGCAGCACGCGCGCGGCTAGCGCCACTGCAGCTCGGGGTGGCGGTGCCCGGGGGCGCGGGGGTAGCAGTCCACGTCGCGCGACAGTGGTGGAGCCGAAGCCAGGGCGACCGCCAGAAGGTCTTCGTGAAGCTAGACCTGTCGAACGCCTTCAACACACTGGACAGGCAGGCGGTCCTGCGAGCCGTTCACGAGGATTACCCTGGTCTGGCTCCTTTCGTGGACTGGTGTTACGGCGCCCCGACGCTGCTCTTCTGGGGAAGGAAAGACTTGCGCTCCGAACGCGGTGTCCAACGAGGGGGCCCGCTCGGCCCGCTGCTCTTTGCGCTCGCCCTGCAGCGCTGCGCAGAACAGGCGCGCGCCGAACCAGCCGACCCAGCCGACGGCTCCTTGGGCTTGGCTTTCTTCTACCTGGACGACGGCTGCCTGGCAGAGGACGCGCCCGCAGTCGCCCGCCTCTTACGCCGCCTGGTGGGGCGCTTGGCCGCGGTGGGCCTGGACCTCAGCACCGGCCCCGGCAAGTGCGAGGTGGTGCCCGCCAGCGGGGCCGACAGCAACGTGGACTTGGCCGCGTTTCCCCGGGGCTTCCGCCTCCAGGAAGACAACGGCTTCGAACTCTTGGGCGCCCCTGTGGGAGACGACCGTTTCTGCGAGAAACACGCCCAGGACAGGGTGGGCAAGGCTGCTAGCTTGCTGGAAGCTCTCGGGGCACTGGAGAACGCTCAATTGGCCATGCAGTTGCTCCGCCAGTGTGCCTCCTTCTGCAAGCTGGGCTACTCCGTGCGCGTGATCCCGCCGACGGCGCACGCCGGCGCTTTGCAGGCCATGGATTCTGCAGTCCGCGCCTGCCTGGAGCAACTCAGCGGGTCCTCCCCCTCTGGAGACTCTTGGAAGCAAGCGCAGCTCAAACTCAACCGAGGTGGGCTCGGGCTCCGCTCCTCCGAGAGGCACGCCGCGGCCGCCTACTTGGCCTCGCGCGCCCGCGGCGCCGAACTCTGCCGACAGCTCTACGCAGCCTGCGACGACGCCGACGGCGGGGACGGGGGCAGCCTGGCGGCGGCGACGCAGGCATTCAACGACGCAGTCCTGCCAGCGGACCGGATCGAGTTCGACCCTTCCCAGCATGCGGGCCAGCGGCTCCTCTCCGAGAAGGTAGACGACGCCGTCCGCGACGAGGTCTGGCAGCGCGCCTCGCCAGCCACGAGAGCCCACCTCAATTTGGTGGCGGCCCCAGGCGCCGGCGCCTTCCTGCAGGCCCCCCGAGCCGGGCTCTTGGCACCGACTTCCCGCACAGCTTGATGCAGGTAGCGCTGCAACGCCGCCTTCGACACCAGCTGCTCGACGAGGAGGCCTTCTGCCTGGCGTGCGGAGAGGTGATGGACGTGTTCGCAGATCGCGCGCTCACCTGCAGCTGCCGCGGCGACCGCACGAAGCGCCACAACTGCCTCCGGAACCAGGCCTGGCACGAGGCGGTGGCCGCGGGCTACGCTGGGGCGGAACTCGAGCGCCCGGGCCTGCTGCCGCCGCGCGCGCCCGGCGAGGGCCCCCAGGCCGTGGAGGCCGGCGGCGACGACCTGGACGACGACGGGGGGCGCCCCGCGGACGTCTTCGTCCCGCGGTGGCGAGGCGGCACGCCGGCGGCGTGGGGCTCCGCCGTGACCTCGGGCCTCCGCGCGGACCTGCTCGCATTTTCGGCCGCGGAGGGCGGCGGCGACGCGGCGGCGACCCGCTACGAGGAGCAGAAGCGCCTGCACCTGGACACGGCGCGCAGATGCCCAGAGGCCGGCCTGACGTTCATACCGATGGTGTGCGAGGCCCACGGCGGCGGCGCGACGCGCCCTCGCGGGACTCGCCAAACGCGCGGCCGACGCTATTGGAGACGACGCCGCGCTCGCGGCCGACCAGCTTGCCCAGCGACTTTCAATTTCCTTGCACAAGGAAGATGCGCGGGCAGTGCTGCGACGCCTCCAGCCGCGAGCGGGCGCGACGGCCGCGCGCCTGGCCGCGGCCACGGCAGCCGCCACGGCGGATGCCGCGTGAGCTGCCTGCGGACCCCCAGACCCTCTGACCACGAAGACCCCGACGACCCCCGACCCGCCGACCCACGAACCCCAGGCCCACGCCCCCCTTGGCCCCTGACCCAGACCCACAGTCCCACGCCCGCCCCCGACGACCCCCGACCCGCGACGACCCACGGCGATCCCCCGAGTGTCGCCGGCGCTTCCCGCCCCCCCCCGCCCCTCGCCCGCCCCCCCGCTGCGTTTGCTTACTGCTGCCTTTGCCTCCCCCCTCTCCTCCTGTCGCTGTTTTCTCCTCTTCCTCCTCCTCCTCCTCCTCCTCCTCCTCCTCCTCCTCCTTCTCCTCCTTGCCCTAGTCGGTGGCGGGAGTTTCGGCCGCGCTTTCCGGTCAGCTTCGGACAGCTGATTTCGGCGCGCATTCGGCGTGTTGTGGCCTCCCCGTTTGGAGTTGGGAGCCCATGGAGGGGGAATGCGCCTCCAGATTGGTGGTCGGACCACGATGGCCCGCGGCGGGTTGGGGCAGTTGCGCCGCCGTGCATGTCCGCTACAGTTCGGCGCAGAGCTTGGGCGAGCAGCTTCGCCCGCTTTTGCGCTACCCCGCTGTCGCTGCAGCTTTTTATGCGGTTCGGCGAGCGAGACATGCGCCGCACTCGCGCGGGAACGCGAGACAGTGTTTCGTGATGGCCTTGCTGGTCACCACATTGTCCTTTTTGCCCGGGTCGGCCAACTAGCTCCACCCTGTTCCCGAATTCCTCTAGCTCTGGTCGAACCAAGAGCTCTACGAGGTACTTGTTTTGTTTTGTGTGTGTCTCCTTCGCGCTACTTGCACTCGCATGGCGTTCTGCCGTGTTTGTTGCTCTCCTGGCGGTGGCGTTTGTCTCCCCCGTGCCTGTCTCGTGCCGACGCTTGCTGGCTGGTCTGGCAGCCTTGGGGTGCCTTTTGGCTACTGGCACCCGACTGCTGTAACGCTTCAATTCCTGGCGTCCAGCTACGCTCCTGGGGATGCTTGACCGCTGCATTTTATTGGTAATTATAACCAGAGTGCTGCCCGCGCTTCAACGCCTGGCGTCGAGCTACGCTCCGCGGGATGCTTGGCCGCTTCACTTTGGCTTTGCAGTGCCTCATCTTCGCACCACCTGCACCTGTCTGCACGGCCGTGCATGGATCCTTTCACCGCGGCGCTTTCGACTCAGTTCGTCCGTATTTGGCATTCCCATTTGCCGACCGCGCCTGCGGTTCCTCTGCGCCACCGACTTTGACAAAAGGTGTCATTGTATGTCTCGCGTGCTTGTCTCAACGCACATTGCAGTAGCTCGAGGCTACGGCCTCGCTCACGTGAGCGACACAGAAAAATCGGCTCTACGGGCGCCGCAGTCGCAAAAGCAACCCGCGTATGATCGCGCGTGAGCGCCCTCGTTGCCGGGCTAGCGTGCGGCGCTGGCGGCCCGCGCAAGCCGCCGCGTAAGGTGCTTGCGCCCTCTTGCGTAAAACCCGTTTCTGGCGGTCGCTCATTTGGTCTCACTAGGCCCAGGCACTTGTCCGCACTGGTGGTTCGTTCGTTCGTTGGGGCGGGCCCCTTTGCGGCCCCCCGGGCGGGCCGCTGGCGGTCCCTCTGGCGGCCTTTCCACGAGGCCGCGGGGAACACCGGGGGGGGGGCGCGGCCACCGCCATACCCGAGGCGGGCTCGACGCGGAGGAGGCAGGTTTTCTTCTTCCACTCTTCCCGTCCGCTTCGTCCTTCTTCTCCCCCTCCTCCTCTTGATCCTCCTCTTCTTTCTCCTCTTCCTCTTAATAGGACGGCCAGGCTTTGACGAAACCGCGTTCGGGCGCGCGGAGGGCCCTCTTCGTCGCCACGGTCGGACGCGGCTCGGAGAGCTGGTCGGGTTCCGGGTTCCGCTTCTGAGCGGGCCTCGGCCATGCGGGGGGGTTGCTGTCGTCTCCGAGGGTCCTCCTCCGAGCTGGGTCGTCTAACCG
>CAUYUJ010017606.1:185000-205000 GCA_963575745.1 Prorocentrum cordatum | reverse complement strand
CAAGCACAGTCTACACGATTGGGCGGCAAGGCAGCGACAAAAAGGTATAGAGATGCACAGCCCGCGTTGCGAAGCAATTACCACGGCGATGGCCACACCGCGTTCTGCGTTTACACCCGAGCCTCCACGCCTCCCAGAACTGGCAACGCCGTCGTGGAAGACGGTGGAAGAGATGGGACGAGGGCATCCGCGAGCTTCTCCACTCTTCCTGACGCCGCAGACAGCCGACACCGGACACCGCGCATGCACTACGGCCTCGATGGATCCACGTGGCTGCATCCGGCGACGCCGCTCGAGTGCAAGCGGTTGGAAGGCAGCTCTGTCAGCGGCACCTCTCCGTGAGCACGGGCGCTCGACGCGCGCAGCGCTTCTCTCCTTGCGATGCCGCGGCCTTGCCCGCCTCGCTGTTCGGGAGCCCCGGGGAGTGCCCGCACGGGCGTGCCGATGCCATCCGACCGTCCCGGGCTGCGAATGTCCCGCGTGCCTGGCCCGCCCGCTGGGTCTGCCCGTCCGGCCCGCCTTGTGCCACGGTTTGTCCTCCCTGCTCCCTCCTCCCTTCCTCCCTTCCTCCCTTCCTCCCTTCCCTTCGTCCTCCCTCCCCCCCTCCCCTCCCTCTTCCCCTCTCCTCTCTCCTTCCTCCACCCTCGCGCTCCTTCCCTCCCTCTTCCCTAGACGATGCCGAGTAGAAGCAGCAGCAGGAACAGCAGCAACAGCAAGCGGGTCAAGTTGCAGGCCTCTACGCGTGGTGTCCGTAATCGGTGCAGTTCGGGGTCGTGGCCCTGGAGCGACAGCCAACAGTATCGTTTGCGGCATTTCGGACGAACAGGCATCGTAAGGCACCCTGGTGCGGGGGGGCTGAGCAGGGCCCGACGGTATCGTCATGAGAGGCCCGCAGCAAACGCTCTGACACATGCAGATTTGCGTTTGCGACGTGCTGACAGGAACCCTGTGTGTAGTTCATTGCCTGAAGGCTCCGCAAGGGGAAGCGGGCATGAACGTATACGCACGCTTACAAACTCGTGTACACGGTAAGCAACGCGTCACATACATCACGCGCTTGCCGACATGCCCAGCCCCAGACGTGCATCTGCCCATGTGGCTCCCGAGGCCAGCTGCAGCGCCCGAGGGCGTCTGCCAGGACGCTTTTCGAGCCGGCTGGCGCGCCCGAAGGTGCATGTGTATGCGCCGCATGCGCGTACCCCACATTGGCTTACACGAGCGTCAGTCTTTCGGACTCTGGCAAGGTGAGCGGCTTCGCCTCTCGCCCCATCCGGCACTTGGTGCGTGGTCGTTGCATCCGCGGCGGATGACATTGAAGAGCCGTCCCCCGGGGGGGGCTCGTCTTCCCACCGAGGATGCATGCACACCCAGCCACACGTACGCATGCATAATTCGCTTCTGTGTGCGTGGGCACAGGAACACATGCGTGAAGCGCGTCCGCTCCAGGCACGGCGCTGCGCTGGCCGCTGCTGGTGGTCGTCGTCATGATGGCGGCCGGCCTCTGCTGCATGCGACCACACCAGAGGCATCCGCAGAGTCGTGGGGTCAAGGAGTACAGCGAGGAGGAGCGAGGAGGAGAAGGTACTGACACCGCTGCCCTTGTGTTGCTTTCGCTTTTTGTACATCCTGGGATGCCCTGGTAACCACCTCTGGATTCGCTTCGAAACCCTGGTCAGAACGCACCCCGGGAAAGGTCCGGGGAGTAGCAGTATCGGCCCGTGTTGGTGTCCCCAAAGAGGAGGAGGATGAGGAGGAAGGTGTGGCGGAGGCAGAGGCGGAGGAGGGAGGAGGGAGGAGGGAGGAGGCAGGAGGGAGGAGGGAGGAAGGAGGAGGAGGAGGAGGAAGAGGAGGAGGACCAGCGTAAACCCCAGAGTCATCAACGATGTTGGAATAAATCCTCCCTCCAAGCTCCCTCTTCATAGGCCCCTGCAGGGATTCATTTTCACTGAGTAAGCTGCCTCGTTTGAAGTCAACCGTATGAAGACCCTGAAGCATGCCAAAACATCGTTCTCGGGATTTCAGCGCTACGGATCAACATGACTGTTGCGTCGTGACGATCCTGAATCGTACCAGAACACCATTCTTGGGACTTCAACGCCGCGAACCAACGTAACTGTTGCACCCGCATGATCCTGAATCCGTCCAAACACCCCTTCTGGTAAGCTGATCATGGAAATCCGTGAAATTCGTGCCACTTTTCTAAACGAATGTGCGCGGTGCTCAGGCGAGAGCCACATTTTGAAAATGAACCGCCCTCAATCCGTGAAACTCTTGCAATGTGCGCGGCGCTAAGGCGAGAGCTAGACCTTGAAAACGGGTCGCCCTCAATCCGTGACACCCTTGCAATTTGCAATTTGTTAAAACGAATGTGCGCCGCGCTAAGGCGAGAGCCACATTTTGGAAACTGGTTGTCCTCAATCCGCGAGTCGCTTGCAAACGTTGAAGACGAGTGTGCGCGGCGCTGAGGCGAGACACACATTTTGGAAGCCACCCGCCCTCCATCTGTGAAACTGTTGCCAAATTTTGAGCTCCATCATGAGGTCCCAGGTGGCCACGCTGGCCACCAGCGAGATCCGCTTTGGCGCGCCTTGCTTGCCGTCCTCCTCGAGGCGCGCTGGGCTCGCGGCAGGCCTCGCGGGCTTGTGCGCGCCGTGCGCCCACGTGGTGGGGCGATCCTCCAGCATGCGGTTCCCCGCGGGGGCGGCGAGGGCGCGGGCGTCCGATTCGCCGCAGGAGCGGCGACATGACGCCAGAGAGACTTTCGGTTTCGAGCTGACCGAAGACAGCCCGTGCAGGTGGGCTGGGGTCTGGGTCGCGAGGAAGGTCCTCAGGCTTACTTTCAAGCGCAAGTGCCGGGCAGCATTGGGCCTCCACCTCAGAGAAATCGCGGACGGGGGTAGACTGGTGGCCCATGGACGAAAACGGCAGGCCCACCCCACTCGCGCCCGCAAGGGCTGGGCAGCGCTGTCGGAAGGAGGCGTGGCCGGCGGAGATCGCGCGGGCTCGGGCGGGCAGGCGCCGCCGACCGCGGCTCCGGGCGGTCCGTGGCCGGGTGCCGCCCCAGCTCTGGGAGGACATGCGCCTCGGTCGTCTGCGGAAGGGGCAGGGCTCAGCATCGGCAGCAGAGTGATTGCGGTCGCGGGTGTCGACGGGGCTCCGCGCGACCCGTGAGGGCGGGGGCCCCGCCGACGCGCGAGAAGGGCGAGCCGCCGCGGGGCCCGAGGATGCCCGGGCAAAGGGGAGCTACTCCACCCGCGCCTGTTGCCGACCGGGGCAGTTTCGGCCCAAGACCAGGGGGGGTGCCCGCGGCGCCCGAGGTGCGGAGGGGCGCAGCTTCTGGCCGACGGAAGCGAGCACAGGGCGACTCTTCCGCCTGAGGGCGAGGAGGTCGGGGGCGCAGCCGTGGCAGCAGACAGAATCCTCAGTGTACTTTGCGCTCGCGCCGTCCTCGACTCCCCCGAGCAGCCGCCAAGCCCGCCGCGGCGCCCTTGGGCGTGGGGCCACCGATGGCGCCGTTGTCGCAGGAGGAGCGGCAGCCGTGGCGATGCGGACTGCTGGAGGGCGCACCCACGAGGAGGACATTCCAGTGCCGCGCGACATAGGGCACCCGCAGGCGAGCGCCAGTCACGCCAGGGAGGGGCCTGATGGAAGAGGCGCAACGTATTCAGGAGCGTGAGCTGCGACTGGTCAGGGACTTCGAGGACCGGGTCGGCGAATCTTTCGCGAAGCGTCAAACCATCTGCAAACAAAGGCCAAACGCAGCCGCCGGCAGGGAGGTCGCCACGGCCGCGAACTGCTACGCGGGGCTGTTCTGGCGGCCGGTCGCGCCAGAGAAGTGCGGGCAGCTGCGGGGGGTAGCGTTGCAGGCTGGAACAGCCGAGGCAGCGACTTGGCGGGGCAATGTTCAGCGGGGCGAGGCCGCCGGGGCAGGGGGCGAACCCCGCGGGCGAAGGCGGCCCGACCTCCGAGGAAGAGGGCGCGCCCACGACGCCGTCAACACTTCGGGCCGCAGCTCAGCCCAGCAGGCGGCAGCAGGCGGACCCCCCCGCCTCGGGCGGCACCTGTCGGCCGAGTTCCGCTTGCAAGGAGGAGGAAACTCGGGGGCCTCTTGGAGCGGAGGGCTGGAAATGTGCGTTCGGGTCTTCCGTCTGGGCTCCCTGTTGGAGCCAACTCGACGGCCTCGTGGGCCGTCTTGGAGGCCTCCTGGGACATCTTGGGGCCCTGCCAGGCCGTCTGAGGGCCCTCTTGAAGGCCTCTGGGGCCGTGTTGGGGCGATCTTGGGTCTCTCTGAAGCCGTCTTGCAGCGCTGGGAAGCCAAACAGGCGAGCATGCTAAACTCTTTCAGACCCCCCTGCAAAATCGACGAATTCCGCCTCTTGAGGCCCTCTTGCGAGTGCTCTTGGGGCCTTTTGGGGCGTCCCCTCATGCCTGGGAGTGTCACGGTCCTCGGGACCACCCCACCCTTCCCCGGCAGAGCCAGCTCAACCCCCCTTGCCAGCAGAGCTGAGCTGAAGCTGCCGGGGGGAGGGGGATGGGAATTTAGTACACGTCCCTCTTCCCCTTCTCTTCTTCCCTGGCAAAGTCCCCCCCCCGTAGGGCTGAGCTGAGGCTCGTTTTTTTTTTAAACTCACGCGCCGGATCGTTGGAATTAACCTTGTCTTCTGGTCTGAGGTATGTTGCTTTTTACCTCGTTCTCCACCGTTTCCGTAACAACTTCCCTCGTCCGACAGGTTTCGTTGTCCTTCGTCTCTTTCTTCTCCCTCTGTCCTCCTCCTCCTCCACATCCTCCCTTCTCCGCCTCATTATCATTCTTCTCTTGTCATTCTCCTCGAGCTCCTCCTCCTCCTCTTTCTCCTCCTCTTCCTCCTCGTCCTCCTCCCACGCATTGGGGCTCCACACACATGGCTCCGCGCGCAGTGCCACACCTATCACCCAATCCTGAGCCACGCGCAGCATCACTGCAGCAGAAGCTCGGTCTGCCAACGAGGAAGACGTCTCCCAGCAGGTGGATTATGATGATGATGATGATCAAGAGGAGGATGAGGATGATAATGAGGATGAGGATCAACATGATGATGGTAATGATGATGATGGTGATGATAGTGATGATGATGCTGCTGATGATGGTGATGACGCTTATGATGATGATGTTGGTGCTGCTGATGGTGATGATGCTGATGACGGTGATGCTGATGCTCCTGATGATGATGCTGCTGATGCTGATGCTTATACTGATGCTGCTGGCGATGATGACGATTACGATACCGATGACGGTGACGATGATCACGATGATGATAATGATGATGACGCCGATGCTGGTGATGATTATGACGATAATGATGTTAATGATGATGATGGTGGTGGTGATGATGATAAGGACGGTGATGACGCTGATGCTGATGATGAGGATGATGATTATGGATTTGATGCTGATGCTAATGCTCATGATGATGATGACGATGATGATGTTGATGATGCGGCTGATGACGATGATAATGCACATGATATTGATAATGATGATGATCATGATACTGATGATGCTGCTCATGATGATAATGGATGACGATGATGCTGATGATGATGATGATGATGATGATGATGATGGTGGTGATGGTGGTGGTGGTGGTGATGCGGATGGGTGATTATGATGATGCTGATGCTGATACTAATGATGCTCAGGAATATTATAATGATGCTGATGCTGCTGATGATGATGATGATGATGATGATGATGATGATGTTGTTGCTGCTGATGGCGATGATGCTGATGATGATGATGTTGATGATGCTTCTGATGATGAATTATGCTAATGGTAACGATGATGCTGATGCTGCTGCTGAGGATGATGATGCTGACGATCATGATGATGCTGATGATGATGTTGATGATGATGATGATGATGATGATGCCGCTGTTGCTGATGCTGCTGATGATGATGATGATGATGATGGTGACGATCAGGATGATGATACTGATGAGGATTCTGATGATGCTGATGGTGGTGATGAAGCTGATGATGATGATGATGATGATGATGATGATAATGATGCTGACGATGATGATGATGATGATGATGATGATGATGATGATGATGATGATGATGATGATGATGATGATGATGATGACTGATGATGATGATGATGATGATGATGATGATGATGATGATGATGATGATGATGATGATGGCGACGACGATGATGATGGTGGTGATGATGATAATGATGTTGCTGCTGCTGCTGATGATGATGATAATGACGCTGATGATGATGATGATGATGATGATGATGATGATGATGGCGATGATGATGAGGATGATGATGATGATGATGATGATGATGATGATGATGATGATGATGATGATGATGATGATGTTGTTGATGATGATGATGATGATGATGATGATGATGATGATGATGATGATGATGATGATGATGATGATGATGATGATGATGATGATGATGATATGATGATGGTGATGATGCTGCTGATCATGATGATGACGATGATGGCGATGATGATGATTATGATGCTGATCTTGATGATGATCATAATGGTGGTGGTGGTGGTGGTGCTGGTGGTGGTAGTGATGATGATGATGATGCTGATGATGATGATGATGATGATGATGATGATGATGATGATGATGATGATGATGATGATGTTGATGATGCTTCTCCAAGTAGGCTTGCCCTATAGGAATCCTAGCTCATCATAACTAATTGGTCTTTAAGGCCGCTCCCTTTTTCCAATGGCCGCCCCCCCTTTTTCCCTTGCCTCCCCCTTTTTTCCAATGGCACTTGCTTGCTTGCTCTTGCGTGCTTGCTCTCGCTTGCTTGCTCTTGCTTGCTCTTGCTTGTTTGCACTTGATCGCTGGCTCCTGCTTGCTCGTTATTACTCGCTTGTGCTTGCTTGCTTCCGCTTGCTTGCCTGCGCCTGCTTGATTTTGCTCCTCCCGTTCTCCTCCCGCCCTGCTCCCGTCCTCCTTTCGTCCTCCTCCCATCCTCCTCTCGTCCTCCTCCTGTCCTCCTATCTATTTAGAGTCAACGCTGGCTGAAATGATGATGACGCTGATGATGATGATGCTGCTGCTGCTGATTCTGATGGTGATGCAGAGGAGGAGGAGGAGGAGGAGGAGGAGGAGGAGGAGGAGGAGGAAGAGGACGAAAAAGAAAAAGAAGAGGAGGTGGAGGAGGAGGAGGAAGAGAAACATCAGGAGGAAAAGTAATATGAGGGGGAGGAGGAAGAGGAGGAGGAGAAGAAAGAGGAAGAGGAGGAGGAAGAGGAGAAGGAGGAGGATGAGGAGGAGGAGCAGGAGTAGGAGGAGGAGGAGGATGAGGAAGAGGAGGAGGATCACGACGAGGAGGAGGAGGAACATGAACAGGAACAGGAACAGGAGGAGGAGAAGGAGGAGCAGGAGGAGGATGAGGACGAGGACGAGCAGGAGGAGGAGGAGGCGGATGACGATGAGGAAGAGGATGACGAGGAGGATGTCGGGGAGGAGGAAAAGGAGGATCACGAGGAGGACGAGAATGACGACGGCGAGGGCGACGACGAGGACGACGACGAGGGCCCCACTGAAAGGCCCAGCGGCGCCGCGCCAGGGCCGTCGCCCGGCAGGCTGCCCGGCGGAGGGGGGCCGAGGACCCCCAAGGGTGGCATTCCCCAAGGGCGGCCGCAGTCGTCGTCGGCGTCCTGGTCCCTCCCTCCCTCAGTCACTTTCTTTCTCCATCCTCCTCCCTCCCTTCCTCCCTCCCTCCCTCAATGAAGTTTTGTACAAGCCCTCGATTGCCTTGAACTGCGTACTGTAATCCGGTGTTTCAGACTATTGAGGATCTGTGTGATCCTTCGCCCTAGGCTCAAGGCTGAGAAGCCAACTTTGGTAGCGACTGGTGTGCTGCGGGGGGGCACCGCGCCAAGTGTCCAGGCCGGCTCCCACTGCCGTCTCGTCTGGAGTGCAATGCAGCGATTGCGACATCCTTGAGCATCGTGATGGCGCCCGGGTGTTCGATGTGAGGGCGGGTTGCAAAGTGGCCGTGGAAAGTTTCGTCCGAGTCTGTTTTCACGGGCGTAGTCGCTTTCTCCTACCGATAGGTCAGTTTGGACAGCTGAACCTTGAAGAAGACAAGCTGAAGAGAACGGTCAAGAAAAATTGCAACATAATTTTCATATCCGCAGAGGATGATGGGCCACATATTCAGCTTCCGGCCTTGATGACGGGAAGCAGTGCCACCCCAGATTGCAAGACAGCGTTGGCAGTTTCTCTGAAGATTTCTTGGATGCCGCCTTGCGACTGGCCCAGTTGTAGTAAGTTGCACAAACATCGCAACTTTGACTTCTTCACGGCTTGGAGCCCGACGCGCGGGCAACGCCGTGCAGATCGCGGACACTGTTGGCCACGTCAGCTTCAAGGCGTTCATCGCCGACGTTCGAGCGAATGCCGAGCGATGCCCGAGAACTTCTGCACCTTCGCCGACTGTGATCATCGCGCCCGAGAACATACGGCAGTGGACCGAGCACATGGTTCCGTAGCAGCGCCCCCAGGGCCACAGCAGCCCACCCTTGGATCTCCAGGAGGGCATAAGCGGCTCGGGCAGGCTGTCAGCAGCGGCAGCAGCAGCAGTGGGTTTCCCAGCCGCATTTCCAGTGGACTATAGATACGGCTGGGATATCAAGACCCAGCAGCACCAACAGCTGTTCGATTCTTGTCTTGCTCGGTCTTCTGGTCCACTTTTGGTCGCCGAAGTGTTCGCCATGTTCTGCCGTTCAAATCGAACGCCGCTGGAGGAACGAGAACGGGTGAGGTCAGCAGCGACGCCGACGATCGGACTGGTTGCTACATCGTGCGGATTCTAATTATGTCCGTGGAGAAGCGTCGGTCATTGGGAATCCACGCGTGCTGGCAATCTATTCCAAGGGCCCGTTGAACAAGTTGCACCCCGAAAGGACATGGCAGCGCAGACCTGTGTCAATTCGGTGCGGTCGACGAGACTGGTTTGCCGATTCAGAAATCAACGGCGCTCCCCTCCGACTCTTTCAGCACGTGGGTCCAAGGGGTGGAGTGTCCAGGAGGGGGATGGGGAGATCGAGGATGGATCGAGGGAAGCTGAGGCAATACATGAAGAGGATGAGGATGATGATGAGGATGATGACGATGATGATGAGGGGGAGAAGGAGGAGGAGGAGGAGGAGGAGGAAGAGGAGGAGGAGGAAAAGGATTGAAGGTCGACGGGATGTGAGTATGACAGGGGGAGCAGGAGGATCAAATATTGAGGATCTGGAGGACGAGGAGGAGGAGGAGTACATGTGTAAACTTAAGGCGCATCTTCGATAGTGCATTAAGTCCTCCCTCACAGTTCCCACTGTGTTCGTACACGGAAATGTTTCCATTGGGTGAAGTGGCCCAATAGAAAGCAACCGTGTGAGAACCCTCAACCATGCCAAAGCACCACTCGAGGGACGTCAACGCCAAGTATCCACGTGGCACTTGCGTCCTGGTAATCCTAAAGCTTGCCAGAACGCTGTGCCTGGATTCGACACCGCGAAACGACATGAATGATGCGTCTTGCCGCTTGCGGCGCCAGCTTCGGCGAGGGCCCGCCTGCAGCCCTCGAGCCCCCTGATCCAGGCCGTCTGCTTCGGCCTGCCCTAGGTGCTCCTCTTGCTCTTCCTGCTGCAAGCCCGACGCCTCCGCCGTCGGGGTCGACCACGCCCTCGGAGATTGAGACGTGGAGGCCGCGGGCCCGCATGACCTGATGGCTGCCCGCCAGTGCGCATTGGATATCGAGCCGCTCCAGGTGGCGGTCAACTACGACGACGACCCGAACTTCCGGTGGCACCACCGCGTCCTCTTGGCCAAGCTGACGGAGGGCGCAAAGTGGGCAGGGGCGACTCCGACGCACGCTGTCCAGGTCATCGTCTCGCAGTGCACCAGGTCGTCTCGTTCGTGCGAGGCTGCCCGGTGCCAGACCGGGCTCGGAACAATGTGTACCTCCTCGACCCGATGACCGAGGAGGAGCTCGGAGACCTCCAGCGCCAGGCCAACGCGCTGGCGAGCCTCCTCGGCGGTGTGGCCCCTGCCCCAGGGGCGGCCCAGACGCAGTGGGTGGTCGCGGACCTGGGCTCGGACTCGTTCGGGGAGGCCGTCGCGGTGCCGATCATTCTCAACCTGGCGAGGTTCGTGCAGAGAGGGTCGGCGGGGCTCGCGCTGATCGACGACGACAGGTGGACCGCCGTGGAGCGTGTCCAGATGGCGGACCTGAGCGCATGGCTGGACGATATGCGCTCTGGGGCCGGGCGCGACCCCAGAGTGCTGGCCATCGAACGAGACGCCCGCGGCCGCCGCTTTTCCCCTTTCCGCGACGCCCTCGCCGAGATGAAGGAACGCCGGCCTGCTGCTGCTGGTGCCGCTGGCTCTGCGGGCGCGGTGGCCGCGGGCGACGACTGGCCCTTCCGTGGCCCTTCGGCGGCGGTGGAGCTGCTGACGAACATCAGGGCGAGCGGAGAGGACATCTCAGCGTGCCACGAGCACTGGGTCCGCGGGTCCGGGATCGCGCGGGAGAGCGCGGTGGCGTTCCACCACGCGTCGCTGGTCTCGATCCTACATCACCTGGTGTGCTTCGACCAGATCGATGCGTACCAGCTCGCTGGGACCGAGGCCCTCGCCCAGCGCGTGCTGTATTTGGAGCGCGGCGTCCACCGCAACCCCAAGTCGCCCGACTTTCGGGGCTTGGGGGTCATGCTGGCGAGCCGATTGGACGCAGGCGCACCAGTCACGACGGGGGAGTTCGCGAAGTTCATCGCGGAGGAGCAGAAGTCATAGGCGTTCGCCCTGAAGCAGCAGAGGCTCCTCGCCGAGGAGACCGGCAAGAGGGGCCAGCCCGGAGGAGGGAAGTAGCAGGAGGCGAGCCCTTCGCCTCCGCCCTGGCGCCGCCTGCGCGCGCGGGCCCCTGCCGGGCTCTCGCCCTCCGGGGTGTTTGTTTCCCCTGGCTCTTCCGCCTGGCGCCTCGGGGCGACGGTCGGCCGCCGCTGCTGACGGGCTCGACGCGCTGGACTGGCATGGGCGTGAGTTGGCCATCGGTGCTGCAGCCTCGCTCAACGCTCTGGCGGGCGCCCGGGCCAAGGGTCTTCCGCCGCCGCGGAGGCCTGACCACCGCCCGCCAGGGGGCCAGCTCCCACTGTGCCAGCAGGCCGTTTGGCGGCGCCCGGGGACCGCGGCGGCCGCCGCAGGGGCCAGGCCAAACGAGTATGATCTGTGCCCAGACGGGGCGCCCAAGGATATTCTCAAGACGAGGGGCATGTACGACCTGGACGTCTCGCTCAGCGTCGCGCCCCACGACAGCGAGAAGCTCACCGTCACGCGGGGCGTGCTCGCGCCGCAGGACACCGCGGGCCTCGTCGACGAGGAGGCCTGGGAGTACCTTCTCCACTCCGAGCGCGTCGCTTTCCCCTCCGACGAGATCCCAGAGGAGCCGATTCCAACCGCGCTGGGACCAGCGGCTCCTCCGCAGCCGTGGCCAGCTCGATGATTTGCTCGGGGAGCTGAAAGGGGTTGGGCTCATCACGTGCCGGAGGAAGGTGCGCTCGCGGGTGGACATCTTCTTCGTGTAGAAGAAGACGGGGATTCTGCGCATGTTGCTGGACTGCCGGCCAGCCAATGTCCTGCGCAAGCGGGCGCCCCACTCGCGCCGCCACCAACGGGGCGGTGGCGTCCTCGGTGCTCGACCCTGCCTACGTGGGTGAGTCGCCCGTGGGGGGCTCCTCGCTGTGGGGCGCCTCGGTCGACCTTCAGGACGGCTTCTACCAGTTCCTGGCTCCGACGGTGTCGCGCTGCCTCGGCCTGGGGCGCGTCGAGCTCGCCAGTGATATCGGCGTCGACTCGGTCTACGACCCGGAGGTCGGGGGCCAGGTCCCCGTCTCGCCAGACACGCTCCTGGAGGCTTGCTTCGGCGGGCTGCCGATGGGCTGGAGCTGGGCGCTCTACTTTTGCCACGACGCGCTGTCGCTGGCCTGCCGCTGCGCCCAGGCGGCGCTTGGGCTGCCAACGGTGCTGGTGGGCGACCGTCAGCCCCCGCCCTCTCTCGGGGCCGGCGTCGCCGTCTGCGCGCCACGCGTGGACAACGCCAACGTCCTCGGCTCGGACAGGGGGACGGTGGCCGCGCTGCACCAGAGGGTGGTGGACGAGCTGGTGCGCACTGGCTTCGTGGTCCACGAGCGGGTCGACCCGACGCAGGACTTTGAGGCCATCGGACTGATGTTCGACCTGGCCCGACGCTGGGTGCGCCACAAGCCCGCGCGGTCCTGGCGCCTCTGGTTTGCCCTCGGCGAGGTCGCCCGCCGGAGGTCGCTCGGCCGGGGCCGTGTGCGGCAGCTCCCTGGCCATCTCGTGCGCCACTTCAGCCAGCGGCGCTGCGCCCTTTCTTGTTTCGGGGAGGCGTGTCGTTTCGTGGGTTCTGGTGGGGGCGAGGTGGTCGGACTGCCGTCCGTGGTGCTGGGCGAGCTGGCTGTTGCCCGCGGGCTCGTGCACTTCGCGGACGTGGGCGTCGCGGCGCCGACGCTTCCCCGCTGGTTCTGCAGTGGCGCGTCGACTGAGGGATGCTCCCTGCACTTCGCGGAGGTGTCGCCGGCTGAGCTCTGGCCGGTCGCCGTCTGGCGCGAGCGCTGGCGCTTCGTCGAGCCGTCTGACTCTTCGGCTCGGGCCGACCTGGAGGCGCTGCGCGGGTGCGCGGTGGCCCCGCCCCCCGCCGCTGGCTCGTTCTCGGAGTGGGTCGACGTGGAGCTGGACACAGCGCTTCAGCACGAATTGGATGAGCGACCTGGCGACGTACGAGCTGGCGACCAGGGCCCTCCCAAGAAGCCCCGATTGCAGCGTGAGGTCACTGGGCTCGCCCCGAAGGTGCCCGACTCGTTCGTGGAGCCGAAGCGCTGGAGGCGCGCTGGAGGCGGCAGGCCGCCATCCACTGCAAGCAGGCGCGCGCCGCGCTCCTGGGCCTCCACCGCGAGCTCGAGCAGCCCAGCTCGCACGGGCACCACATCCTCAGCTTCGGGGGCAAACTCGCAGAGGTCCCGGCGTTCGACCGAGGGCGCGCCCGAGATGCGGAGCTGCTGGGGCTGGCGCGCCGGGCCGCGGCCGCGCAGCTCGCCAGGGGGCTCTACTGGCGTCGGCGCTGCGTCGAGACGGAGCGCAACCCCTCGGATGAGGACTCGAGGCTGGCCCACCAAGGGTGGCTGCGCCCTGGCCAGAGGGTGTCGGGTGCAGCCCTCTGCGGGCTGCCGCTTGCTGCCGCGGTGGGTCCAGGCTGGGGGGCCGCCGACCAGCGACGGCCCGCCGCTGGCGCGGGATCGGCCTGGGGCCCCGAGCAGTGAGCTCGAGCTGGTGCCGCCGACGCCCATCGAGTGCGACTCTCCTGGGACTCCGGTGCAGCCTGCCTGGGGCCCCGCTGCCCGGGCAAGTGGCCCTGTCGCCCGCAGCCGGCGCCCCGCCCCGCGCCGAGCAGCCGCGGCGCGGGCCCGCCCAGGCCCCGCGCGGGAGGGAGATGGACGTCGACGGGTCCCCGACGTCTCTCGGGCCCGTCCCGCCTTCCTCTGGAGTTGTTCGGGGGCTGTTCGGGGGCTGCGCGCGCGCCGGGGCAGCCGTGGCCGAGCTGGGCCTTCGCGTCGGGTTCCCTGTCGACACTCGTCATGGACGGCATCATGATGTTCTTAATGGGAAAGTTGCTATTGAAATTGTGCGGTGGATACGGGCGGGGGCCAGATGGGCTGTCATGCTTGGCGCGCCGTGCGTTGGGTGGACTCTAGCCCGGACGACTGGGTCGGCCCCTCCGCCCTCCTCGAGGTGCGTCGATTTCACCGTGCGCATCTTCGAGCTCTGCTACCGCATGGGCGTCCACGTGGTCCTCGAATCCCACCCGGTCGAGGCTCTTCCAGCGCCGAGGGATCGCTTGTGCCCTGCGGCGTCTCGGCACTGCGCACCTCGTCTTCGGCGCGCCTTGGGAGAAGCCGACGGCCATCGCCACCGCGCTGCCCAACGCTGAACGGCTCGCCCGGCGCTGCCCGTGCCCGGGCGCGCCCCACGTCGTGCTCCAGGGGAAGGTGCGGCTGCCGGGCCAACGCTCAGAGTGGCGCGCCGCCTACGCTGCAGCGTATCCTCCTCTGAGCTTTGTCGGGCTCTGGTAGGTCTGCTCGGCGAGTGCGCGCCGCCGCGGGCCTGGCGCCGCGCGCGTGAGGACCCTCTCGACACCTGCTGGGAGCGACGTCTTGCGTCCGCGGCGGGGTTTGAGCGCCGCTCAGACTGGCGATGCGTGGAGCTCCCGGCAGTCGGCTCGCGGTGTCGGCTCGGCTGGGAGGAAGCGATCGAGCACTGGGGCGGGGACCGCTGGGCCGTCGAGCTTGAGGCCTTTGCCGCCCGTCGCCGAGCCCGGCGAGCTGCGGCGAGAGCGGCGGCGCCAGGCCGCCGCGCGGGAGCGCCATCGTGGGAGCGAGCCCAGCGTGTGCCGGCGAGTGTCGGTCCGCCCAGCCACGGCGTCGGCTTACCGCCGGGCTTTTTCTGACGTCAGGGCCTGGGCGGTGCTCCACGGGATGCTTCCTCCCTCTGCCGAGGGGTCTACCTCGACATGGGACGACCTACTGCGTCGGGCTTCTTGCTTGCTCGCCGACCACCTTCCCGCTGGCGCGGGCTGCGCTCCACGGGTTCGGCCGCGCGAACCCCGACAAGGTGAGGGGCTCGCTGCCGCTGGAGGTCGTCTGGCTGTGCGCCGACGTCTGGTTCCACCACTGTGGGGGCGTGGGCGCGGTCGCGGCGGCTACCACTTGGATCGCCGTCGACTGCTACTTGCGCCCGACGGAGGCCCTGCAGCTCGCCGCCGACCGCGTCTCGCTGCCCCGCCGAGCGGGAGATCCTGTAGTCGTGGCGGTTGCCCCTGCCTCCCAAGATGTGCCTGCGAAGAATTTTCAGTATGGTGCCTCGACGGTAGTGCGTGCTCACGACAGGGGGTGGATTTCTCAACTCGTCCTCGGCCTCGCCCGCTCCACCCCTTCTGGTCCCCTCCTCGCTCTATCCCTCGGAGAATGGGAAAACCGGTGCCGCCAGTTTCGTCGAGCTCACTTTGCCGATGAGCTGCCTCTCACGCCTCAAGCATGTCGGCACGCTGGCCCATCGCATGACGCCAGGGTATTTTAAGACCAAGCTGACAAGCTCCTGGTTCGAGGACGTTGGTAAAACCGATCTTCCGTGCTACGGTATGCGAAGCCTGCAGGGATGCTTCGAAACCCCGCCTCGCTCTCTCGCCAGCAGTTGCAGCAACCCGATGAGATGTCGCAGCGGCTCCCGCAGCAGATCCTGGAATATTTTGCCCCGCCCACGCCTCGCTCCGCTCGGCTCCCTTCCCTCGGCTAGCCGCACCAAGCGGAAGTATGGCAGTGTGGGCGCGGGCAGGTAGGGCTCGACTCACGGCCTCCTTGCCTTTTCTTCGGGGGCCGAAGACCCCCTCCAGGAATCTGCGCTGCCGTGGAGAAAACAAGTCCTTTTACAGTTTTGTTCATTCCTTGGGCTTGCGCCCATCGCCGCCCCCAGGTCTCCTCGGGGTATCAGCCGCTCCGCGGGGTTAAGGCGGTTTGGGGCCGGCGCGATTTTTATGACCGGATTGATGATGGTGGTGGTGGCGGTGATAATGACGAAGCTGCTGCTGATGATGACGATGATGATCACGAATATCATGAGTATGATTGCGATAGCGATGATGCAGCTGCGGATGACGATGACGATAACAAGGATGTTGAAGATGACGATGATGATGCTCAAGACGACGATGACGATGATGATGTTGATGATGATGGTGAGGACGATGAGGATGAGGACGATGATGCTGATGATGCTGATGATGCTGATGCTGCTGCTGATGATTACGACGACGATTCCCATTATGATGGTGATGATGGTGGTGGGGGTGACGATGATGCTGCTGATGATGAAGATGCGGGTCACGAGGACGATGACGATGACAATGACGATGACGATGATCATTACGATGATGATGCTGATGGTGATGAGGATTAAGCTGCTGATGGTGATGTTGATGATGATGCTGTTTCTGATGATAATTATGACGATTATGAGGATGATGATGATGCTGATCATGATGGTGATGCTGATGATGATAATGACGATGATGATGATGATGATGATGATGATGATGATGATGCTGATGGTCATGATGATGTTCGTAAGTGTGCTGGTCATGATGATGACGACGATGATGATGATGATGATGATGATGATGATGATGATGATGATGATGGGTATGTGTATGATGATGATGATTGTGCTGATGATGATGACGATGGTTATGACGATTATGATGACGATGATGACGATGGTGGTGATGATGGTGATGATGATGCTGATGCTGATGCTGCTGATGATGATGAGGATGATGATGGTGGTGGTGGTGGTATTGGTGGTGGTGGTGATGATGGTGATGATGACGATGATGATGATGCTGATGATGATGGTGGTGATGATGATGATGATTTGGATGCTGATGCTGATGCTGCTGCTGATGCTGATTGTGGTGCTGGTTGTGAATATGTTGATGCTGATGTTTACAACGATGATGATGGTGATGAGGATAATGATGGTGATGGTGCTGATGATGATGATGATGATGATGATGATGATGATGATGATGCTGATGATGATGATGATGATGTTGATGATGATGGTGCTGATGATGACGATGATGATGACGATGATGATGATGATGATGATGATGATGATGATGATGATGATGATGATGATGCTGCTGCTTGCTGATGCTGATGCTGATGCTGATGCTGCTGCTGCTGCTGCTGCTGATGATGATGATGATGATGATGATGATGATGATGATGATCATGATGATGATGATGATGATGATGATGATGATGATGATGATGATGATGATGATGATGATGATGATGATGATGATGATGATGATGATGATGATGATGATGATGATGATGATGATGATGATGATGATGATGATGATGATGATGATGATGATGATGATGATGATGATGATGAGGGTTCGTTTGGAGGAGAGGGCTGGAGGGAGAAACGCGGAGTAGGAGGAGGAGGAGGAGGAGGAGGAGGAGGAGGAGGAGAAACGGGGGGAAGAGCGAATCCTCGTCCTCCTAGTTCCCCTCCTCCTCCCCTCATCATCCTTCTCCAGTTCCTCCTCCTCTGCCACGGGCCTCCCTTCCCGATGCGGCTGCAAGTCCATTGCATTCTCCCAGGCCGCGCAGTGCTCCTCCTCGTGTCCTCCCCCGCTCCAAGCTCTTCGCGTCCTCCCTCGCCCTTCCTGCTGCTGCTACTGCTGCTGCTTCTGCTCCTCCTCCTTCTCGAGGGGTGCTGGGCAGGTCTGGTCCTGCATATGCTCTCCGCTGATTGATCTCCTGGACACTGCTTCCCCTGTGGGAACAACACTCCTCCTCGCCCTCCTCCTCCCCCCCCCTCCTCCTCCTCCTCCTCCTCCTCCTCCTCCTCCTCCTCCTCCTCCTCCTTTCCTCCTCTTCTTCTTCCTCCCCCCTCTCCTCGATGCTTGATTAAACCTACTTTGTTCCCCCCTTCACCGAGGATCATCGAGGAGGAGCCCCCCCTGACTTTCTGCGGCGGGCTGGCCGCGAGCCTCTCCCAGGAGCACGGCACGCCGTTGTCGTCGTCGTCGTCGTCGTCGTCGTCGTCGTCGTCGTCGTCGTCGTCGTCGGCGGCGGCGTCGTCGTCTTCGTGGTCGTCGTCGTCGTCGTCGTCGTCGTCGTCGTCGTAGTCGTCGTCGTTGTCGTCGCCTCCGTGGAAGTCGTCGTCGTCGTCGTCGTCGGTGCCGGCGTTGCATTTTTTCGCGACGGGCGTTGCATTTTATCGCAACGGCCCTGGACCCTCACGGATCGATCCCGGCCGAACAACTCCGAGGAAAGATGGGGTTTGGGGCTTTGGTGCAGTTTTTCTTCGATGTTGCAATGTCACCGTGACGTCGGATCTCAGGGTCGTGCGTCGTCGTCGTCGTCGTCGTCGTCGTTCGTCGTCGTCGTCGTCGTCGTCGTCGTCGTCGTCGTCGTCGTCGTGGTCGTCGACACCCGACGGTATGTTTTTTCAACAGGTGTATTTTCCTCGATTTCGGCCACTGGGTTTTTTTTCCGGTCGGCGGGGCTATCAAGCATGTATCTGGGACAGATACCCCAGGGGAATGGGTCGAGATTTGGGGCTGTGGAATGGACGACTCGTATCGGCGGATGTGTCGTGGTCGTCGTGCTCGTCGTCGTCGTCGTCGCCGCCGCCATCGTCGTCGTCGTCGTCGCCGCCGCCATCGTCGTCGTCGTCGTCGTCGTCGTCGTCGTCGCGCTCTCGCTCCTACCTCCCGCGGAGGAGTGTGGGCAGGATGGGATGACGAGCCCCTGCTATCCTGCCTCCGCCTCCTCCTTCTTCCCCTCCTTCTCCTCCTCCCTTCTCTTGTCTGCTCCTTTTTTTTTGGACTTCCTCTTCCCCCTGTCCTCTTGGTCGTGCTCATTTCGTGTATGCCTGCTCCTGCTGCTGCTCCTCCTCCTTCTACTCCTCCTCCTCCTGCTCCTCCTCATCCTGCTCACGAGGGCTCCCTCCATCCCCCTCGATCCTCCTCTCCTCCTCGCCCCCTCGTCCTTACCTTTCCCCATCCCACGGCGGGCATGCTTGCCTCCCCGTCTGGGATGCCGCCCAGCGGGGCCCGGTCCTTGCTGGGCAATCAAAGGGCATGCGGTGGGGAGGGAATGATGGCCAGCGAGAAGGGTCACTCAGAGTTGGAGCCTCGTCTGGTGCTCCACACTGGGCATCCTGGCCATCTATCATATTCCGCTTTAGTACGTGAGGCTCGCAGCCCCGCACACACAGCACCGTTCCCACATATCTTGGTGATGTATGTCCACCGTTGCCTTGATTAAGAGCCGTGGACATCCTTCTCCTTCCCCTCATCCTACTGAGGATGCGAAACAACTTCCTTCCCCTCCTCCTTCTCCTCCCTCCTCCCTCCTTCTCCCTTCTTCTTCCCCTCGCCCCCTTCCCCCTCTCCTTTCTCCTCCTCCTCCTTCCCCTCCTCCTCCTCGTCCTCCTCCTCCTCCTCCTCCTCCTCCTCCTCCTCCTCCTCCTCCCCCTCCAACCTCCCCCCGCCCTCCCCCTTTTCCTTCTCCTCCTCCTCCTCCTCACCCATCCCCCTCCTCTTCCTCCTCCTGCTCCTACTCCACCTCCTCCACCTCCTCCTCCTCCACCCTCCTTCCCCTTCGCCTGCGCCAGGGCCGAGACAGGGCCGACACCAGGCCGTTCGAGGTGAACTCGAAGGAGGGTGTTCCCGTGCAGGATCCCAGTGGGGGCCGCGTGCGGGGAATGGGGTGGAGAAAGATGATGAGGATGAGGATGAGGATGAGGGTTAAGGTGTGGATGAGGACGATGATGATGATGATGATGATGATGATGATGATGATGATGATGCTGATGATGATGATGAGGATGATGATGATGGATAATTACGACGATGATGATGCTGATGCTGATGCTGATGCTAATGCTGATGATGATGATGATGATGATGATGATGATGATGATGAGGATGATGATGATGATGGTGATGATGATGATGATGATGATGATGATGATGATGATGATGATGATGATGATACTGATGATGCGGATGATGCTAATGCTGATGCTTATGATTGTGCTGATGCTGCTGCTGATGCTGCTGCTGCTGACGATGATTACCCGGAATATGATGGTTACGGTGATGCTGGTTATGAAGATGCTGATGCGGATGTTTATAATGATGATGATGATGATTAGGATGATGTTGCTGATGATGCTGATGAGTCTAACGATGCTGATTTTGATGCTGCTTCTGCTGTTGTTGATGCTGATGCGCATGATGCTTATGATGATGCTGATGCTGGTAATGTAATTGTTGCTGACGCTGATGATGCTGATGATTAGATGATGCTGATGCTGATG
>CAUYUJ010017606.1:170000-175000 GCA_963575745.1 Prorocentrum cordatum | reverse complement strand
TGCCCCTCGCGGCCCTGGAGGCCAGCGGCTTCCGCGGGAGAGTGCTCTTCTTGCACCTTCCGGACTGGGACACCGCCGCCGGCGCCCCAGCAACGGCGTCGGCCGTCGACACCGACAACTGGGCGCACCACCGCGGGTCCTTCGAAGGCGGGGCCTCTTTCGGAGAGGGAGGGAGGAGGAGGAGGAGGAGGGGGAGGAGGAGGAGGAGGAGGAGGAGGAGGAGTTAGAGGCGGCGGATGCTGCGGAGGGAAAGGAGGAGGAGGAGGAGGAGGAGGAGGAGGAGGAGGAGGAGGAGGAGGAGGAGGAGGAGGAGGAGGAGGAGGAGGAGAGGAGGAGGAGGAGGAGGAGGAGGAGGAGGAGGAGGAGGAGGAGGAGGAGGAGGAGGAGGAGGAGGAGGAGGAGGAGGAGGAGGAGGAGGAGGAGGAGGAGGAGAGGAGGAGGAGGAGGAGGAGGAGGAGGAGGAGGAGGAGGAGGAGGAGGAGGCGGAGGAGGAGGAGGAGGAGGAGGAGGAGGAGGAGTGTATCTGAGGCAGGCCCAGGATGAGTACACAGTCGCTCCAGAACGCTCCTGGAATCATGCGGGCGCTGCGGAGCGGCCGCGGCGCCCGACACGTAGCTTCCATGCCCGCAGGGTGTCAGAGGTTCTATGCCCTGCAGTCAGGAGGCTCAGAAGGACGAGCAGTTTTCCAGCTGTGCCCTTGCACCCTCGCCTCTCGGCCCATCCTGCACCCTCGCCATGGGTCACGGGCTGCCAGCCTGGGCGTCGGCCTCGGCGTCCACGGGCCTTGCACCCCCAGCGCGCCTCCGAGGGGGAAAGATGGCGGAGGGGAGGAAGAGGAGACGCCAGTAGAAGATGAGGCCAGGTTACCGGAACCCACACTACAGTGAAAAAACAAAACATGAAGGGTTGCCCCAAGGCTAAAAACAGCTAGGATCCAGGATCCCGAGGAGGAGGAAGGAGCAGGAGGAGGACGAGGAGGAGTCCTGGGACCATGGAGGTTCGGTGTGAACCGAAAAACCCTGGACAGCAACCCAAGAACTGCCACCACTTGCACTTGTTTTTTAGAGCTTTAAGCCTCGCCTCTACGCAACTTGACTCTATATTGGGGATGGGAGGTGGAGAGTGGGATGGACGAGATGAAGAGGCAACAGCAGTCTCGCACTTTGATAGCTATTTTACCGACTGGGAGTCGCCAATACTTTTTCTTGTCACTTGCACTGCACCCGTATCCTCATTCGGTATCATTCTTAGATCGTGAGTATTTCGATCGGCGGATGCTACTATGGTTTTCGGTCGTTCGTTCCTTCCAGACCAGCTGGCTGGCGCATATGATGTACCCCTTAGGGCCCTGTTATTTCCTTGTTCTAGTTGCATGCCTTGATCTGCTGCGCCAGCCATGCTTAATTTGTTATCCTCACCGCTAAGTCGGCGTTCTTTTTTTTCTGTCTTGCATCATAACGCAACATGCTGTTGCATCTAGTCTGCGCAAACAGAAAGGACAAGGAGGAGGAGGAGGAAGAGGAGGAGGAGGAGGAGGAGGAGGAGGAGGAGGAGGAGGAGGAGGAGCAGGAGGAGAAGGAGGAAGATGGGGAGTATCGGTATCGGCACCCGTTGGTTTCCCCAGAGGGGGGCGCGTGCGGGGATATCCACAGCGGGATGGCCGAGAGCAGGGAGGCGGGCGCCTCCGGCGATGTCCACTGGACGGGCCGCTCTGCGGAGGCGCGGTGGCGGGCGTGACGGGCGCCCCCGCGCCCGGCCCAGAGCCCAACGCGTCGCCGGGCCCGGCGGAGGTCACCCTCCGAGGGTTGGCCGGACGGGCCGCTGGCCGGAACATGTCCGCATCCACCGCTGCGGAGGTTGAGCCCCGCGTCCTCGAACATCCGCCCGTCCCCGCGGGCCACATGCATGTCCACACCCACCGCCCTTCGATTGGGGAGCCACAGGCGAACCCTGCCCCCCCTCCCCCACGACTTCTGAGGGCGAGGGTGGGGTTCACTCCCCCTCAGGAGTCGTGGGGGGGGGGTGGGGGCAGGGTTCGCATGTGGCCCCCTACCTCGAGGCCCGTTCCGCAGCGCTGGACATCGCGCACACCGGGAGTGTGGGGGTCGGCGTTCTTTGGGGCACGCGCCGGCCTGAGCCAGGTCTGGGGCCCAGGGGAGAGCCCCCCGCGCCTCGCGCTCCCCGCCCCCGCTCTTGCGCACAGCACCGACGCCGATAACTTTGAGTCGGGCCTGTCCCTCTACGGGAGGAATATTCAAAAATAGTCAAAGAATAGTCAGGGGACTATGTTTGTATTATATTTTGGTCTATTTTGGAGTGTTTGCTTCGAGTATGTTTTATGATTCGTCGAACATCCCCCCGTAGGGGGACACGCCCGACCAAACGATAGCTCATGCCCGCGCACTCATACCCAGACATCCGACGGTGTGTTTTTCTCAGCAGGCGGCACCCGAGAACCCGCTCCTTCTCCGCAGCTCTTCTTCCAAGATCCGTTTCTGCTGGCCCAGAGGCGCGGACAGATGCCCCCGATGGCCCAAGTCGATAAGAAAGGCCGGGGCAGAAGCGACAAGATCGTCGGAGATCTGGGTTTTCTGGCGGCGCAGCGGAGGCGACGACGCCGATAATCCATGCCCGCCCACAGATAATCCCCGAGATCTGACGTCACGAACAACATGCAGCATACTATGACAAAAGCTTCACTGGAGCCCCGGACACTATCTCCCTGCGGCATTTTTCGCGCCAGATCGATCCGTGAGCGTCCCGGGGCCTGGACTTAGGCAAAGTCGCCCGTTGCGAACAAATCTGCGACGCCAGGATCTCGGGGTCCTCCAGTCCTCCTCCTCCTCCTCCTCCTCCTCCTCCTCCTCCTCCTCCTCCTCCTCCTCCCCCTCCTCCTCCTCCCCCTCCTCCTCCTCGATCTCGAACTGGCGAAGCATCGGACCATCCTCAGCGCCGCACCCTGGACCCCCTCCCTCCTCGGGAGGGGGACGAGGAGGAGGAGGAGGAGGAGGTGGAGGAGGAGGAGGAGGAGGAGGAGGAGGAGGAGGAGGAGGCGGGGGCGGAGGAGGAGGTGGAGGAGGCGACGAGGAGGCGGAGGAGGAGGAGGAGGAGAAAGGGGCCCACGCCGTGCAGCCCAGGGGCCTGCCCGCGCGCAGCGTGCCTCCGGCGGCTGCACGGGAGGCCGCAAGCGACGCTTCGAGTTCCGGCTGCAGGGCACCTTCGACGCCGCGCCCGGCGAGGCCTGCGAGGCGCGGCGGCGGCCTCCTCCTCCTTTCTCGTGGGCCCTCCTTCCCCTCCTCCTCCTCCTCCTCCTCCTCCTCTCCTCCTCCTCCTCCTCCTCCTCCTCCTCCTCCTCCTCCTTCCTCCTCCTCCTCCGCCTCCCTCCTCCTCATCCTCCTCCTTCCTCCTCCTCCTCCTCCTCCTCCCCTCCTCCCCCTCCTCCTCCCCTCCTCCTCCTCCTCCTCCTCCTCCTCCTCCTCCTCCTCCTTCCTCCTGCTGTTCATTTTCCATCCCCCACCCTCCCTCGTCCTCCCTCCATCCCGGCGGCGGGCCGGAGCGGCTCGGCTCGGCGGCGGCGGCGCCGCCGCGTGGCGGCCTCGGCGCCTTCGGCGGTGCCGCGCGCGGCCTTCGGGGTGCGCCCAGGCCTCAGGGTCGTGCAGGAGGAGGGGTGGGGGGCGAAGGATCACCGCCCACCAAACCACCCCAGCCCAGCCCGAAGGCCCCGATTTGCCCTCCATTTCCAGTGTGGAGGGGGGGGGTTGTGGGCGGGGAACATTGACAGACACACACACACACGCACATGAGGCCCGTACCCCCTCCAACCCGAAATTCGGGCGAGATTCGGGTCTTCGGGTTGGGTTGGGGGGTGGTCTGGTAGGTAGTCAAAGGAGAGGGCGTGGATATCATGGCCTGGACCATGAGGTCTCCTCGACGTGGCCCTTCCTTCTGTTTCTCAAGACGTTCTCTGACTCCCCCTTCGTCCGCGCACATCCTACGGGCCATGCTCTGCGAGCCCCCCTGTTGGACGCCCCCCTCTTGGACTCCCCTCTTGGACGCCCCCGAAGACTCCCTCGAGGCTTGATCAGAATCACGACGGGAAGTTTTCGGCCATGCTCGGCCTCCAGGGAGCCCAGCGGGGGAAGCGAGCGGGGGCAGGCCTCCTCAGGCGGCCGCGGGGGCTTCTCGAGAGCCCTCGCGCCTCCCAAGCAGTCCCCCGAGCCTTCTCCGAAAGCGCAGGCGTCGCCCCCGAATGCACGAGCGGCTCCAAGCCCCAGAGGCCGCCGGTGTGATAAAGACGTTCAGGAGGAAAAGAAACACACAGACACAATTAGTCTTCGATTCCCCAGAAAATGCGGGAAAATATGGGAAGTGGGGGGGAAGACAGAAACCCAGAAAATATAGGAAAATATGGAGAATATTTTTTATTTGTATGTATTTATTTGTGTGTCCCGGGGCCCCTTCAGACGTCCGTCCAGCGGGGGCCCGGCGAGGATGTCGCGGACAGCTCCTCCCCGCGGGCGCGGCACTGGCAGCGCAGGCCCGAGGCCACGGGCCGGGCCCGGGCAGCGCTGCGAACACGAGTGGCAGTGGGAGAGGCGGGTGAAAGCAAGTGCAGGCACAGACCTCCTCCTCCTCCTCCCTCCTCTCTCCCCTCCTCCCTCCTCCTGCTCCTCCTCCCTCCTCCTCCTCCTCCTCCTCCTCCCCTCCTCCTCTCCTCCTCCTCCGCCGCTCCCTCCTCCCCTCCTCCCTCCTCTCCTCCTCCTCCTCCTCAAATCCTCCCCTCCTCCTCTCCCCTCTCCTCCCTCCTCCTTCCTCCTCCTCTCCTCCTCATCTCCTCCTCTCCCCTCCTCCTCCTCCTCCTCCTCTCCTCCTCCTCCTCCTCCAGCGGGCCCCGGGGCCGTCCGAAACGGCTCAGGAGGGCGAGCCGTCCTCGGGGAGCAGGTCGAGACCTTTGGGGGTCCCTTCCGCGACAAGAGTCATGAGGTCGGGGATCTGGGCAG
>CAUYUJ010017606.1:155000-165000 GCA_963575745.1 Prorocentrum cordatum | reverse complement strand
TGGGCGTAAAAATGGTCTCCTTCGACCGTTTGCTGCAGGCAGGGGACACCAACGCCATCTGTGAGAGCTGGTTTCAGCTCACACTCCAGTTCCGTTTTCTCAGCCAGCCGCGGGTGGAGCCTGCTTCTGTTGACATCCCTGTTGATAGCTTGGGCGGTGGGGCGGGCTTGGACGATGGCCTGGGTGCTGACGTGCCGCAGGTCTCTTCAGAGGGTGAGGAGGCTTTGCGCAGCTTTATGTCTGAATGGTCGTCGGCCCAGGAGGGCAGTGCATCCGCGGACTCCAGCAAACAGGCATCGGAGTTGTCGGAGGCGTCGGCCAAGAGGTCGACACGTACACAGAGTGCTTCATGTCCTGGCGCTCCTTCTGATGGGGCGCCCAGTCTCTGGCCCGCTCGCTAGCGGCTCGGAGAGCCGCAAGTGGGCAGACGCTTCGGGGGGGCCCGCCCTTTTAAGCCAAGACGTGCTCACGGCTCCTCCCGAGCCCGTCTTGTAATCTTTGTCTCTCCAAGTTCAGACATGCAATGTTTCGGATTGTTTTTCTTCTCGCGAGCAAGTGGCTGTCGAACCTCACTGCGCATGTTCTTCTAGTGCAAGGGCGCCACCCGTGCGATTCAGAGGCGATCTCTCGGGCGCCTCAATGGCTTGCCAGGCAGGATTGGAATTCGTGTCGGGTGGTCGCCGCTCCTGGGGTCGGAGGAGGTACTTCAGGCGGAGTCGCAGCTCTGGGTCGCTCGTGCCTTGGGTTGCATACCCTCTCTTCTGGAGTTGGGCTCTCCTTTCGAGCTGGTGCCGCAGTCGTGGTTGTTCCATGAGGTTTTCGCGTGCTCGTGGCTGCAGTTTACCTTAGTGGCGTTGAGGACCTGACATCGCGCAATGTGGAGCTCCTCCCTCGCATTGGCGCAGGCACCTCGTGCGCGGATCTCCCAGTCACCATCGGCGGTGGCATTGACGCGGCGCCAGAGGGTCTGGAGTGCAACCAATTCGTCTCATAATTCAACCAACGGTCAGCGGATCTTTCTTCCTGGCGTCAGCTACGCGCTCGGGGGCAAGGGGGGTCAGCAGGTGTTTGATTATTTCATCGTGTCCTCGAGCATAGGCAGGTTTATCCAAAATGTGTCGGCGAATAACGCGCCCCTCCTCTCTCCGCGTAGTCTCGTTGACCTGGCCCCCCTCCCCGGCCCTGCCCAGTTGAGTTTCTGGAGTTAGGGCCCCCCTTCTCTTCCTGTCTGTCCTGCCATCGGTCCGCGCCATGAACCCCTGCCCTTGGGCCTTGTTCTTGAGGTTTTGGAAGGGGCCCTGGCTGCCGCTGGGACGGGCAAAGGAGCTGGGAGCCAGCGCCTTCTTATTTTGACGCGCTCGCTACGGGCCGATATGGCTGGGCGCGAAGTTGCCGAGGCCGCTGGCCTAGATCCCCTTTGGGGCGCCAGGGGCAAGGGCCCCCGGCTTGTCTGGAAGCTTGCTGGCCCCGAGGACAGAGGTAGCTCCCGCCGCCCAGACCTTAGCGCTGCGCGCTGGGTTTACAAGCGCGTCCATCATTGCAGAGTGTTTCTGAGTGCCCAAGATCCTTGTTCTGGAGCTGGATGCCCCACCTGGGCATCCCTGAAACCCCGTGTGTTTTCCCCTCCCCCGTGCGCTGCGCGGTTGAGCGCGTGGGTGAAAGTCGAGAGTTCTACGACACTCTGCAATCGATCGTTTCAGGTTTGGCTGCGGGTGCCTCGAGCGCGGTCGCTGGCCAGGTGCCGGATTTCTTTCTGCGCGCCGCGGACGTGGTCGCCTCGGTGGAGTCTCGATTCAAGCCCGGCAGTCTGGCCTCCTAGAGGGCTTGGCTTCGGGGGCGCGCCGGCCAGGGGGCCAAGCGAGCGCGCGCGGTCTTCGCTGGGCCGCAACCGTGGAAGCCGGCCTCCGCGCTCTCGGCCAATGGGTGCGCGGTCAGCGGCCCGCTCTCCTTTCTCGGTGCTGAGCGGCGCCGCTCACCTAGTTGCGGAAGGCCACGTCCACTCCCCAGTCCTCGCAGGTTAAGAGTTTCGACCCCCCCCGAACCCCCGCCCTCGATCCTCAGGAACTTCGCATACTTTCGCGTAAGTGCATGTCCAGTTCCGCTGTGGGGTGGGCGCTTTGCAGGCTCCTCCAGGCTATGCAAATTTCCAGCCTTCTCCCCTGGTAACTGGACGCCGCGGTTTTCGCGCTCTTCGGGGAGCCATCGGGGGGATTTCGCCCCGCCAGAATTTTCATGGGCCCCTGCCGACTGCGGGGAAGGGCCCGTCGGTGCTGCGCCGAGAGCTGGGAGGGGTGCCGCCGTTATACCTTCTTTGCCGTTGACAAGAACCAAGGAGCCTCGGATGTTGTCTGGCGCCAGAGCGCCAACGTCGAAAGCGGCTCGGCTCGCGAGGTGCGCGCCGCGACTCTGCTGCGTGGTATGTTTACGTCTTGAGAGCTCATCGATCTCGATCGGCTCCAGGCTGAGTGCGTGGTCCCTGGCTTTCCCCGCTGCCGTGGCCAAGGTGGCAATCGGGGCCTATCGGGCCTCTCGCCCTCAGTTCTTGCGCGGCTGTTTGGGCGGCCCTTGGTTTGCCGAAGCGGTGGTTGTGGCTGGCTGCTTGTTGGCGACGACGAGGATTCCGGCCAGCGGCTTGGAGGCGCTCGAGTTGGGCTTGGACCAGGCGTAGGTCTGGCTTTTTTATATCCCCAGTTCTGGCCTCAGCGCGGTAGGTTCTTTCAGCTTCGTGGTAGATGCTCTCGTCGCAGGGGCGCCCTTGCTTCGCGAGGCCGTCGTCGGCGGCGTTGGAGGCCAAGTTGCTCAGGGGAAATCCAGTCTGGTTTGCTCATCTGCCGCCCTTGGTCGTTCCATCCAAGGTAAACTCGGCGCCGATTCTATTGGGCCCATCTCGGATCATTCGGTCAACCTCGGGAGCATGGCGCCGCTGGGAACAGTTGCGGGTCCGTGGTATAGCCGAGAAGTTAACCGAGTTAAGTTTTCAAGAAGAGGGCTGCCCGCGCGGCCAAGGGCACCGCCGCACGTTGGGAGACTTCGCGGCAGGACCCCTGCCAGGCGTGCTGTATGGCAGCGAAGTTCGTGGATCCACGGGCTACGAGTTACTGCGCCTGCGCCGTGCAGCAGCGTGTGCGATCGAGCCTTCTGCTGGCCGGCTCTCCCTGACCCCTCTGACCCACCGTATCGGGGATCCTGCTTGGATTCGGGGCCGTCGCTTCCCTTCGGCCAAGCCTGCTAGCATGCGCCACGAGACACTGACATGTGGGCCGAGAGCTCAGCCCCTCCCGCCCGACACACTCCACGAATGGCGTGAGGCGAGGGGCGACTGGCCACTTGGGCTCGCAGGCGCCGAAGTTTTTCAGTGCGACTCAGAAGGGGAGTACACCAGGGAAGTCGCAGCGGCAATCCCTCGCGACCGCGAACCCGACGCCCGATCGGACAACTAAGTTCACGGCATCCCAATCAGCAGCTCCAATGGCATAGAGGACACATCCATGAACGAGGGTGTCGGCGGCTACGAGCATGAGGACGGGGATTGCAGTGGCAACGACGAAACCGGACGAACACTTAACTCGAGCCGACCTCCAACAGCAGCAAAAGCCGCAAGGACACGACAACCCCGACTTCTGACCTCACGAGCAGCACCACCCATCATTACCAGTAACATATACGAACCCTTCAAAGAGACATCCCAAAACCAACCCGCGGAAGCTCTGGTCAGGCAGGGATCGCACTTCGAGACGGGCTCGAAGGGCGGGGGGGCAGGGCGAGTGCTGCCCGCGCCCGCCAGGGGGGGTGGTGAGGGGCAGGAGGGGGAGGACGGCCACTCTCCGCGCCCCCGCGGTCCGCCCTGGCTTGCCGCCCCCACTGCTCCCGCGGCGGAGGAGGAGCTCGCCCGAACGCCGACGAGACGGTGCACGGAGCAGACGCGACCGAGCTCATCTCGAGGAGCAACAAGCACCAGGCCTGGGGTTCGCCCCCGCCGAGGGCACTGTGACCCCTAGCCATGGCGGGACGAGGTGGGGCCGCCGAGAATCCCGCGTGAACTCGGTGCGTGGAGGCCAACCAGGTGCTGCGCGGAGCCGCGCGCCGCCGCGCCCGGCCAACCATCGACGCCATGACCGACGGCCAAACGACAATCAATCACGCTCGTCAGCCGACCACGCGACAACCGACGCACTCGCCCGACAACCGACAGCTTACCACGCGACAACGCTCCACCCCTCCAACGCCGGCAGCCTTGACAGCATCCCAAGGCACCGGTGATCATGACACTGCAATGACCAACGACAGCTCCCGACAACCAAGTCGTAGTCGAGGAAAAGCGATGCTCCCATTCCGAACGACACAACATACAACCAAACATGCAGCACTTAGCAGCAACAACGAGACATCACTCTCAATGAGTACGACCACAAGAGCAATGATACCATTCAACAAGAAGCAGGGCGAGCCGACGACCCGCAATCACATATACACACAACATATAAATGCTTGCAAATACCTCGGACTGCAGAGGGGGCCACGCTCCGCGTGTGACCTCGGCGACACAAGAAGATTGCAACGGCGAATCCGAGCTACGCAACCGTGCATCCTCAACGGCGACATCGACGGAGGCGACCTGCATCCTGCAGCTCGAATTGCACTTGCGGACGCTCCTAGAGGGAGCCGACATCACGCGACAAGGAAAACATGCACCGACGCATCCTTCAGTATCAAGAACCCAGAGGTTTGCTCATTGGCGTTCGCAGTACTGCAAATAACGAACAACCTCGAGGAGAGGCACTTCCGCGGGGCGGCTAGCGGCATCGCAGCTGAGAGCCACAAGATGGATATCAACAAGAAGAAGACGACCAATTTCATAGGCGAGCTCATCGCTGTCGCCCTCGTTGCTAGATGGCTAATTTCTACAGGCGAAAGGCAAAATGCAGTGATCCACGCTGACTGCGAGACCACCGTGCGTATCTGCAACGGCGAAGCCGCGACGAAGTCCGACGGTGAGCTAGCACGCATACTCAAGATGCTGATCGACGTCGCGAAGAAGACATGCCCATTTACATACTCGACATCAATAGCCACGAATGGATGCCATGGAACGAGCTCGCCGACGGCATCGCGAAGAGGGCCCGAGTACAAAACGGAAAGAACCTGAGATGCGATGGGCCGCCCAAGAACTTCGTCGACATCTTGAGGACTTACCATTACTGCCAAGACCAGAGCATGTGAATGCTCCATCCGAGACGATGAATATCAACGCGGACATCACCCTGCAGATAATGACCTTCAACGTCGAGAGCGCCAGGGGGGCCGAACTCCAAAGAACAAGAAAGATATCAGCTTCAGGGCGGCTGGTAAACGAATGGCGCGGACCGATACTTCGACGGTAACTACAGGGCATGGACCTGTATCTAAGCGGAATGCAAACAGGACGGGACGAACAGAGATGCGCCACTGAGAATGGATGCCTCATCATCATCAGCCCCCACGCGGACAACAACCTTGGATGCGAGCTCTGGGCGAACCTACAAGAGCCATGCGCGCTGATCCGTTCCTTTTCCACCTGCTGATATCACAACCTCGTGTGCTAGTTGTCGCTATCGAGACGCCAATCATAAAGTGCACGATTCGCGCGTGCCACGCAGCGCGCAGCAGAAAGAGGACGGCTGCGAGAGAAACTTTCGAACATTTATGAACACATCAGTCTCGAGGTGCAGACTTGCACTGACCTTCGTCGACGCGACCGGCAGGGTCGGCAAGATGAGCTCAAATTGGGTTGGCACCGCTGGGGAACAAGAGGGCGAGGGCGACAATGGCAAGGGGCCCCGCGAGATCGCGGCAAAAGCCCACCTCCAGCTGACCAGCGCCTTTATCTCCAACGGGAAGGCCCATCGCACCTGTAAGGATCCGAACGGCAGCGGGCATCGCGTCGACTTCACCATGGCCGACGCGACGCCTGCCCAAGCCCTGCAAGACTGCAGGACTGTGCCCGATATAGGCATGGTCAGGAAACGCCAGAAAACCTACGCGCCACGTGAAGACCGCGCGCCAGTGCAGGCTGCATTTTCCTGGAAGATGTCGACACGAGCAACAATAATATTATTCCCGAGTACCGATAGGACGAAGCTCGCCGACAAGGACGCCATCAATGTTTTCAGAAACATGCTTGACGCCGCCGTGCTGCCGCCATGGGGCGCCAACTATGACGAACACATGTTCTGGTGCATGCGGAACGTCGTGGAAGCCGCAGTCGCCGCTTTCCTTCAGCAGCAGAAGAAAAGTAACAGGAATACATCGCCGACGCGACGCTCGACTTCATATTGGATCGGCGAAACATAGGAACGCTGCGACGCAAACCATCTCAATCCGGAGAACGCCATCCTGCAGTTCAATGGCGTACCAAGCTGGAAGTTGATCATACAACTCAGTACCCACCGCGACACATCCCAGTGCAGGAGGCTATCTTGGCATGCGAGGCCACGATCCTGATCAAGCTTATTGCTTGCGGAGCCAATATCAGTAGGCGGACCGACAAGTTCTTCAACGCTCCCACAGTATGGTACAACGCGACCAGGAGCATGGCATCGAATATGGTTAACGCACAAGCTCAATAACAAAAACAGCCGATGCAACTAGAAGCAACTAGCCCTACAACGAGAACAAGTACATCAACATGCGATTCGTATTCGGAGGCCGCATGCGAAGGATCGTACGCACTCCCCCGATGATGACGGACGGCAGCGGCAACGTACTAAGCAGAAGCATCGAAACTATCCGAGAAGCGACGCAATATTTTTTGGGAGTATCGAAGAATCTCAATTCTTCAACAAAGATCTCATAGTACACCGATACAGCAGCACCGACGGCATCACTATGCTACAGATGGAGCGAAGCATCAATATTTTCGCTAGCGTCTACGAGCTGAAAGACCTGCTCGCGAAAGCCAAGATTGGTCGCGCTGCTGGACCAGACGATGTCGCGGATGACCTGGCGAGGATTGCACGCGCGAAATGGCGAATCACATGCGCCCTGTTATTATTCAGGCTGCTCTCTGCGGTCGCGAGGCTATTGCACGCCAGTGGCCCCGCGTTATTCGTTTCTGGAAAGGGAAAAGTAGCCAAGAACGGCCTTGAAGAACCACTACCGCTACATCGGGCAATGCATGAAGGACTTGATTTCTGGGGTATTTTTCAGCACGCCGACTGGCCGGCGACAGCATTACAGCACCGACTCCAATCACGTGGTGGTACGATTGTTATGCAACATGGCCGCCACGTCAAAGAGAACATCGTCCTGGTCATGATCGACCTGAAGGGTGCATGCCACCAAGTTGCTACACATCTCGTATACGGCATAAGTACTCACATCATGGATATCGACGACATGATCCGCCACTTGGAAACAACGCGCGCCATGCAGCCCGCTTTTGTCCAGCTAATGAAAGACAGCGCGATCGTCAACAAGCGCGTGGACAACGACCACGTCGTTGCCATGCTCACCGAAGCCTGCCACAGCACGTGGTTCTATACTGAGAAGGACACCGGAATCGCTGCTCCAAGGCTGGCTAGGCTCTCGGCCAGGAGAGCCGCCAGCAGACTTCGCGTTCAACGCGCTCACGTCAGACGTCGCGAAGGACTACCACAACAGAGCGATATAACACAGCATTCCAGTACGTATTGCCGCATCTCCTTGCATGTTCCAGGAGAGCGGCGACGAGAAAGATATGGCGTCTACGTCTGTCGTGGATGACGTTAAAGCAGTTGCGATGATAAAGGACTGCAGCGAGATCAGCAGCGCGGTCGAAACGATGTGGGGGCATAACATGCGCGCGACTATGTCGCGAGGGCTGCCGATCAACGCGAACAAGTCCATTTTCAGGATCTACGCTACCGCGCCCGATGCGAAACGTACCCTTCGCGACGTGCTCCTTGCCGACAAGACATGCGCCGACCTGGGCATGGCCATATCGATAACGCAAAGTGCTTAATTACTCGGCGCCATGATAAACGGCCGCGACGACCTGACGCAAGAAGCGACGGCGCGGATCCTCGCACTTGAAAAGCAACAGCTCCTTTACGTAAAACAATATTCAAGCGCCAAGGTATCACGACGAAAGCCAAACTACACTACTTGGAGTCATGCGGATTTCCACGGTTTTCTAGTCAATGCAGGTACGTGGATTTCGGACAGAAAGACCGACATCGACAAAATCAACGCTGCATACACAGCCGCTATAAGAGAAGCGCAGGGAATCAGCCACCACAAGATGAAATATTAACGCATCACATGCAACGAGATCATCGGCGAAGCAGGACTCCCGCTACTCCCGCAACGGCTACGACGCGATCGGCTACGAGAAGTTTCACGTATGCTCCAACAAAGCCCCAGCGAACTACAAGCCATGTTGGATTACGACATTGGCAATGTGGGACAGTGGGGCACCGGGTTCATCAGCGACATGGCCGGGATTTGCAGCTACGTCGACCCCAAGCAAAATACCATTTCACCTGGCGATATCCTCAGCTGGATAAGATGGCCCGTGACGAACCTACAGCTTGCAAAAACATCGTCTCCCAAGCTTGCAGAATATCGATGCATCAGACAGCCCGAGAAGCGCAGCGAGTCAAATGGAGACAGGCACTCGATGCGATTTGCGTGGGTGCACGCGTCCATCCATTGATAAGGATACCTAAGGCCGACGCGAACAACCAATGCATGTGCTACCAGTGCGAGGCGATGCCCAACGGGAAGGCGGCATAGCAGAAACACATCAATGCGGTGCATCGGCCCACGAACAACTTCGCCAACAAAGCAGTTGGGACGGTGGGTGAAATTTGCCTGACCGAGTGCTGGACCTCCAACCTGCTGCTGAAACATATGAAGGCTGCGCCCAGGTGCGCTCGCTCGCTACTGCATGTCAGCGGCGAACCTGACGAAGAGGAGATCGAAGCAAACCGACGCGAGATCAGGCGAACACGAAGGACCAACAAGGCGAAATGACTACCCGAGGACTGCGCCCAGAAGCCGTGCGTGAAGCTACAAGGCCCGCCGCGCGGACCGCCGAGGACCGATCCCGACTGCAGCGCCGCAATGATACCGATTGCTGCGCCTGAGAAGGAGCCGCGGGGGCGCCGCGACAGCTAGCGCAGTGACAGTGCGCGGCGCCACCTACAGACAGACGAGAACCTTCCAAGACCCGACGCGACCGCCCACGCTTCCAGATGCAAAGGGATGTTCGTATTCAGCAACGACGCAATGCACTGCGACGACATGCATTCACAACTCGAGCACCGAATCCAAGAAGCCAGCGTCCCAACATGCATCATCTCGGTCACGACCGACAACACCGTTGACACCGAGGGCGAAACAACAATACCTGCGATGCTGCATAACCGTTGCTGGCTTCAAGCTATCAAGGACGGAGACGTCGGTGCAGTGGGGGGGGGGGGGGGGGGGGGGGGGCATTGCAACGGACACCACCGACCACGACAAGTCTGCGCGCGACGTGAACCAGCCATGGGGCAAGAAGAAGGCAGGCAAGATGACGAGGGAAATAACCCACCACGACAACAATCATATACGAAGTCGTCAGCATCGATTACGTTTGCGCTGCATATATCATTCTATTCGCCATGGACCACAGCAACCTACGGCGATTCAATATACCAGAACTTAGCACTCTGTCACCTCCAGAACGAAGACGCGAACTGCTGAGTTGATCACGCATGCTAGTATTGCAGCTACAGGCAGACAGCCATGCAGGACGGACATCCTTTGGACGATTGAGACAAGCATCAACGGCGCGCACGAGCTCGGCGAGATCCAGCAGTACTACAACACGTACTACCAGTACTGCAACTTTGTGGATGTATACGACAGCGACGTGGACGAGACCGCCCAGGGGGCACCTGCAGCCGCGGCGCGACGCACCGAAGGGCGGCTGCAATATGACGGCCCCTCCGCAGCGCCGACGGCGCCGAAGGGCGGTGGGCCACGTCAGGAGGATGCC
>CAUYUJ010017606.1:137500-150000 GCA_963575745.1 Prorocentrum cordatum | reverse complement strand
TCCAGGAGAGCCCAACAGGCCTCCGAGAGGCCCCCAAGAGGCCCACTGGAGGCCCTCAGGAGGTCGTCCCCATCATGTTCCCGGAAGGCGGTCCGGGAACATGATTCCGCGCCTTGGAGGAGTATTCTGCGCTTTCCGAGGCGCCTTCCGAGGCGTCTTGGACGACGTACCTATGTTTATATAGATTGTCCTTCTCCTGTGTACACATTCCTATATGTCTTACGTATGTTTCTATATATACGTATATATATATATATATATATATCGGAGGTGAGGGGGTGAGATCGAAGTGGAACGGAGAGCCCCCCTACCGGGAAATCGCTTTCGGTTTCGTGTTCGTGCGTGCCGTGCGTGCGGGCGAGGCGAAGCTGCGCTGGCGGGCGAGAAGAAAGTCTCTTGTGGCTGAGGCGCGGCCGGACCAAATGTCTCCCTTCCGGGCGGCCGGGGGCCCGCGGTGTCCCGCCGGTGTCCCGCTGGTGTCCCGTGTGGCTGAGGCGCGGCTGGACCAAATGTCTCCCTTCCGGGCGGCCGGGGCCCCGCGGTGTCCCGACGGTGTGCAGTCGGTGTGCCCGTCGGTGAGAGTATGATGATGATGATGATGCTGATGATGAGGTGATGGTTGATGGTGATGATTGATGATGATGATGATGATGATGATGATGACGATGTGATGCCCCCCGGTTAATCATGTCCTTCTAGCTGTGACAAACGATGATGATGATGGTGATGATGATGGGTGGTGATGATGTGAGATCGATAGTGAGACCGAATGTGAGATCGATTGTGAGATCGATTGTGATATCGATAGTGAGGTCAATAGTGAGACCCAATGTGAGATCGATAGTGAGATCGATAGTGAGATCGATAGTGAGACCGAATGTGAGATCGATTGTGATATTGATTGTGATATCGATAGTGAGATCGATAGTGAGATCGAACGAGAGGTCGATCATGACTTCGATAGTGAGTTCGATAGTGAGATCGATAGTCAGATCGATTGTGAGATCGATTGTGAGATCGATTGGGATATCGATAGTGAGATCGATAGTGAGACCGAATGTGAGATCGATTGTGATATCGATTGTGACATCGATCGAATGAGATCGATAGTGGTATCGGTAGTGAGATCGATCGTGAGACCGAATGTGAGATCGATCGTGAGATCGATAGCCAGATCGATTGTGAGATCTATTGTGAGATCGATTGTGAAATCGATAGTGAGATCGTTAGTGAGATCGAGTGTGAGATCGATAGCCAGATCGATTGTGAGATTGATCGAATGAGATCGATAATGAGATCGATAGCGAGATCGATAGTGAGATCGATCGAGTGCGACGGTGGTCCCCCCCCCTCGCCTCCTTATCACCCGAAGGGTGGTCTATGCGGTACATATATACCCCTCCCCCAAGCCCTCCCGAGTTGTGCCACTTCCTTCCACGTATTTCAAATTCTTCCCATATATGTATATATATATATATATACCTATGTACCCCTCCCCCAAGCCCTCCCGAATCGTGCCACTTCTTTCCACGTATTTTAATTTCTTCCCCATATATGTATATGTATATGTATGTGTATATGTATATATGTGTATATGTATATATGTATATATGTATATATGTATATATATGTATATATGTATATGTATATGTATATGTATCTATATATGTATATGTATATGTATATGTATATGTATATGTATATGTATATGTATATGTATATGTATATGTATATGTATATGTATATGTATATGTATATGCATATGTATATGCATTTGTATATGTATATTCATATGTATATGTACATGTATATATGTAGGTATATGTATATGTATATGTGTATGTGTATGTATATGCATTTGTATATGTATATTCATATATATATACACACATCTACTATATATGTATATTATTACATATATATATATATATATATATATATATATATATATATATATCGGAGTAGGGCCCCGGGGCGGTGCCTGTCATCTCGGCCCGGGGCGGTGCCAGTAATCTCCATGGGGGTGCAGGGCGCCCCCGGGAGCGTCCGAAGCGTCCCGGAGGGCCCCTGGGACCGCCAGGAACAGTTCGAGACCGCCCAAGACGGCCCGCGAGCGCTCCAAGACGCGCATAGATCGCCTCAGGAATGGCCAGGAAGGCCCGAAGACGTTCCAAGAGAGCTCCATGAGGCCCCGAAGGCATCCCAAGAGGCCTCCCAAGAGAGCCCCGACAAGCCAAAATCGTTGATTTTTATTGTTTTTTTCGAGGTTTTTGGCCTTCTCGCTTTTTCGGGGTTCCGACGCTCCAAGGCCGTCCAAGAGTCTCCCAAAACCGCTCCAAGACGGCCGAAGAGGCCCCCAAAACCGCCCCAAGACAGGGCTTCAAGACTGCCTAAGCGAGCCCAGCGGTCCCCAAGAGGGCCCCGCGAGGCCCCCCTAAGCGAGCCCAGCGGTCCCCAAGAGGGCCCCGCGAGGCCCCAAGAGGCCCCAAAGAGGCCCCCGAGAGCCTCCCCGAAGGCCCCCAGATGCCCCCAAGATGCCCAACAATGGCCCTGAGCGCGCCCCAAGACGCCTCCAGGAGAGCCCCACAGGCCCCCAAGAGGCCCACTGGAGGCCCTCAGGAGGTCGTCCCCATCATGTTCCCGGAAGGCGGTCCGGGAACATGATTCCGCCGGGGGGGGGGGCCAACATCGGTGCCGTCATCCCCCATGGCCGCCCCCCCGAACCTTTGGGGGGTCACAGGCCCCCCGGGACTGCCCCGGGCCGCTTCCAAATTGCCCACGACAGGCCACGCGGGCCGTACAGATGGTCAAGAAAGCCTGAAGAGGCCCCGAAGGCGCCCAAGAGCGCCCCAAGAGGGCCCCAAGAGGGCCTTCAAGAGGCAAAACTCTGCCCATTTCCTTTCTAAAACGTACGTTTTCGGCATACTCGCTGGCTTCGTCTTCGCAGTGCCCCAGACGCCCCCGCGGAGCCCCAACACAGCCCAAGAGAGAACCAATAGGGCCCCAGACGGCCCAAAAGGGTCGTCCTGTGGGGCTCACGGAACCCCCCAAGACGGCCCAAGAGGCCCCAAATCTGGCCCAGGAGGCCCCCACGACGGCCTCAGGGAGGCCCAAGAGGGCCTCGTTCGAAATCATGTTCCCAGAAGCCTCTCCGGGAACATGATTTCAGGGTTCCGAGGACGCCCAAGAGGCCCGTAAGACAGCCTCAGCGAGGCCCCAGAGGGCCCGAGATGGCTTGAAGATGGCCGAAAAGGGCCCCAAGAGGGCCTTCCAGAGGCAAACATCGTCTCATTTCCATTGTAAAACGTACATTTTCAGCAAACTCGCTGGCTTCGTCTTCGCAGTGCCCCACACGCCCTCGAGGAGCCCCAAGACAGCCCAAGAGAGACCCAAGAGGGCCCAAGACGGCCCAAAAGGCTCGTCCTGTGGGGCTGACGGAACCCTCCAAGACGGCCCAAGAGGCCCCAAAGCCAGCCCAGGAGGCCCCCAAGACGGCCTCAGGGAGGCCCAAGAGGGCCCCGTTCGAAATCATGTTCCCGGAAGCCTCTCCGGGAACATGATTTCAGGGTTTGCAGGACGCCTAAAGACAGCCCCCAGACATGCCGAAGATGATTTCAGGACGGCCGACGACGCCGCCAAAACGCCCCAAGAGCGCCTCCAGAGGCCCCTCCAAAGGGCCCAGAAGCGGAAAATCATGCATTTTCCAATGGTTTTTGAAGCATTCTTGCGCTCTCCCATGTTCCGCCTCCCCACGGTCCCAGACCGCGTCAGAGGCCCTTCAGATCGCTCCAAGACGGCCGAAGAGGCTCCCAAGAAAGCCCAGAGACGGCCCAGGAGGCTCCCCAGATAAGTCAAGAGGGCCTCGAGAGCGCCCCAAGAGAGCCCCAAGAGCGACCCAAGAGGGCCCGAAGAGCGCGACATTTCAAGGTCTCCGGCCTGAGAGGCTCCTAGGACGCCCCTGGAGGCCATCAAGAGCCTCCCACGAAGCCCCGTGAGGCTCCCAAGAGGCCCCCCGGAAGCCCCAATAGGCCCCCAAGGGGCCCCCAGGGAAGCCCCTTGCGGTCCCCCAAGATCTTTCGGTAAATCGTATTTCCCAGATAGCTTTCCGGGAACATGATTCCTTGGGCTTCCGCCCACCGCCCCAACCATGTTTCCAATAGGTTTGCCGACAAGGCCAAAAGGCGCCCCTCGGTAAGCCCCCAGAGGCCCCCCTCTTAGAGAGCCGAACAAATCATGCTCCCGGAAAGCTTCCCGGGAACATGATTCTCTATCTCGGAGTAGGCCCGAGGAGGGGGGGCGGGCCGCTGCCTGTTCCCCCCATCGGTGCCCACCAGGAGTTGCGGGGGGGGGGTCCAGAGCTCCCGAGGCGGCCCGAGCCCGCCCCGAAGCAGGCCACGACAGGCTAAGGGGGTCCCGAGAGGACCCAAGACGGTCATGACGAACTCAAGAGTCCCCCAGAGGCACCTGGAAGGCGATTATTCACTCTGTGGGCTCAAACGATGCTTGATTTTGCGTTCTCGTTTTTGTTCCACTTTCTGGCGCTCCCCTCACGGCCTCGGAGACCCTCAGATCGCTCCAAGAAGGACCCAACGAGCTTCGACGAGGGCCCCAAGACGGCCCAGGATGCTCCCCAGACAAACCAAGTGTGCCCCAAGAGAGCGCCAAGAGAAGGCCGCAAGTGGTCCCGAGGCGGCCCGAGCCCGCCCCGAAGCAGGCCACGACAGGCTAAGGGGGTCCCGAGAGGACCCAAGACGGTCCCACGAGGCCCCGAAGACGCCCAAGATGCCCTCAAGACAGCCGACGAGGATTCCAACACGCTCCAGGACGGACTCAAGAGGCTCCCCAAGAGGGACCTGGAAGGCAAGATTCGTTCGTTGTCCGAGTGTTTAGGATTTGGGCGTTCTCGCTTTTCCCACTTTCTAGCGCTCCCTCTGAGGGAGCGCTGGAAGTGGGGAGTCCCCTCACAGCCTCGCTCCCTCTGAGGGAGCGTCCCCTCGCTCCTCTCGAGCGAGGCTGTGAGGGAGTCCCTCCAGCCCTCCGCTCGGAGGCCCTTCAGATCGCTCCAAGACGGGCCAGGAGGCCCCGAAGAGGGCCCCAAGACGGCCCAGGAGGCTCCCCAGACAACCCAACTGTGCCCCAAGAGCTCTCCAAGAGAGGGCCCAGAGGGGGACCGCCAACCGATATTTCGAGGTCTCTGGCCCTAGAGGCCGCCTGTAGGCCCCCGGAGGCCACCGAGAGGCTCCCACGAAGCCCCGTGAGGCGCCCAAGAGGCCCCCAGGAAGCCCCAAGAGACCCCCAAGGGGCTCCCAGGGAACGCCCAGGAGGCCCCCCAACACACCCCAAGAAGTCCCCAGAAAACCTTCCGGGGACATGGTTTATCATGGGCCCGAGAGTTCACGGCGGCCCCCACGGGGCCCCCACAGGGAACGCCCAAGAGACCCCCCAACACACCCCAACAAACCATGCCACCAGAAGGCCTTCTGGGGACATGGCTCCTCATGGGCCCGCGAGTCGGAGGCTTCAAAGTACCATCATGCTACAGGAGAGCTGCCTGGGAAGTTGATTGGGAACATGACCGATCGCCTTCTCGCGGCCCTCCACAGATCGTTTCGCACAAAGTTGCCACAAGTGCCCTCCTGAATCGACGACGACGACGACGACGAAACGACGAAGACGACGACGACGACGACGACGACGACGACGACGACGACGACGACGACGACGACGACGACGACGACGACGACGACGACGACGACGACGGCACGCCCCATCAGGCTCCCCAAGACGCCCCCAAACCCATGCTCCCAGAAGTCCTTCTGGGAACCCGATTCATACGGCCTCCGCCCCCCTACACAACCATTTTCCTCGAAAGCCTTTCGGAATGCAGATTGGCATGCGTGTACTGTGGTCCGCTACTTCAGTGGAGCAGTGAATTCGTCAAGGCCTGGGGCCTGCTAGAACCTGAGCGCGCGCGATGGTTCTAGTATATATATATAATGATATACACGTACATTTCCCACTCGCCAATTTGGGGGGCCCGCGCGAGTGGCCGACCTGTCGCCCTCGCCCAGGCTCCGTGCGCATTTCGCTCTGACCCCGCCCACGCGCCGCGCAGTTTGCGAATCAAAGTTGCAGTGCTGTGTTGGCGCGGCGCGTGCCTCGTATTCGCCGCGCCCATCTGAAGTCTTGCCGTTTCCGCCTCTGCGCGCCCCGCGCAGCTTTCTCTGCGCCAAGTCGTCAGAAGCGGGGCCTCGCGCGAGCGCCTGCCGGTTGCGAGGTGGGAGCTCGCTCCAGCCTCAGTACTAAGTTGTGCCACAAGTCATTGTTATGTTGTGGGAGGAAGGGTTGGAGTGGGCGGGGCCTTCTGACTCGTTCGACCTGGATAACTTGACCCCCCCTGCTTCCTCCATTCCCCTCTATCCCTCTTCTCGTCGTTTTCCTTTTCCTCCTCCCCTCTCCCCTTGTCCTCTTTGCTCCTCCCGCCGTTTCCGCTCCAGTTCTTGCTGCGGCTGTTGTTGCTGCTATTCATCGTTGATATCCTCCTTTCTCCTCCTCTTGTTCTTTCTCCTGCTCATCCGCAACCTCTTTCTCCTCCTGTGTACGCATGGAGCGAGGGGGTCTTTTTTAGAGTTCCAGGTCCGCTATGACACGCGTCCGCGCATAGAGACATATCAGCTCAATGGGAACAGTTGGGTGGAGCCCTCTCCTCTTCCGCCTCCCTCCCTTCCTCCAACCCCTTTCCCTTTTCCTTCATCCCGCCCTTCTCCTCCCTTCCCGCCACCTAGTGCTCGGTGACGGGCGCCTCTCCCCCCCGCGCTAGGGGCTTCCTGCGGGACACGCTCGCCAGCGCGCCACGGATGTACAGCCAGGTGCGACAGGACGAGGATGGCGAGGTAGGGTTGGAAAAAGGGGATGCTGGTGGTGGCGATGCTGACAATAGTGACCACGATGATGACGGTGAGGTTGATGACGATGTCGATGACGACGATGAGGATGATGGTGATGATGCTGATGAGTGTGATGGAAGTGCTGCTGGTAATGATGGCGAGTATGATGGCGCTGGTGAGGATGCTGATGATGATGACGAAGCTGATGATGCTGGTGAGGATGATGATGACAACGATTGTAATTATCATGCTTGTAAGTATGATGATGCTGATGACGATGACGATGATGCGCATGCTGTTGTTGATGGTGATGCTTGTGCTGACGAGTATGCGGATGATGATGCGATGCTGATGATGATGTTGATGACGAGAATGTTGGTAACGGTGATGGTGAGGATGTTGTCAATGCTGATGCTCCTGCTGCTGATGATGATACTGCAGATGATTGTGGTGATGGTGGTGATGATGATGATGATGACCATGATGATGATGATGATGTGAGTATGATGATGCTGACAATGCTGATGACAATGATGCTACTGATGACGAGGATGCTGATGATTATGATGATGAAGATGCTGATATTGATGATGATGATGATGATGATGATTATGCTGATGCTGATGAGGATGAGGTAAATGCTGCATATGCTGATGATGACGATGATGACGAGGATGATGACGAGGATGATGGTGATGGTGACGATCTTGTTGATACTGGCGAGTATGATGATCTTGCTGCTTCTGATAATGGTTCGATGATGATGATGTTGATGATGATGAGATGATGGTGTTGATGATGATACTGCTGATGAAGATGATGCTGCTGCTGCTGATGCTGATGATGCTGATGAGTGATGGCTATGATGATGCTGGTGGTGGCGGTAATGATGATGGTGACGATGCTGATGACGATGGTGATGGTGATGGAGATGATGCTGGTGATGGTGATGATGATGGTGATGATGTCGATGATGATGGTGACGGTTATGGTGATACTGCTGATATTGGTGGTGTTTGTGGTGATGATGAGGGAGAGCCGACGATAAGAAGGGTGGAGGAAGCCATCATCCGTCAACACATTATCATCCCTGATCTCTCCTCATCCCTCTCAATTTTTGCCCATTCGCCAGGTACGAAAGGTGCTCGACAAGGCTGACAAGGAACTACCGGAGGAGCGGCGCCAGGGCTTGTGCCGCCTCTTACCAAATTGCATTTGGCAGCGACACAGACGCCGACGACGACAGCGACAACGACGACGACGACGCCGCCGACAACGACTACGACGACACCGACGACGTCTCCAGTGACTTCGACGACGACGACAACGACGACGACGACGACGACGACGACAACACCGACGACGCCGACGCCGACGCTGACGACGTCGACGGCGATGCAACGCCGACGACGACGACGCCGCCGACGACGACGACGACGACGACGACGACGCCCGACGACGACGACGAGGGAGGAGGGAGGACGACGACGGCGACGACGACAACGACGAGGGAGGAGGGACGACGACGACGACGACGACGACGGCGACGAACTAGGAGGGACAACGACGAATCGCCGACGAAGACGGCGAGGGAGGAAGAACGACCACGGCGACAGCGACGACGGAAACGACGACGACGCCAAGACGATGACGACGACGACAAGGAAAGACAGAGGACGACGACGGCGGCGACGACGACGACGACGAGGGAGGAGGGAGGACGGCGACGACGACGACGACGACGACGCAAGAGCGTGCGCGCACGCTTTTGTTGAAAGTCCGTGTTGCGATGCCTTGTGTTTTTGTATGTGTTTTTGACATGCGATTTTGAAATCCTTCCGAATCCGAAGGTTCTTGAAGGATTTCGGCATGCGGGCGCGATGGCGCGCGCGTGCGCACTTCGTCCCATCTGTTGCAAAGGATTCTCGCGACGGCACGCGCGCAAGGGCGTTCGAAAGATTTCGACATGCGGAGCCCGTTTGGTAGTATTTCACGAAAATATTAAAACGCCGACGGTTGTCTTAAAATTTCGCAAGAGCGCGCGGGTCAGCTTTTTTAGAACATCAGTGCTGCGTGGTCTTTCTGTTTTTGTTCCCCCAATTTTGTTGGTATCTCGATTTCGAAATCCCTCCGTAACCGACGGTTCTTGAAGGATTCCGGCATGCCCGCGCGACGACGCGCGCGAGTGCAATTCGTCCCTTCTCTTGCAAAAAGGATTCTTGGACATTTATGATGTTTGATAAACGAGAGTGCGCGCATAGTATTGTGTTGCAAAGGATGGCGGGGGAGTGTGATACCGGCCTGGCTGGGACAGTATGCGTTCATATTTAGGATGGACGAGTGTGCAGAATCATATGTACATTGCAATACGAAAAAGGTGTGCCGTTAACTCCCGAGGGGGGGTAGAGTGTATTCTTCTTTCAGAAAAAGGAGAAGCTACGCGGTGCATCCTAGGACGTGGTGCAATCTATGTGGCACTATTGGTCTTAATAAGCGAGTTGGCGCAAACATCCCACCCACCCACCCGCACCCGCAATCTGGTTTGCAAAACCATGCGGTGACGATTGCGATGGGTGTTTGGCGTTGGCTGGTGCTTCTCTGCGGCTGCACCAACCCAAGCACGCGCGCTCAGCGGCCAGCTATTTCGGCGCGACCGACGCCGCCGCGGTGGCGCTGACCGCTGGGCACAGCCCAGCGGGCACTTCAGTGCGAATCGGCGAGTAGGGCCGGCGCGGTATTATGGCACCGCCGTAAACGGTCGACACGATGATGATAGTAGCGATGTTGGTGACGATGTTGACGACGACGACAGCGCGGCCAATGCGGGTGCCGATGCTGATCACGCCGACGACGGTGACGGCGTTTTCGCGTCAGTTATGCAGGTTCCGGACAGAGTTTGACACGCGCGCGCGGCCGACGCGCGAGACTGGCCCGCATGCTATCATTTGACATGGGTCGCGACCCCCCCAGCACGCGCGCAAGGGCGTGCGAGTGATGTCGGCGTGCGGCGCCATTGGCAGAATTTCATTAACATGTTGAAGCGAACGATTTTTTGGATATTTCTCACGAGCGCGAACACATTTTCATTAACAAATCCTTAAAGCACATATGTTGATGCGGGGTTTTGGACACTCGGTTTTGAAACCGCTACAACACCTATTTGTTTACGGGTTCCAGCATGCCCGCGCGACGCGCGCGCGCGTGTACGTCGCTTTTGTTTTGCTTTGCGAAGAGTCATCGCGACGGCATGTGCGCAAAGGCGTTCGAACGATTTCGACACGCGCGCGCGAAGCCCGTTGAGTAAACGCGCAAGATCGCGCATGTTTTTTGGTTGAAAACCAGTGTTGCGAAACCCTGTGTTTGCATTTGTTTTGTGGGCACCCGACTTGAAAGCCCGGACGAAACCTGAGGAGTTTGAAAGATCTCGGCACGCGCGCGCGACATCGCGCGCGCATTTTATTCAATCTTTGTTGCCAGGGGTTTTCGAACATTCATAGTTTCGATCGACGGGTGCGCGCGCACTGTAACTTTTGCAGAGGATGGCGGGGGCGATACTGGCCTCCCTGGGATTGACGATTGGGCAGATTCGTATGTAAACTGCACACACCCAAGGGGTTATGATAATGCCGGCTTCGGGAAGGTGGTGGAGTTGGTTTTCTGCTCCGGGAGAAGATCTATGTGGTGCAACCTACGCGGCGCAACCTACGCAGCACAGTCTATGTGGTGCAGGCTATGTGGCGCAATTGTATTTAAACGAGTTGACGCATCTTTCGCTCTTGCAAACATCCCAACCACCCGCCCGCAGCTTGGCATGCAGAAGCCATCCCGTGGCGATTGCGATGAGTGTTTGGCGTTGGCTAGTGCTTCCCTGTGGCTGCACCAGCCCGAGCGCGCGCAGCGGCCAGCCACTCTGGCGCGACCGACGCCGCCGCGGTGGCGCTGACCGCTGGGCACAGCCCAGCGGGCACTTCAGTGCGAGTCGGCGACAAGGGCGGGCGCGGTATCATGGAAACGTCGGCATTGGTAGACATTATGATGCAAGTAGCGATGTTGGTGACGATGAAGACAACGATCGCTACGAAACATATGATGTTCGACGGATTTCGACATGCGCGCGCGGCCGACGCGCGCGCGTGCATCTTTTCTCTGTTTGTTGAAGTGTTCTCGCGACGGCGTGCGCGCAAGGGCGTTCGAACGATTTCGATACGCGCGCGCGTTTCTTTGTTTGGAAACCCCTTTGTTTCCCAACCATCCTGTGGAGTTTGGTTTATTCGTTTTGAAGAGCGGTGCCCCGCGTCTCTCCTTCTTTCCTCCTCCCTCCTCCCGCGTCCTCCTTCCTCCCCTTCCTCTCTCCTCCCTTGCTCCCGGCACACCTCTCACACGTTTCGTAGCCCCATAGGGAGGTCAACCGAAGGTCCCAGTGGCACACAGCCCGCATGCGTCCGCCACGCCCAGCACAACGTTTCGTGGCCCCATCGGGAGCTCCACCGAAGCCTCCATTGCAGGGGGGGCGCATGCGCCCGCCACTCCCAGCACAGCGTATCGTGGCCCCATAGGAAGCTCCGCCAAATGTCCCAGGGGGGGGCGCATGCGCCCGCCACACCCAGCTCAACGCTTCGTGGCCCCATAGGGAGCTCCACCGAAGGCTCCAGTGGAGGGGGGCGCATGCGTCCGCCACACCCAGCACAGCGCTTCGTGGCCCCATAGGGAGCTCCACCGAAGGCCCCAGTGGAGGGGGGCGCATGCGCCTGCCACACCCAGCACAGCGTTTCGTGGCCCCATAAGGAGCTCCACCGAAGGTCCCAGTGTGGAGGGGGAGCATGCGTCCGCCACACCCAGCACGGCGTTTCGTGGCCCCATAGGGAACTCCACCGAAGGCCCCAGTGGAGGGGGGCGCACGCGCCCGCCACACCCAGCTCAACGCTTCGTGGCCCCATAGGGAGTTCCACCGAAGGTCCCGGTGGGGGGGGGGGCGCATGCGTCCGCCACTCCGCCACACCCAGCACAGCGCTTCCGTGACCCCATAGAGAGCCCCACCGAAGGCCCCCAGTGTAGGTGGGCACAAGCGCCCCCATGGCCCGATAGGGAGCCTCCACCGAAGCCCCGTGTGTGTGTGTGTGTGTGTGTGTGTGTGTGTGTGTGTGTGTGCGTGAGTGCGTGCCGTGGCGTGCGGTGCGTGCGTGCGTGCGTGCGTGCGTGCGTGGGGAGTGTGTGTGTGTGGTGTGTGTGTGTGTGTGTGGTTGATGTGTGTGTGTGTGTGTGTGTGTGTGTGGGTTTGTGTGTGTGTTGGGGGGGGGGGGGGCGCACGCGTCCGCCACACCCAGCACGGCGCTTCGTGGCCCCATAGGGAGCTCCACCGAAGGCCCCAGTGGAGGGGTGCGCATGCGTCCGCCGCACCCAGCACAGCGCTTCGTGGCCCCATGGGGAGCTCCACAGAAGGTCCCAGGGGGGGGGCGCATGCGTCCGCCACACCCAGCACGGCAGTTCGTTTCGTGGCCCCATATGGAGCTCCACCGAAGGCCCCAGTGGAACGGGGTGCATGCGTCCGCCACACCCAGCACAGCGGTTCGTGGCCCCATAGGGAGCTCCACCGAAGGCTCCACTGTGGGTGGG
>CAUYUJ010017606.1:0-127500 GCA_963575745.1 Prorocentrum cordatum | reverse complement strand
GTCGAGCACGCCTCTGGGATTGTCGTTCAACGTCGCGTCCACCACGCGCCCTTGGGCTTTCACGCCGTTGTTCTCGGAGCGCGCGGATGTCATATGTCTGCTTTCAAGAAGCGCCACGCGATGCCGCGAATCTCGTCGTTCACGTCTTCACCGATCTTGCAGCCCTCCGCGTGTGGAAGACCACCAGGGTCGTCCAGCTGCGTCCCGCCTGCGTTCTAGATCCATGACATAGCGCCCTCGTACGCGCTGGAAAGATGACCTGCCCGATCGTAAACGTCAGCCGCCATAGCACAGCCATGGGCCCCGCTCTGCTCGCCACTGTGCGAGCGTCAGGCGGCCACCTGCGCCTCATCCCCGCCAGAGCTGTGCCAGGCCAGGGTCGTGGCTTGTGCTTTGTGTGGTATCGCTTGCACGATCGCCCTCTGCATGCTTCTATCCGCCAAGAGGAGAGAGAAGACTGGTGTACACACGCCGCTCCTGGCCAGGCCCATCCTGGCACCAGGATCGCTGTACACGCCGGCCCTGGCCTCGCCAGGCAGAGCATAAGCTGGACCCCCCTTAGCGGCGCGTGAAGACCAAGGCATCCGCGCGGAATTTCGAACTTCTGCCAGCCTTCGAGGAAGGCTGCGTCAGCCCGCAGAGTCGCCGCTCCGAAAGCAGCGCCGCCGTCGCGGAGTGGCGGGTGGCCTCTCGCGACTGCTCGCGAGCGTGAGGAATACCCGATATGTCAACCCATGCATATGCGACGGTAAGGTCGCGGTCGGGTGGGCCCTGTTCGCTCCAGAGGCGCGGGCGGAGCAGGCGGTGGAGGGCGTCGCCTTCCTCCACCTTCCATTTCTCTCTCTTGCTCCTTATCCTCTGAATGGTCTTCCCGATCCTCTGCATCCCATCGCTGTCCTCGTCATCGTCGTCCTCGTCGTCGTGGCCCCGATCTGGCTCTCCCTCGTCTCCCCTCTTCGCCGTCTGCGGGGCAGCCCGCCGGGGCAGCAGCATGTTGCAAAAGAAATTACGTTTCCTCCCTCTCTCCTCGCTGCTCCCTCTTCCGTTCTGATTGTTTCCTCCTTCCCCGGCATGCCTGGGCAGGGGGCGGTCATCCCCTCGGATCCGGAGTCGCTCCGGCAGTGGACGACGCACACAGAGACCATCGAGGATTTGAGCGGCACGGGGGAATGGGCTGGGAAGCATGAGAGGGGACGTTGGGAAGGCGGAGAGAAAAGAGAACGGGGAGGGGAAGGCTAGCCCCTCATCGCCCATCCTCCCGCTACCACCTCTTCCTGTTCCTTGTTTCCTGTTCCTCACCCACGGTATCGTTGCTAATTCTCGTTTGACGTATAGCCCCAAAGCTTTAAGATGTCCTTCTTGGATGCGCATCTTGCAGATTGCAATCTAGTTCCACACTCCGATGGAGGCACTCACGAGGGATTGTGCTTGGCTGCCGGATGGGCTGGAGAGTTCGACATTTGGCATTGTATTTCTTGCTAGTTACATTCGGGGGCTATGGTAAGCACGGTCATATCGGCGCCGATTGATTATTGAATCGCTTCGCTCATTCCGCCGGCCCATTTCGCATGACTGAGCCTCTTGGGGCCGCTGGGGGGCCTCTTCAGCGTCGCTTGGGGGCCTCCTGAGGGCCTCTTGGGGGCTTTTGGGGCCTCTCAGGGGCCTCTTGAGGCCTCCTGGGGGCTTCTTAAGGCCGAGGGCTCGAAGTTTTGTTTTGTGTTCCCCCTTTGGGGCATCGCTTGGGGCCCTCTTGGCCCCCTCTTGGGCCGTCTTGGATGCCTCTGGGGCCGTCTTGGAGCCCTCTTGGGCCATCTTGGGGGCTTCTTGGGACCTTCTTGGGCCCTCTTGGGGCGATCTTGGGGGCCTCTTGGGCCGTCTTGGGGCGTCGGGAAGCCGAAAAGATGGGCACGCCAAAATCTGCCCAAAACCTAAGGAAAAGTAATGAATTGTGCCTCTTGGGGCCCTCTGGGGAGTGCTCTTGGAGGCCTCTTGGGGCGTCTGGGGGCCATCTTCGTCTTGGAACGATCGTGTGGCATCTCGGAGCACTCTTGAACCATCTTGGAGGGCTTATGGCGGCCTCGTGGCCCTTCTCGGGGCTCTCTGGAGGGTCACGGGGGCGGCGCCCAGGAGGAAAACCATCTCTGACCCGACCCTGCCGGGGATCGCCCGGGGTATTTTTCGTCCGGGGACCCCCAGGGGCCGCCCCGCGCGCGCGAAGTAGAAGTATTATTTAGCAGTTACTGGAGATCTTAGCACGCCTCTGGCCCGTTGGGCCGGCGAATTCCGTGTCGAAAGCCTTCCTTGTCCCTGACAGTTCCCTTCGCCCCGCCTCCATATCCTCGCTCACTGTTCTTTGGCTCAAGCGGTGGCTCAAATGGCTCAAGACCACAGACCACAGACCCAGGCGTTCATTGTTCGCTGCGCCTGGTCCGCCCCAGGTGAGCAGAGTTTTGTTTTCTCGGTGCACTTTGTCCGCCCCTGGTTGCACTCTGCCTCCTGGTCCGCCCCAGGGCTGCAGCTTCCTCCGATGCCAGGAATCATGGATGGCATGGATATGAAGGACAGCTACGTGGGCGACGAAGCCCAGAGGAAGCGCGACGTCCTGACCCTGACGTACCCCATCGAGCAAGGCATCGTGACCAGCTGGGACGACATGGAGAAGATCTGGCACCATAGCTCCGACAACGAAATCCGCGTGGCTCCAGAGAAGCACCCCCTGCTGCTCACGGAGGTGCCTCTGGACCCGAATGCGAATTGCGAGCGCGTGACGCAGATCATGTTTGAAACGCCCAACGTGCCGGCGGTGTACGTCGCGATCCAGGCAGTGCTCTAGCTGTGCGGTTCTGGCCGCATCGCTGGGTTGGTCATACATTCCGGGGATGGCGTGTCGCACGCCGTGCCCGTCCATGCGGGCTACGCGCTGCCGCATGCGATCCTGCGCCTGCATTTGGTGTAGCGGAACCCTATGGAGCACTTCGTGAACATCCTCACCGAGCGTGGTCACTCCTTCACCGCCGCGGCTGCGTGAAATATTGTGCGAGACGTCAATGAAAAGCTCTGGTGCGTCCAGCTCGAAGGCCGCCACGGAGAGCTCCGACAAGAACACAACTTGCGAGCTCCCCGACGGGAGCGTCGTAACCGTTGGCAGCGAGCGTTTCCGCTGGTGCGATGTCGACATCCGCAATTACCCTTCCGCCAACGTGGTGCTGGCTGGTGGCATCATAATTTTCCCAGGCATCGGCGAGCGCATGACCAAGGCATTGACGGTACTGATTCATTCCACCCTGAAGATCAATGTCGTGGCCCGCCCCAGCGCAAATACTCAGTGTAGATCGGTGGGTCTTTCCTTCCCTCGGAGAGCACCTTCGAGCAGATGTTGATCTCCAAGGGGGGGCTCGGCGCGCGACGGCGTCTCGCGCTGCAGCTCAAAGTCCGCTTCCGACGCGCCCAGCGCGGCAGTTCGGCCTCGGGGGCCCAGTGGGCCGACAGGGCTTGAGACGCCATGTCGGCGCGAGCGCGTCAGCCGAAGCGCGGCCAGGCGCGCGGGTCGGCCGCGCGCGCGCTGTTTTCCGCCGACTTGCCGCTCTCCTGCCTCGGCACTGCGCGGGCCAGCTGCGCGCGCGCCCCGAGTTGCGCGGGCGGGCCAGCTGAGCGCCGCGCCCGCGCCGCGCAATCCACGCGCCGGTCAGGCGCGCGCCGGCCCCGCGCGGCGAGGCGCCTGCGCGGGCCAGCTGCGCACAGGAAATGTTTCAGAGGGTTTTCCCTCGGCAGATTCTGGGAGCCAGGCGAACTGGAACCGGCCGACGTGTTTGATGTAAGTTGCGAGCTTGCCTCACGCCCCAATGATCACAGCCTCGCGCTGGCAGTGATAACTTGCAGTGGCCGCGCTGGCGTTCTAAAGTACGGCAAGCCAGATGTTACTGTCTCGGGCAGATACTGCAAGATTACCAGACTCGCGTGCGCAGGCCGTGCATCTGGCTCGCAGGCCCTCCTTGTTACAGTCTGCCAGGGGAGGCCACCGCCTGGACGGCTTCTGCGGTAAAGATTGCATATTTGTTGATCAGGTTTTCTCCTCCCTCCCTTTTTGCATGCCCCGTTGACATCCTTGATGGGCTGCCGCCGTGCGGGCCCGCGCAGATGGGCCTGCGCCGGCCTGCCCCGGCCGCGGCGCGCCTGCGGCGTCTCAGGGGGAGTTCGTTTTTGCCTCGCCTGCCCCCCTCCACTCCTCCCTCTCATCCCTCCTCTCCTCCCCTCTCCCCTCTTTGTTGACTCTGTCGTATGGTCATACTCACACTCATGTTCCCCTCACCTTCTCGTCGTTGCGGGGCGAGACGTTCGGCCTCCAGGGGCGGCTACCGCGCCAGAGCTCTGACGCCGTTCCGTCTGCTCAGGGCTTGCGTTGAAGCCCGCAGGTCGCGCCAGCTTCCGGGCGGCCGGCCACGCTCTTCCACCTTCGATGTTCACTGGATCCGTTGGGCTTCATGTTAACTTGCAGCCTCATCTTGTCACTCAAGGGTTCAAGCTTGAACGGTGCGCCACCGGCTGGAATGCTAGAATTTGTCCAGGTGCGCTGCGTTAATCCTCCCTCTCCTCTCCTTCTGTATCCTTCGTTTGATCCCCTCGCAAAATAGTTCACTGCGTCTCACCGTTTGTCTGAGATGCGTGGCCGTGGCGAGCCTCGACTTCCATCCGCACTTCTCGCCCTGCAGGAGCGGTTTGTGTGTTTTATGCTTTGTCCTCCTTTGTGCGGGCCTGGCTGTGTTTGTACAGCTCGTGTTTAGTGCCAGCCGCCGCTCGGCTTCATTAGGAATTTCGCTGATTTCTCTCTCTGTCCCTCCCTTGCGTTCTTTCCTTCTCGCTCTTTCCTCTTGCTTTGCTTGCGGCGCGCTCGTCCATCCTTCAAGCCACGGTCCAGCACATGTGCATGCCTATCGCAGGTCGGCTCGTGTTGTGTTCCCACAGCGACCTTTTGATTCGCACAGCGGTCGAGGTTGAGCGGGGTGAAACATGACATACCCTCGCTTCCAGCTCTTTCTTATCATTTTATCTTCGTCCTGTTGGACTGTGGTCCCCACAGTCGTACATAGCTCTGCCCTTCTGGCCCTGTCCGTGAACAGAGTCGGTCAGCGCAGTAGTGATTGAACTTGCGAGGCAGAAGAGCGACCAGACGAGGGACTTGGGTGGCGGAGGAGTACGAGGTGGATGAGGCTTGGGGAAGATGGGGGGCGCGGGTAGAGGGAGACAAAGGGGGGAGAGGAACGTGTAGGAGGAGGAGGAGGAGGAGGAGGAGGAGGAGGAGGAGGACGAGGATCCCCTCCCTCCAGGGGCGGTCCGAAGATCCCTTCCATCCAGGTGCTCTCCCTCGCCACTCGTGTCCGAGCAGCAACCTCTACGTTTTTGTCTTGGAGAATTTGCCACCGCAGGCTGGAGCTGACGGCCGTGTCCAGCCTGAGCCTCGGGGAAATTGGTCGTGTAAAGCGGAGCCCCCACTGGTGGAACTCGAAAGCCATCAGCGAGCACATGTTTGAGGCCTCCGAGTCCTTCCCATCACATCCCCGCCACAGAGTCCTCCGCCCCCTGGTTGCCCAAGCTCTATTGGATCGTGAGCAAGCCCTGGGCCGTAGCAGTACGAAATGCAAATTACAGCGTGCCCTCACTCTCTCGTATGATACTGCCCTCCTCCCTGACCGTTGGACCGATGTGTTCCGTCGTCGTCTTTCCGATTTGTTCTCGAACCATGTCCCGGCTATCCGCGGCCTCGGCTGGCCCGAAATTCAGAAGAGTGTAAAAGCTATGAAGCCATGCTTTTTCGCTAGCAGTGCTGAGAACTTCAGAACTCTCAGTAATAATCGGTGTGCGGGCAGCAAGTTCCAGCATACGACGGAATCCCGCTGTGTGTTCGGCTGCCCGATGGCTCCCGACAGCTTGATCCATTATCGGTCCTGTTCTCGTCTGTCCCGTCCTCTCCGTTCTCTCGGCGAGTTCCCCCTGCCCCCTTGCCCTCTCGCCCTCCTGGGTCTCATCCATCCATGCCGAGAGAATTTCACGCCCGCTGTGGCGGCCTACTTCCTATACGCGGAGGCAAAGGCAGCCTCGCGCCTGCATCGTGGTGCTGTCTTCGGCGATCCCGAGGCCGTCGCCTTTTTTTTGTTTCCTGCTGTGCGTTTTGCTATGAGCGAGTAGGGTGGACGAGCAGAACTTCTTGGGATACGCTCGAGGAGGAGGACCAGTGTAAACCCAAGAGTCATCAACGATGTTTGAATGAACCCCCCCTCCAAGCTCCCTCTTCGTAGGCCCACGCAGCGGCTCATGTCCATTGAGGGAATTGCTTCGTTGGAAGACAACCGTTTGAAGATCCTGATGCGTGTCCAAACGTTGCTTTCGGGATTTCAACGCCACGTATCAACCTGACTGCTGCGCCTTGGCGATCCGGGGTCCTGCCAGAGCGCCACGTTTGGGACTTCAACACCGCGAATCAACATAACTGTTGCGCCCGCATAACCCAGAATCTTTCCAAAACGCAATTACGGGCACGTTGGTCATGGGACCCCGTGAAACTCTTTTCACACGTTGAAAACGAATGTGCGCGGCGTTAAGGGGGGAGTCACATTTTGAAAAGGAGCCGCCCTCAATCAGTGAAACGCTTGAAAAGGTTGAAAACGAGTGTGCGCGGCGCTAAAGCGAGAGCCACATTTCGAAAACGACCCGCCCTGAATCCGTGACAACCTTGCCACCGTTTGAAGACGATTGCGCGCGGCGCTAAGGCGAGAACCACATTTTGAATAGGAGCGCCCTCAAGCCGTGCAGCTCTTACAAATCCTAGACGCTTCGTTTAACCCCACCATCCCATCCAGAAGCGATGCCCGGAGGAATTGCCTCGATGAGGGAAGTGGGCGACGCGCAGAGGAAGGGCCCCCAAGTGGAAGCCTCTTGGAGCGTCTTGGGGACTTGTTCGCGGTCCCAGTTGCCTTTTGAAGCGTCTCGGGTGCCTCGGAGAATTTCTTGTGGCCTCTTGGGGGTCTCCTGGGGGCCTCTTGGAGGCCTCTTGAGCGCCTGTTGGAGCCTCCTGGGGCCTCCTGGGCGCCCCCTGGGGCCCTCTGGATTTGAAGTGCTCTTGGGGGCCTTGGGAGCGCTCTCGGGGCCCCCTTGGGCCATCTTGGAGCCATTTGGAGGTTTCGGACGGCCGCCGGAAGCGACAAGGCGAGAAAGCCAAACACATGGTTGTTCGTTCGGTGTTTGACGGATTTGGACCTCTTCGGGGCCTTTTTGGGGGATATATTTGGCAATTTGGAGCCGTCTTGGAGCGGCCTTAGGGCCCCTTGGAGCATCGTGGGGGCCATCTATAGGCATCTTGGGGTATTTTGAGCTATGTTGGAGGTCATCTTGTGTTCCCTCAGGCGCCCCTGGAGTCATCTTAAGCAGCGCCCCCCCCCCCCCCTCCCAGGAGGCCAACACGTGGCCAACACCGTAGTCACATCAATGATTGCGAAGGCCTTACGGCCGGTGCCGCCGACCCTGGAGGGCGACCCATGCGTTCTCGTATGTGGCGGGGGGGGCCTCTTGGGGCTTCCTGGGGGCCTCTTGGGGGTCTCGTGGTGGCCTCTTGGGGGCATATTGGGGCTTCCTGGGAGCCTCTGTCGCCGAGGGCTCGTCGGGCCCCCCGTCTGGGCACCCTGTTGGAGCCGCTTGGGGGGCCTCTGGAACCATCTTTGGGCGCGGCTCGGACGTGGCTCGGGCGCGGCTCGGGCGCGGTCCGAGCTCATCTTAAGCAACGCCCCCCCCCCCCATCTCCCAGGAGGCCAACATGTGGCCAACACCGTAGTCACATCAATGATTTTGGTATCGTCGCCGAGGCCTCCTGGAGCGTTTTGGGTGCATCTGGGGGGCCTCTTGCGGGTCTCCTGGGGCCTCTTGGGGGCCTCTTGGGTCTTCCTAGCAACCTCTTGGAGCCCTTTTGGGGCACCCTTGGGCGCCTCGGGAGCGCTCGCGGGGCCATCTCGGAGGAGATCGATCAAAGAAGGAGGGTCTTTCAGAGAGCCTTTCAATTAGCGTCGCACCCCCCCACGAGGCCAAAATGTGGCCACAACCCTGGTAAAACCAATGATGTTGGCTTCGTCGCGGAGGCCGTCGTGGACGCTCCAGCGACCCGCGACACGCCCTGTCCAGGTCCAGGGGAATGGCAGGGGTCAAGACCCCACCCCCGCCCGAAAGCCGTTTCGTTCACTCCCACCCGCCGTCCCAACACATACGTAGCATTCGAGCACGGCCCCAACCGCAGCTACTGGGGGCGAGTCCGCAGCCGCCGCCGCCGCCGCCGCCCGCAGCAGCCGCCGCCGCGCCGCCGCCGCGCCGCCGCCGCTGTCCGCCGCCGCCGCCGCGCCGCCCGCCGCCGCCGTCCGCCGCCGCCGCCGCCGCCGCCGCTGCCGCGCCACCCGCCGCCGCCGCCGCCGCCGCCGCCGCCGTCGCCCCCGCTGCCGAATCGCCACCGCCGCAGCCGCTGCCGCCGCAGCCGCTGCCGCCGCCGAAGCCATCGCCGCCGCCGAAGCCATCGCCGCCGCCGCCGCCACCGCCACCGCCGCAGCCGCCGCAGCCGCTGCCCCCGCAGCAGCCGCCGCAGCCGCAGCCGCCGCCAAATGTACTCTATATTGTTTTTTGACACGGATGGTGGGGGGAGGCCGCATCGTGTTCGCTGCGCGTGCACCGAATTTCGAGGCAGAATGTGTGTGTGTGTCTGTCTGTCTGTCTGTCTGTCTGTCTGTCTGTCTGTCTGTCTGTCTGTCTGTCTGTCTGTCTGTTTGTCTGTCTGTCTGTCTGTGTGTGTGTGTGTGTGTGTGTGTGTGTGTGTGTGTGTGTGTGTGTGTGTGTGTGTGTGTGTGTGTTGCATTGTTTTTTACAAGGGATGGTCGGGGGTACCCGCATTGCCCCTGGTTGGCTCCCAGTCGCCGGGGGGAGGGGTTGTATTATAATCGGGAACAATGTTAAAACCCCTCCCCGGAAGGGAAGAAGGGGGCAGACGTGGCAATACCCTAAACCACCGACGCCCAGAGGGCTGGTGGAATTTTGTAGAAAGAATTTGCGCGACGCTACGGCGAGAGCCACACTTTGAAACATAACCGCCTTTAGCCCGTGAAACTCTGGCAAGTTTTGAAAATTAATGTGGTCGCGGCGTTAACGCGAGAACCACATTTTGAAAACGACCCGCCGTCAATTTTTTAAGTTTTTGCAAAAAGTTTAAGAGAATCTGCGTGGCGCTAGGGAAAGAGCCACATTTTGAAAACGACCCGCCCTTCATTTTTGAAACTGTTGCCGCTTTTTAAGCTTCAGAGTGATAAACGGTGAGGAAGTCTCAGGCGAGCCCCGCCCGCCCAAAATACTGGCATCGGGGTGCGTCGAAAGGGTGCGGCTGCGACGTACGCGCTGCCACCATCGCCCGCCAGGAGTTCGCCAAGACGGCGGAGTGGCTTCCCTGGAACAACAAGGTGGACTGCTGAAGGAGCCTCGACCTGCCCCCGTCGTTTCTCGGAGTTGGCGTTCCTCCTCACCCCCCGTTGTCCTCGTGCTCCTCACGCCTCCCCCGTTTTCCCCTCCTCCTGCTCCCCCGCCTCCTGGTCGTCACCCTCCGCCTTCTCCGTCTCCTCGCAATCCTCGTGCATAGTTCCGTATCGTCCTTGTCCCCCCTTCCGTCCCCGCACGAAGCATCAATATCATTTTCATTTCTATTTGTATTTTTTTGGCCAAGCCCCAGAGCGGAGAGAAGGATGAGGAGTGCGTCGGTGGGGGGCGAGTTCTCGCTTAGCGACGCCCTTGAGATGACAGGGATGGATGAAGGAAAGGAGGAGGATGAGAGACGGACAGGAAGAGGAGGAGGATGCGGACGAGGAGGAAGAAACGGAGAAAACGCTTCAGCCACGGAGCCAAAGTCTATCAAAAGCGGAGGGACAGGACGAGGAAAGGAGGATGATGATGATGAGGAGGAGGAGAAGGAGGAGGAAAACAGGGGGCCAGAGCAGGGGAAGGGGGAGGAGGAAGACGGATGACAACGAGGGTGAGCGAAAAGTAGGTGGATGGGAAGGCGGAGGATTGGAGGCCGGGGGATTGTGGAGTACCTGTGGGTTTCAGACGATTTTTTACGATATTGCACGTTGCTCCTCATCATTATTATGATATTTCCTCTCTCGCTTTCTCTCTCTCTCTCAATCTCTCCCACTCCCATTCCCATTCCCATTCCCAATACCATTACCATTACCATTCCCATCCCCATTCCCATTCCCATTCACATTACCATTACCAGTACCATTACCTTTACCTTTATCTTTACCTTTACCTTTACCATTACCATTACCATGGCCATTACAATTGCCATTGTCATTGCCGTTGTCATTCCCATTGTCATTGCCATTGCCATTACCAGTGCCGTTGCCATTGCCATTGCATTGCCATTGCCAGTCGCCACCCCGTTACCATTACCATTACCATTACCATTACCATTACTAGTACCATTACCATTAACATTACCATTACCACTGTCATTACCATTGCCATTGCCATTCCCATTACCATTAGCCACTACCATTACCATTGCCATTACCATTAGCATTACCAGCACCATTGCCATTGCCATTGCCATTGCCATTGCCAGTGCCATTACCATTACCATTACCATTGCCGCTGCCATTACCATTACAATTCCCACTCCCATCATCATTGCCATTGCCATTACCATTACCGTTACCTGTACCATTTCCATTACCATTACCATTGCCATTATGATTACCACTACCACTCCCATTTCCATTCCCGTCCCAATTACCACTACAATTCCCATTCCCATTCCCATCCCCATTACCATTTACCATTACCATTACTATGACCATGACCATGACCATGACCATTACCATTGCCATTGCCATGGCCATTGCCATTGCCATTGCCATTTCCGTTGCCATTCCCATTGCCATTGCCATTACCATTACCGTTGCCATCGCCATTGTCATTACCATTGCCAATCGCTACCCCGTTACCGTTGCCATAACCATTACCATTACCATTACCGTTACCGTCACCATTACCATTCCCAGTACCATTACCATTAGCACTGGCATTGCCATTACTATTACCATTGCCATTGCCATTGCCATTCGCCACTACCATTACCATTGCCATTCGCCACTACCATTACCAATACCATTACCGTTGCTATCGCCATTGTCATTGCCATTGCCAATCGCTACCCCGTTACCGTTGCCATAACCATTACCATTACCGTTACCATCACCATTACCATTCCCAGTACCATTACCATGGGCATTGCCATTACCATTACCATTACAACTGCCATTGCCATGGCCGTTACCATTGCCATTGCCATTACAATTACCATTACTTTTACCTCTACCTTTACCTTTACCCTTACCCTTACTATTCCCATTTCCGTTACCACTACCACTGCCATTTCCATTCCCATTCCCATTCCCATTCCCATTCGCATTTCCATGCCCGTTCCCATTCCCATTCCCATTCACATTACCATTACCATTGCCATTGCCATGGCCATGGCCATTACCATTGCCATTCCCATTGTCATTGCCATTACCATTACCGTTGCCATTGTCATTGCCAATCGCTACCCCGTTACCACTATCATTACCGTTACCATTACCAGTACCATTACTGTTACCCCTGTCATTACCATTACCATTCGCATTGCCATTGCCATTGCCATTAGCCACTGCGATTACCATTGCCAGTACCGTTACCATTGCCATTACCATTCCTATGACCATTACCATTATCATTCCATTGCCATTACCATTACCTTAACCTCTACCTTTACCTTTACCCGTACCCTTATCATTCCCATTTCCGTTACCACTACCACTACCACTTCCATTCCCGTTCCCGTCCCCATTCCCATTCCCATTCCCATTCCCGTTCCCATTCCCACGACCATTGCCATTACCATTACACTTACCATTGCCGTTGCCGTTGCCATTATCATTGCCATTGCCAGTCCCATTGCCATTGCCATTACTATTACCGTTGCCAATGTCATTGTCATTGCCATTACCAAGCGCTACCCCGTTACCATTACCATTCCAATTACCATTGCCAGTACCATTCCCTCTGTCATTACCATTACCATTACCATTACCATTACCATTACCATTACCATTACCATTACCATTACCATTACCTTTGCCATTGCCATTGCCATTCGCCACTACCATTACCATTGTCAACACAATTTCCATTCCCGTTCCCATTCCCATTACCATTACACTTACCATTACCATTACCATTACCGCTGCCATTACCATTCGAATTCCCCTTCCCATTCCCATTCCCATTCCCAATGCCATTACCATTTCCGTTACCATTACCATTACCAATGCTATCGCCATTACCGCTACCACTAGCATTTCCATTCCCGTTCCCGTTCCCATTCCCACTCCCATTCCCATTCCCATTACCATTAGCAGTACCATTGCCACTGCCATTGCCATTGCCAGTACCATTACCTTGTACCTCTACCTTTACCTTTACCCTCACAATTACCATTACCATTGCCATGGCCATTACCATTGCCATTGCCATTGCCATTGCCATTGCCATCGCCATTACCATTACCATTACCGTTGCCATTGTCATTGCCTCGCTACCCCGCTACCACTACCATCACCGTAACCATTGTCAGTACCATTACCACTGTCATTACCATTACCATCGCCATTGCCATTGCCATTCGAGGATTTCAGTAGGAATCATTCAGTGAGGGTTTCAATAGGAATCCACATGGAGGATTTCAGTAGGACTCATTCAGTGGAGGGTTTGGATAGGAACCCTTCTGTCGAGGATTTCACTGCGAATCCTTCTTATGGGGGCGTTCAATAGGAATCCTTCTAGGGGGGAGGGCAGATGTGGCCACGTCGCATTCCTGTTTTTTTCTCCTGGCGCCCCCCCCCATCCAAAAAAAATTGGGGGGAGGGCGCCAGAATAAAAAAAAAAAGCAGAGAGGTAGGAGGAGGGGGAGAGGGAGGAGGAGGAGGAGGAATAAGGATGAGGAGGAGGAGGCGGAGGGGGAGGAGGAGGAGGACGACACATAACCAAGTCTGCACAGAAACAGTCGCGAACTCAGCGCGACAGCCTCGCGAGCGCGCTTTGGAACCACAGGGGCTCCACAATCCCCCGCTCTCGAGAACGGGAGAGGGAGGGGGAGGAGGAGGAGGAGGAGGAGGAGGAGGAGGGGGAGGAGGATTTTCGTCCCCCCCCCCCCAAAAAAAAAAAAAAAAAAAAAAAAAACGGGCGGGGGGGGGGGTCCCCGTTTTTTTTTTTTTTTTTTTTTTTTTTTTTTGGGGGGGGGGGGAGGAGGAGGAGGAGGAGGAGGAGGAGGAGGGGGAGGAGGATTTTCGTCCCCCCCCCCCCCAAAAAAAAAAAAAAAAAAAAAAAAAAAACGGGCGGGGGGGGGGTCCCCGTTTTTTTTTTTTTTTTTTTTTTTTTGGGGGGGGGGGGGGGGCACACCCAAAAACGAAAAACCGTCATTGCTTTCCTTTGAGGGGGAGGGGGAGAAGAAGGAGGGGGGGGAGGAGGGGGAGGAGGAGGAGGAGGAGGGGAGGAGAGGACGAATGGGGGAGTAGAGAAGAGGCCTCTACAGAGCACGCATATCATTGAGAAACACACGCGCGAACTCAGTGCGAAAGCCTCGCGCGCGCGCCCCCGACCCCGAGGTACTCCACAATCCCCCGTTCTCGAGGATTGGGAGGTCGGGATGGGCTCAGAAGATCACCTGCGACGACCCAACGACTCCGTGGCTGCTCTGGCTCTTGATTAGCTTGGTGGCCGCGGCCCGCTTTCCCCGGCAAAATGAAGGTAGCGGGCGACAGCAAAGCGTGCCCAGTCTTTTTCTTCTTCCTCCTAATCCTGATGTTCGCCCTCATGCCCTCCTCCCTGCTGCTGCTTCTCCACCTCTTCTTCTCCCCCTCCTTGATTATTCGCCTGCTCTGCCTTATTCTTGCACCCTTCCCCGTTCTCCTTCCTGCTCCTTATCCTTCTCGTCATCCTGCTCTTGCTCATCCTTGCATCTTCTTTTTCTCACTCGTCCACACTTGTAGGCCACTTGTGCCCTGGGACCTGCTCGGGTTACGGACTCTCGGGTACGCCTGCGTTTCCACGCATTACCGTCTGCTCTGATTTTGCGGGGGAACCCCCAGAACCCCCCGGGGGTCCGGAAGATCCCGCACCCCTGAGGGGCCTGGCTAACAAAACCCACGAGGCACAAACAAAAAACAGCGCCGAACAGCGCCGAGGAATTAGAAACACATTGAAATCGCACAGTTCCTTTTTTCCAAGTTTGGCCCCCAGTCTACTCTTGCACAACAGGCTACAATTCAGACCTCCCTCAATTCCCAAAAATGAACCCAGGAAGCCTTTGAGGGCCCCAATTCGTTGAACGCCTAAAAGAAATTAATGATTTCTGCGTTTCCGCACTTGCCCTTCTATACAATTCCGAGGCTTGCGCAGGGCCTCCAAGAGAGTCCCTGGACGCAAGAAGCGACAAACGTGATATTACATGAGTTAGCCTTTCACTCCGAGCTAGAATTTGAGCGCGCGCGAAGCGCGCGCGAGGGTTCTAGCACATATACAGTATATGGATGTATGTTTGTATGTATGTACACATGCATACAGTAATGCATGTATGTTGTATGTATGTGTATGTGTATGTGTATGTGTATGTGTATGTGTATGTATGTATGTATGTATGTATGTATGTATGTATGTATGTATGTATGTATGTGTTTATGTATGTATGTATGTATGTATGTATGTATGTATGTATGTATGTATGTATGTATGTATGTATGTGTGTATGTATGTATGTATGTATGTACGTATGTATGTATGTCTGTATGTATGTATATATGTATGTACGTGTATGTATGTATGCGTGTATGTGTAATGCATGTGTGTATCTATGCATGCATGCATGCATGTATGTATGTATGCATGTGTGCATGGATGCATGTATTCATGGGTGTATGTTTGTATGTCTGTATGTGTGTATGTTTGTATGTTTGTTTGCATGTGTCTATGTATATGTATATGTATATGTCTAGGTATATGTATATGTATATGTATATGTAAATGTATATGTATACGTATATGTTTATGTACCTGTACATGTGTATGTGTATGTGTATGTCTATGTGTATGTGTATGTGTATGTGTATTTGTATGTGTATGTGTATGTGTATGAGCTGCGCCGCGCCTGCCGCGGGATCTTATATATCCTCCCGATGTATCCTATTCAGCGATGTCCCCATCCTCTCCCGCCCTTTCCCTTCCCGCGGCGCTGCGCAGCACAAGGGCTGTGGCGCGAGGGGGGTGGCAATCTAAGAAGGCTGCGGTCGTCTCAGATGGCGGCAGGGGCCTTCTTAGCAGGCCCCTCCCCCCGCGCGAATCCGTCGTGCGCGGCGCCAGTTTCCTCCGCCTCTTTCCTCCCCCCCATCCCCCCCTCCCCCCTCCCTCCCCCTCCTCCTGCGCCTCACCTCTCCTCTCCACCCCTCCCCTACCCCTCCGCCCGGCGGCCCCGCTGCGCGGAGGCCTCGCCCCGCTGAGAGATCTTAGCGGGCAGCGCGCCAGCAGCGCGCCGCCCCATCCCCCCCAGCGCGCCGCCAGCGCGCCCACCCCCGGCGCAGGCGAGACCCCCCCCCCGCCCACCTCGGGGGTGAACATCATGATTGGGACCATGAAACCTCACCAAGTTTTAATGGCTCCCTTCTCCTTCTTTCAGTGCGTCCCCTGGCCCCCCGCCAACGTCCGTGCACATGCCTCAAGCCACGATTTGCGTTCCCTCTCGTTAACGCCGCCCTCTCGGACGTCCCCGACCTCGGAGCCAGCGTTACTGGGGGATCCGTGCAAGTTCGAGGTGTTCGGACGTTTTTGTGGGTTCTCGGTGGCTTTGCAGCCTCAGAGTGCTCTCCAGCAGCTGCGCCTCGCCGAGCCCTCCCTCAGGGGCAACGTTAGGGGGGATGGGCAGTCCGCCCACTGGCGCCCCTCGCCCGCCGCCTTCTTTCAACACTCACCTCTTCGCCCTCGCCCCCTCCTGCCCCCCTCCCGCCACCCCGCCGTCTTTGCCCCGGTCCGTCTCTTGTCCGTTACCCCCTTCGCTCCTCTCCACCCTTTTCTCCTCCACCATCTGCCCTCCAGCCCCCCTCTGTTGTCTTAAACCATATCTATTTGATCGAATAGCTGACAGTTTTCCAGTACTCTCATGGCACATCTTGTACATTGTCGCTTAGTAGCTCATTTCATGTTAGTAAGAATTTGCCCTATCTCACACCTGTCATCTAGAAGATCTTGTCTCGCACATTATCTAGTATATCCAGCTGACTACGGCAAGACCCGCCACCGTGCCTGGGTTGTGGGTTATAAGCTTAGTGGATGTTCTTTGGAATCTCGTGGGAGGCCTCTTCTTGGAGGCAGTTTCGAGGCCTCTCGAGGGCCGTTTCGGGGCCTCTCGGAGGCCTCTCGGGGGCCTCTTGGGGCCTCTTGGGGGCCTCTTGGGGGCCTCTTGGGGGCCTCTTGGTGTCTTTGGGCGCCCATTAGGGCCTCCTGAAAGTTTCTTGGAGCGGACGGCGTGGATTTGCGGTTCTTGCTCCCTCTCTGGGCCCCCTTTTGGGTCCGTCTTGGGGCCCTCCTGGGCCGTCTTGGGCGCCTTTTTCCTGTAGCCGTCTGCAGCCGCATTGGTGACCTCTCGGGTGCCTCTGGAGCCGTATTGGAGACCTCTCGGGGGCCTCTTTGGCCGTTTGGGGTCATCTTCGAGCCATCTTAGGCCGTCTTGACGGCCTCCTGGCCTGTCGGACGCCGTCGGAAGCCGTCTTGGGGGCCTCTCTCGGCCGACTTGGGCCCTCTTCGGGTGCTCCATGGCGGTCTTGGATGCCATCTTGGGCGTCTTGGAGGCCTCTTGTGCCATCTTCTTGGGGCAGTCTTGGGGGACTCTTAGGCCGCTCTTGGGCCCTCTTGGAGGCCTCTTGGGCGATCTTGGGACGACCTTGGGGGACTCTTGGACCGTCTCGGGCCGTTGGAAGGCCCAACCGAAGGAAATGCCAAAATCCTCCCAAAACCTGTGAAACATCGATGATTTGGGAGGCCTCTTGGAGGCCTCTTGGAGTCATCTTGGGCCGTCTTGGGGGCCCCTCGGGGCCGACTTGGAGCCCTGTTGGGGTGCTCCAGGGCCGTCTTGGATGCCATTCATCTTGTGCGTTTCGGAGGCCTCTTGGGCCGTCTTGGGGCCTTCTTGGGGCAGTCTTGGGGGACTCTTGAGCCGTTCTTGGGCCATCTTGGAGGCCTCTTGGGCGATCTTGGGGCGATCTTTGAGGGCTATTGGGCCGTCTCGGGCCGTCGGAGGACCGAAGAGACGCAAATTGCCAAATCTTCAAAAACACTGAACATCAATGATTTTGGCCTCTTCGGGCCTTCCTGGAGAACCTCTTGGAGGCCTCTGGGGCCGTCTTGGAGGCATTTTGGGGGCCTCTTGGGCCGTCTTGGGCCATTTTGAGGCCATCTTGGGCAGTCTTGGAGGGTTCTTGGGCGGACTTAGAGGCATCTTGTACCCTGTTGGGCCGTCTTGGAAGCCTCTTGGACCATTTTGTGTGAACTCCGAGGCCATCTCGGGCCATCTGAGCCGTCTTAGAAGCCATCTTGGGCCATGTTGTAGCGAGACAGGCATTGACAAGCACATTTTCGGCGCCCTTCCACGTGACCGACGGGACGGGCCGAAGCCCCGGGGGAGAGCTCTTCTTTGGAAAAACCACAGCCAGAACCGTTAGGGTCTAGCACGCCGGGCACCCCTGTGGCAAGACCAGGAGGCGGCGGATCGAAGACGCCTACGGCGAATCACCGCCGCCCCCTGCCTTCTCGGAAGCGCCTCTGTGGCCGAACGTTGAGGCCAGACCTTGGCCAAGCTATCGGGCCCGTTGTTCCCCGATTCGGTTTGGAAAGCCTTCGGGGAACACGTGGGCATCTTGAAGGTCATCTTGGCCGCCTGGAGGCCATTTTGACCCTTTCGGGCCTTCTTGGAGGACGGGGGGCTCTTAGGCCGTCTTGATGGCCCCCTGGCCAGACGGACGCCGTCGGAAGCCGTCTTGGGGGCCTCTCTCGGCCGACTCGGGCCCTCTTCGGGTGCTCCATGGCAGTCTTGGATGCCATCTTGAGCGTCCTGGAGGCCTCTTGGGCCGTCTTGGGGGCCTCTTGGGGCCGTCTTGGGCCTCTTGGGCGATCTTTGGGGTCTTTTTGGCCGTCTCGGGCCGTGGGAAGGTCGAACAAAAAGCAAATGCCACAATCCTTCAATAACTCATAGGAAAGCAATGATTTTGGCCTTTTCGGGCCTTCCTGGAAGCCCTCTTGGAGACCTCTTGAGTCGTCTTGGGCCATCTTACTGCCATCTTCGGCCGTCTTGGTGGGCCCCTGGCCCGTCCGACGCCGTCGGAAGCCGTTTGGGGGGCCTCTCTGAGCCGACCTGGGGCCCTCTTCGGGTGCTCCATGGCAGTCTTGGAGGCCATCTTGGGTGTCTTAAAAACCTCCTGGGCCTCTTGGGGCCGTCTTGGGAGCCGCTTGGGTCGTTCTGGGGCCATCTTGGAGGCCTCTTGGGCGATCTTTCGGCGATCTTTGGGGGCTCTTGGGCCGTATCGGGCCGTCGGAAGGTCGAAACGAAGCAAATGTCAAAATCCTTCAAACAACTAGGGACAATCAGTGTTTTTGGCCTTTTCTGGCCTTCCTGGAGGCCCTTTCGGTTGCCTCTTGGGCCGTCTTGCGCCAGCTTCGAGCCAACTTCGGCTATCTTGGTGGGCTCCTGGCCCGTCTGACGCCGTCGGAAGCCGTTGTGGGGGCCTTTCTGGGCCGACTTGGGGCCCTCTTGGGGTGCTCCAGGGCCGTCTTAGAGGCCATCTTGGGCGTATTGAAGGCCTCTTGGGTCGTCTTTGTGCCCTCTTGGGGCCGTCTTGGGGGCCTCTTGGGCAGTCCTGAGGCAATCTTTGGGGCCTCTGGGCGCTGTGGGGGCGATCTTGGGGGCCTCTTGGGCTGTCTTGGGTCGTCGGAAAGCCGAGAAGAAGCGAATGCGAACATCCTTCAACAACCTAAGGAACATCAATGATTTTAGCCTCTTCGGGCCCTCCTGGAGGACCTCTTGGAGGCCTTTGGGGCCGTCTTGGAGGCCTCTTGGGCCGTCTTGGACTCTCTTGGGCCGCCTTGGAGGCCGTCTTGGACCATCTTGGGCGAACTTGGAGGCCATCTTGGACCATCTTGGGGGCCATCTTGGGCCAACATGGCCATCTTGGAGGCCATCTTGAGCCGTCTTGGAGAATTGTTTGTTGACGTTGAGGTCGTTTGCGGTCCTGGAAGAGCCTCCCGGGACCCTGGCGGGACGGGCCGAAGCCCCGGGGGGAGTTCTTTTGGAAAAATAACCAAAACCAAAACCGTAAGAAGTCCAGCACGCCAGGCACCCCTGTGATGAATCAACAGGGGGCGGCGAATCCCAGTGGCCTTCGGCCCATCCTGCCAACGTGCCTGGGTTGTGGGTCTAAGGCTTCTTGTATATGTTTGGGGTGTCGTAGGGAGCCTTTCGGGGCCTCTTGGAGGCGGTTTAGGCGCCTCTGGGGGGCCCCTTGGGCCCTCGTGGGGTATCTTTTGGGCCTCTTGGAGGCCTCTTGGGCGCGTCTTGGGCGCCTCTTGGGACCTCTTGGGGCCTCTTGGCGGCCTCTTTGGGCATCCTGGTGGTTTCTCGGGGCACAAATCTAATTTGTTTGGTGGTCTTTGACAATCTTGGAGCCCTCTTGGGCCGTCTTGGGGCCCTCTTGGAGGCCTCTTGGGCTGTCTTGGGGCGGTTTGGGGAGCGTATTGAGCCGACATGGAGCGCCGGAAAACTGAAAATGCAAGAAGGCCAACAGCCTTCAAATACCTTCTCGTGAAATCGGCGATTTGGGCCTCTTGGGGCTCTCTCGTGAGGCTTCTTGGAGCGCTCTTGGGCCCTCTTGGGGTCCTCTTGGGCCGTCTTGGAACCATCTTCGGGCGTCTCGGAGCACTCGTTGCCTCGGCAATGCGAATACGGTGTAATTTGCAACGGTTTATGGCCTCGGGGACGCCAATATAGGGTACGTAATACGGGTTTGGTTGCCTTGGGGGCGCACCAATTGAGTAATTACAGAGAGTTGATGGCCTCGGGGACGCGACTATTGCGTAATGAACAATGGGATTCTGGCCTCGGGGGCGCGAATCTTGGTATTTTTGCGTGTCCCACGCCTCCCACGGGAATTCAGGCAATGCGATCTGGGCGTGGTGAATTGCTGGTTTGGGGCTCCCCCCCCTGGCGCGGACCTCCACAATTTACAATAGGAAGCAGACAGCAGGACTGTAGCATTGGAGACTTGACACCGCAACTGGCGCATGGAGCAGCAGTTTCGCCCTACAGCCTGGTGGCCCCATCAGGGGTCCGGCGGATTTCGGGCTGGTCGAGCGACTGCCGATCAGTGTTGTAGGTACAGACTTTCACCGTACGCATGTATGCAGCGCGCGAGGAGCAGCGTAGGCGTGTAGGTGGCAGGCACGCGCAGCAGAGGGGGGCGAGGCCGCTCCCGGGCTTCGAAAATTCCTCTGGGCCCGAGGTGTCTCGGAGAATCCCATCGAACTCGTCGATGTTCTGCCAGTCTCGCACGAGGTTCGGCATGAGGGCGGACATCCAGGGGTCATCACCAGTGAGGTCTTCACGGATGGATCCCTGGGGCCTGCAGGTTGGAGCTATTTCACCTTGGATGCCTCGGGGGCGAATCTTGAGGTTTCTGCTTTCGGCCCCCTCCCCCTGCCCCGGACTCGGCACGGGCTTTGCCCGGCGAAGTTCCCATGCCATCCTTCAGGTGGTGAGGAGTGCGATGCACCCCCATCATCCGTTGTGATTGCCAGGCTGTTGTAGACGGAGCTGCCAGTGGGGAGGAGTGGTGCTCGTCCCCAGCCTGGGCCCACAGCGATCTCTGGCGAGAGTTTGGGTTTTTGGTTAACGATGTTGGAGGGTTGCGCCCATGGACAATCCATATTTGTAAAACAGTGAAGCCCACGCCACTCGCGCCCAGCGGCGCCAGATTGGCGAGAGGCTGTTCAAAAGACAACCTTTACGCGGACGAATGCGCGAAGAAGGGAGCAAAGTGGTGCAAGCATGTTTTCTGGCAGTGTCAGGCTTAGAAGCAGAAGTATACCATGGTATCTGATGCCCGAAAATTTGCCGTCTGGCTGGGCGCAATGTCGTCTGATGTCGTCCGACGCGAGTACCGACGTCGAAATGAATAGCGCCATTGAACTCGCCCCGAACCGTCGAGTCGAACCCTGCTCCTCTGATGCCTCCTTCCCCTCCTCCGATTGTGAGCCCCAGGGACCGTCGATCTTCCTCTGCCACGATCCAGGCTCGAAGCGGGATGTCGGGCGCAGAAACTGTCGAATTTTATGCCCGAGAAGCCCTCACTCTCAAGGCACAGGGGTTGGGACATCACCTCGTGTGTCGCCCCACTTTTGTATTCTGTTGGCGTTGCGTTTCCTACGTTCAGTGTAAATGGGCGAACCTTGTGAAGGAGGGATGCAAGCCCGCCCGAGCTCGGACGGCCAAGGGTCGACTGACGAATTTGTGGGAGGGCCGCCATCCGTCAACGGGGAAGCCCTTGTAAGTTCACACTTGCACGGCGAAGAGCGTGTTGCGTTGTATTTTCCATTTGCGTGAGTGCTGGGTAGCACAATCCAGCACAAATCCCCCCCACTTCTCTTTCCTCCCTCCCTCTTTCGTGCCCCCCCCGCTCGCCCGCCCCCCTTGGCGCCGGCACCGCGGTCCTGTAGGGGCGCCGTCTGGCGCGAGCGGCGTGTGCTGGAGGGCGGGCGCCGGCGCGGCCGCGGGCAAAAATCGGAGGTGGGGGCCGCCCAGCGCGGTGTGAGGGGGGCGGTGGGGCAACGCTGTGCGAAGGGCGCAGATCAGAGAATCACAGTACCGATGCTGCTACCCGTCCGAGAAGGGAAGGGTACCGATGCCGCTGCCATTCCCTCGTTCTCGTTTTCTGTTGAATCTCCTGGGGGTCCCGCTCGCCTGAAAATTCTGGTCAGAACGCGTCTTGGCAGCGGTCCAAGGAGCAGCGTCGGGGTGCTTTGCAGCGGCTACGCTTCGCCAAGGGGTGTCCAGGGCTGCCCGAATTGTTCAGAAAGGCCGCCAGAAAACCCAGATATGCCCCGAAAGTCAGACGACGAGGATCACGATGCATCGACCATCGACCCCCCATCGCCCACTCATCGCCGATACGTGCGGCGTAGGCAGCAGGGGGAGCGTCGCCGGCGCGGTGCCGATGATCGAGGAAGCGCAAGCATGGATCAGTGCGCGTGGACGAGCGACGGGTCTCACTTCCATCCGAAATCGGCGCTCTCCGTCGCCAATTCAGGCGGTATTGACCGGATGTTCCGGGGGGGGTACTTCCCCCGACCCGTGGGTCTGTCGCGCACGCGCCAGGTCCACGGATCCGTTATCATTGTTGTTTTCGCCCGAATTCGACTTGGGACGAAACGCTGATCCCAGGGGGTAGCCTCGGAGACCAGGACCCGTTTCCCACAGGACCCGTTTGATTCATGGCAAAGGGTGCTGGAGGCAGTGGGGGGTAGAAGGGGACGGGCAAGGGTGCAAGGAGGGAGAGGTGGGATGGAGGGAGGGGGGGAGGGAGAGCGGAGGGGAGGGCCAGGGAGGGAGGGCGAGTCGGGAAGGACAGGGGCTGGAAGGCAGTAGGAGCAGGAGGAGGAGGAGGAGGAGAGTGCAGGGAGGAAGGAGGGCGAGGGAGAGAAGCAAAGACGAAGGTTGGGAGCAGACAGCATTGCGTGATGCGCCGCTGTCTTCATTCCCAGTCACTGCGCGACGCCCAGGATCTAAGCAAGTACGCATGGACTTGGTTCAATACAAGCATCTTGGGCTCGATGCGTCGGGAGGGGTCTCAGCAACCACTGCTCCGCACAAAGAGAATTCAACACGAACAGCGCGAGGTCCGACACACGATTTCCTGCCCCAGTGGAAGGAAACCGGCTATGTTGCTGGCATGCAACGTGCACCATTGATCGAAGAAGCGCGGGCGCAGCTACCCAATTCGGAGCAGGACGAGCCAAAGGCAGAGGGGAGAAGGCGAGAGTCGTGCAGGCGGCGATGACCCGTGAGGAGCAGATGCCGCGGCCGTGCGTGGGGCCAGAGCCAGGGCGAGGCAAAAGGATTACCCCAGCAAAGCACCTTGGTAGCAGCAACGGTGAAGAGGTGGGTCCAGAAAACATGCAGGGACAGGGGGGAGAGCACGGCCATAATGTGCAATATATATATATATATATAGTGTGTGTGTGTGTGACGGTGTGTGTGTGTGTGTGTTTCATGAGGGGTCCCGGATCAACAATGTAGCTGGCTGCGCACCATGGTGTATTTTTTCTCACTGGGCCGTGCTTGTCCGGACGATCAAAACATGTAGCGGGCATTCAGGCGAGAGCCCGATCTCGAAAGAAAGTGCGTGGCAAATAACAGTTTATCGTATGGTCTGGAAGGGATCGTCGTCGCCCAGATCAGATATGTACCCCGCATTGATTCGAACACGCGATTCTTGAGCGAATTAACACTGATCCTCATGCGAAGCAGCTGCTGGCCTCCCTGGCCCTCTTACCTCTATCAGAGCCCTCTTTAGCGAAACGCTATTCGGGAATAGGAATAGACACTCGCACGCACACCCATTTCTCCAAAGCGGAGGCGCCAATCCCTCGGGCACCGAATCGACGGGCGGGCGTGGCGGGGCAGCCGCCTGCGCGGCCGCATACAAAGACCAAGGAATGCATTTTGCTTGCAGAGAGCATTGGCGTTGGCGACCCCAAGTTTGCGTGTCTCGTTTCCCCGCCAGCCGCCAGCCCATCCAGAAACGACGCTCATGCGAGCTGCCTTGATCAGGGAAGTGAAGGAGCAAACAGTATAACGTCTGCTACTCATCTCCCCTGTTCATCGCTCTTGTTCCGTCTTTTCCTCGATCTCGATACATAAATACGTATCGTCATCTCTATAGTATGTTTTTATCTTCTATTCTCTCTGGCTCTCTCTCTCTCTCTCTCTCCCTCTGTGTCGTTGCTCTATGTGTCCCTTCTGCCTCTCTGTGTGCCTTTGTTACTTGTCGATGTATTTTTACTTGTTCCCTTTGTTTCACTCTTTCCCTTTGTTTCATACTCTCCTCTCTCGCCTCCTTTGTCGTTCTCCGTCTTTTTCCCTCCTCCACATTCCTCTTCCCTTGCCCCTCTTCCTTTCCTCTCTCAGACTCTGCGGCGGGCCTCGCGCCATGGCGGCTCGGGCGGCACCCGCGCCGCTTCCGCACAAGGTGCTCGGCATCTCGCGGGACGCGCCGCTCAGCGAGATCAAGGGCGCGTTCCGCCGCGAGGCGCTGAGGTGGCACGCCGACAAGAGGCCGCGCGACACGGAGGAGGAGGCCCAGGAGGCGAAGAGGCGGTTCGTGGCCGTCCACGAGGCCTACCGCACTCTCAGCCTACAGAGGAGGCGCTCCGTCGTGGCGCGGCCTCCGCGCGGCCCGGGCCCCGGCGCGGCGGCGAAGGGCGCCGCCGGAGGCCCCTGCGCGCCAGCGGCAGCGAAGCCCAGGGCGCCCGCGTCGCCGGTGCGCTCGCGGCGCCCCCCCAGCGGCGGGGCACCGCCCGCGCGCTCCCCCCCCAGGGCGCCCCAGGGCGCCGGGGCGGCCACCGCAGGCCCGGAGCCTGCCGGCGGCGCGCGCCTTGGCCCGGACTCGCCGTGCGGCGGCACGCAGTTCTGGTCCGGTTGCTTCGCGGACGCCCCGCCGGGCGGGCCCGGCGCGGCCAGCGGCGCCGGCTCGCGGCCCGAGGGGGCGCCCGCCAGCGCGGGTTCAGGGCCGCCCGCCAGCCGGCCCCTCGGGGCTGGCGCTGGCGCCAGGAAGCCGCCGCCGCAGGGGTCCGCGCCCCAGCGTGGAGGGGGCCCGTCTGCGGCGCCCGCGACGGCGGCGGCTGCGGGGCAGAGGTCGGCGTCGGCGCCTGGGACGATGCAGGCCGACCACAAGGCCTCCGCGGCCGCCTCGGCGGCTGCAGCCGCCGCAGCGGCCGCCGCAGCGGCCGCCGCAGCGTCCGCGGCCGCCGAAGCCGCAGCAGCGCACCGCCGAGACGGCGGGGCGGGCTCGCAGCGACGGGGGCGGACTGAGTGCCCAGAGGTCGTGGACCTGTCTACGGACACCAGTTCTGGAAGCTCCAGCAGCCGCGAGTGCAGCCCAGGTGGCCAGCCGCAAGACTCTGGCGGAGAGTTCAGCAGCGGCAGCAGCGCCAACGAGTACGCCGAGGGGCTCGGGTGCGCGGACCACCACCGCGGTCGCTTCGGCACAGGTGGCGCGGACCTCGAGTTCGAGTTCGAGTACGAGCAGCGGCCGCGCGAGGAGTACTTCGAGCAGCCCCGGCGATACCGGCCCCCCGCCAGTGACTGCGCGCCAGTAGGGCGACGCAGCTTCCGCGAGGCGATCAGGGGGCTCAGTGACACGGGTGCATTGCGGAGCTTGGAGCGCCTCGAGGCGGCACGCGCCGCGGGCCAGGGGGACGAGCGGCAGCGGCGGCCCGTCGGCGCGGAGTGCCAGGAGCGTGTCCGGCCTGCCGAGCCTCTCCAGTCGCCGGACCCCTCGCGCCTGCAGAACCGCGACCGGGCCCTGGCCAGCCTGCGCAGGCGGCTGGAGCTTCGCGCGGAGGCACGGCAGCAGCCGTGTGCGCGCCAGCAGGCCCCCGCGGCGCCCACCCGCCTGGCGGCTGATGCCACCGCAGGCGCGGGCCCCCGCGTGACCCCACGGTTACTGGCGCCGCACAAAAGGGGGTTTGGCGCGAGCCAGAGGAGGGCGAGTTGAAACAATGGTAATTGGCTTCGCGGGGCCCCCTCGTCGCCACCGCTGGGCACATCTCGGACAACTGGTGCGTTTGGATCCCGGTAGGGGTCCAGGGACCGATTGAGAGTTGCCGTTATCTCGACCCGCAATTCTCCGTGAGAAGGCCAGGGGGCTTCGCGGAAGTCCTGCGGCCATCTGCCCGAGAGGCCTTCCCAGAGGTTTCCAGTCCTTTCCAAAAAGTATCCGGGCTTCTCAGAAAGCGTTCGGGGCAACGTTAGGGTCGGATGTGCTCAGGGATGATGCATCGAGCCCAACCGCCCGTTGGTCGCCGATGAGGGCCTGATAGCCCGCCCCGCCCAGAAGCGTGCGGTGCCGCTATCCGGGGTCTGCCGCTGATCTATCGGCCATGTATCGCGGATTCCAGCTCGATGCTCCCCCCCCATGAGCCACCGCCCCGAATTTGGGACGCAATTCCTGGGAGGTTCAGTTCATCATCGGCGCTGGTATACCCACGGCCGGAAACTGGCCCAGAGCAGCACACACGATCCCGTTCAATTCCGATGAGCCTGGCTTAGTCCTGACCTTGATCTGGGGCCTAGCCTGGCCCACTTGCCCCTCGATCCGACCTGATGGCCCCATATAGGCCCCTCCGAGGAGTTGCCTCCTGACTCCTCCAGGCGCCCACCCTCGCCCCCGGGTCCCTTGGAGCGCGCCGCCGAGGTCGGGCGCGGAAGTGCCGGGTGCGCCGGCGCCCGCGCGTCCGCGGGCGCCGCCGGCGTCGGCCGACGAGGGAGCCGTCGCCATGCTCAGGACGGCCGTCGTGGACCTGGGCCTGGTGAGGCTCCGTGCTCTGCGCCCGCGCCTCCGTGCGGATCGGGTCGGACATCTCCCTCGCGCCGTTGCTGTTCCTTCCACCGCTTCTCCCTTCCTGTTCCGCTCGCTCCTGCCGCGACTCCTCCTTCCATAACTCCGCCGTCTCCTTTCTCCCGCATTATGCAGCTGACGTTTTTCCTCCTCTTCCTATTCCTCTCTTCTGCTCCTTCTGCTGTTACCCTTTTCCTTATCATTTTGCTCCTCGGGCTCATCCTGATCCTCATGATCGTCCTGATTACAATTCCTTACTTCTGCTTATCTTCCTGCTGCTCTGGCTCCTTGTGTTTCTATTGCTGTTGCGACTCCCTCTTTCCCCCGTCCCCGCCAATCGGGTCTGCTTGTGGAGGCAGCGCTTCGAGTCCGGCTTGCATTTCGACACGGACGTCGCAAAGGCGCTAGGCGCCAAGGGGACAGGGGATGTCCAAGGAGAAGGGGGAGGATGAGGAGTCGGGGGAAGAAGGATGAGGAGTGTGGACGAGAGGAGGCCAAGTATGAGGGGAATGAAGGAAGTCAAGAACGTCGAGGAACGCCAGGAAGCCATCGCCGCGACCGAGAACTCCCTCGACGACGTCGATGATCTATGCTCATGGACGCTTACCCTCTGACAGACGCCGACGTCCAGAGTGCCAAACCAGAGCTGGCAACCCTGTACTTGCGCATGTGGCCCACCTGGCGCGGCTGGAGCACCTAGCACGGTCGGCATGCGTGGCGCATCTGGCACACCAGGCGCGCCTGGCTCGCGCGGCGCGCCTGGCAATGGCAAGCGTGGCGAGACGGGCCGGCCACGGACCACAGGGTGTAGTCAGCCCGCCGAGTGCGGTGGCCGAGTCCCGCCGCCGCGCCCCGACTCGGGCGGCCCTCTCTTGCAGCGCACGTCCGCTGCTGGCAGCAAGCACCACGAGCGGCGCCGGCCTGGCTGCAGAAGGGCGCGCCGGCTGCCGAGCGGAGCGGGCCGCCTCGGGTCCTCTTCGCGGGCGGCCTGGACTCCGCCCGATGGCGCAGGGAAGTCATCGAGACTCACAGTCTGTGGCCGTGTCTGTCGAGTCGGGGGGGGTTTGCAGCGGGGGGACATGAACGTCAGGGGGGATCGAGGACCTGTCGGAACTTGGCCCCAGAGGGGCCATGGACGGCCCTCAAACTGCCACCGTGGGCACAGAGGGTGAACGAAAGGTGCACGTTTTGTCATCCCACGTTTTGTTGCTCCCCCTTGGACGAAGACTCGATCAAATATTCGAAGGCATGACCATCAACTTTTGGAGATCTGTGCTGACATCTTGGATCGGCGCTGTGCCCCCCTGGCAGCGCGGCCTGCGCCGCCTGCGCCGCCCCTGGCGCTCCGCCCGCCAGGGAGGAGGATCAGCGCAGATCCACAAAGTCCGCGCGGACCTCCGACAGTTTTTTGGCTGATGCCGTTTTCTCTGCCTCTAGTCTGGGAGGGGGGGCTGGTAGTGAGGTGAGCGCAGAGCCGGGCTTCTGCTCGGCCTGCCGTCCGTATCTCAGTGCGTGCTATACGGGGGGCGGGCGGGAGTCAAAGGCCTCGGTGCGGTAGCGTTGGGTATCCAGGCGCCTGGGGCACATCCGCCAGCAAGGCACTCTTTGGGGCGACACTTCGAGCATCGCCCCGAAGGCCGTCGCATGTGGCACCTCTCGTCTTCGGCCGTGCTGGGGCTGTCTGGGGTTCCTGTGGGGCTGTCTGGAGGTTACCTTGGGCCCTCTTGGGCCGTCCGGTTGCCCTCTCAGGGCGTCTATTATACCGTGTTGGGGCTATCTTGACAGTCTGGGAGTGCTTTGGGGCCGTCGTGGGGTCATCCTGGGGCCATTTGGGGTCCTCTTTGGCCGTATTGGCTCACTGGATTCCTAATTGGACCGGCTTGGTGGTGTATTGGGGCCATCTTGGGCCGACTATGGCCTGCCTGGGGCTCTCAGTGGACCCCGCTCGGCCTTCAAAAGCCGCAAGTGGATCGATTTTCGATCGAAGAGTGCGGCATGCGAAGCACATTGAACAATCAACTGGATATTAGTGCTTTTGGCATCAAGAGGGCCTCCTGGAGATCGTATTGCGGGTGTATCGGCCCTCTTGGCGGCCTCGTGGAACGAACTGCGCGCTTCTGAGGGTCTCGTGGATGCGTATTGAGGAGGATGAGAGGGGAGTGTGAGCAGGAGGTAATTTAGAAGGGAGATACGGGGGAATGGAACGGGGGGGCAGGGAGAGGAGGAACAATATGAGCTGGGGTGACTAGGAGGAGGAGGAGGAGGAGGAGGAGGAGGAGCTGAAGTTGGAATGGATCAGAAGGAGGAGGAGAAGAGGAGGAGGAGGAGGAGGAGGAGGAGGAGTTGGAGGGCGGCTAGAGGGGGATGCGGATGCCGCGGGGCAGGAGGGAGGACGATGAGGAGCAGGGGTGGGAGATAATGACAAGAGCAAGTAAGTTCGCAGCTCCTTACCGGGCTGATCTTCCTGATATTGAACCTCTCAGTTCTTTCGTTTCTGCTGTGCACTGCATTGCGCGAGTGTGCAAATGATGTGCGGGCATTTGCAATGTCAGCCTTTTCAGTGTTGCATGTTACGCTCGCTGCCCCGCTGCACGTTTGCTGTCGTTTCTGTATTTCTCGCCCTACTCGAGGGGAGCGTAGCGGTTGGCACCTGGAACGCGCAGGACCTCTTCGCGGCATGCGACCACAGGAGGGGCCAGAATTTGCTCTTATGTCCAGCCGCTCATGAGGAAGCTGGACGTCCTATTGGTCACGAGTTGGTGGCCCCCTGGCCCCACTACTGGGCACGCAGGCGTCGGCGTGGTGGTTCGGAATGCTTTCCTGGAGCTGTTTGATGCGTCGCCGGTCTGGTCGGTCGTCTGGACGGGCCGGGCGGCCAAGCTCTCCCTCCGAGGGTAAGCGGGGGTTGCCGACGTGGTAGTCGCTATTTCCACACATAGGCCCAGATCACAGAGATGGGTCTTTTTGACGTCGGGCCTCAGGAACGGGAGCGCTGCTAGAATTTCGCCGGCTCCGGACGCGGCTCGCGAACTCTTCATCGCCATCTAAGATGGCCTTCGCGGTCCTTGGAGGGGGCTTCAACTACGTTGCAAAGCAGGACGGGCGGCAGGCATTGACCTCTCTGCGCTGCGATCAGGGCAAGGAGCAGCACTTCCAATCGATATTCGGGCTCCCGTTTCAATCCGCGGAGATGTTTCAAAGTGCTTTCATTCATGTATCTGCCCCGGCCTGGTCACGCATTGACAGGATCTACCCGAAGCAACGCGCGGTGGAGTAGCTCGACCGTCACGACGTGCTGCGCACTCCCTTGGCGGGGAGACCTTTCGGCGCACCGCGCGGTTTTGTTCTTCAGGCTGTCCCCAAAACGGTGCCCGACGTATTCGCGGCCCCTTCTGGCATGCGCGATCGGCCATGATAATTTCGAGCGGCGGGTGCGCTTCGAGTTCGGCCAGCGCCTGCGCGACCACCCGGAGGATTGATGCGTGCAGAAGCTTGGTCACTTGAAGGCGGCCATGCGGCAGACGGGCCTCAACTTGGAAGGGTCGTAGGCGGGATCCCCAGGGGCGACGACATTGGAGGACCACCTCGGCGTCGCCCTCCGCTTCGTCCAGTTGTTCGAGCGCCGTTTCGCCGCCGAAGTCGTTTCGCGAAGTAAAAGCACCGCTAAGGGGGAACAGTTATCTTGGCGATGGACCCAACCATATGCAGTTACGAGTACCGCAAAGCAGGTTGAACGACTGAGAGGGAACTCCCTAAGGGGCCACGAAACGTGTGAGAGGTGTGCTGGAATGGGTGCGGTGCCGCCATGCGAACGCAGCCACTGGGGCCCTCGGTGGAGCTCCCTATGGGGCCACGAAGCGTGTGACGGGTGTGCCGAAATGGGCGCGGTGCCGCCATGCGGACGCAGCCACGGGGGCCCTCGGTGGAGCTCCCTAAGGGTCAAAGAAACGTGTGAGGGGGTGTCCCGAAATTGGCGCGGTGCCGCCATGCGAACGCAGCCACTGGAGCCTTCGGTGGAGCTCCCATGGGGCCAAGAAGCGTGTGAGGGGTGTGCCGAAATTGTGCGGTGCCGCCACGCGATCGCAGCCACTGGGGCCCTCGGTGGAGGTCCTTTTGGGGCCACGAAACGTGTGAGGGGTGTGCCGAAATGGGTGCGGTGCCGAAATGCGAACGCAGCCACTGGGGCCCTCGGTGGAGCCTCCTATGGGGCCACGAAACGTGTGAGGGGTGTGCCGAAATGGGTGCGGTGCCACCATGCGACGCAGCCACGGGGCCCTCGGTGGAGCTCCCTCAGGGGCCACGAAACGTGTGAGGGTGTGCCGAAATGGGCGGTGCCGCCATGCGAACGCAACCACGGGGGCCCTCGGTGGAGCTCCCTATGGGGCCACGAAACGTGTGAGGGGTGTGCCGAAATGGGTGCGGTGCCGCCATGCGAACGCAGCCACTGGGGCCTTCGGTGGAGCTCCCTATGGGGCCACGAAGCGTGTGAGGGGTGTGCCGAAATGGGTGCGGTGCCGCCATGCGAACGCAGCCATTCGGGCCTTCGGTGGGGCTCCCTATGCGGCCACGAAACGGGTGAGGGGTGTGCCGAAATGGGCGCGGTGCCGCCATGAAACGCAGCCACTGGAGCCTTCGGTGGAGCTCCCTATGGGGCCACGAAACGTGTGAGGGGTGTGCCGACATGAGTGCGGTGCCGCCATGCGAACGCAGCCATTGGGGCCTTCGGTGGGGTTCCCTATGGGGCCACGAAGCGTGTGAGGGGTGTGCCGACATGGGTGCGGTGCCGCCATGCGAACGCAGCCACTGGGGCCTTTTGGTGGAGCTCCTTTATGGGGCCACGAAGCGTGTGAGAGGTTTGCCGAAATGGGTGCGGTGCCGCCATGCGATCGCAGCCATTGGGGCCCTCGGTGGAGCTCCCTCCCGATGGGGCCACGAAGCGTGTGAGGGGTGTGCCGAAATTGGCGCGGTGCCGCCATGCGAACGCAGCCGCTGGAGCCCTCGGTGGACCTCCTTTTGGGGCCACGAATCGTGTGAGGGGTGTGCCGAAATGAGTGCGGTGCCGCCATGCGAACGCAGCCGCTGGGGCCTTCGGTGGAGCTCCCTATGGGGCCACGAAACGTGTGAGGGGTGTGCCGAAATGGGCGCGGTGCAGCCAGGCGAACGCAGCCACTGGGGCCTTCGGTGGAGCTCCCTATGGGGTCACGAAGCGTGTGAGGGGTGTGCCGAGATGGATGCGGCGCCGCCATGCGAACGCAGCCACTGGGGCTCTCGGTGGAGCTCCCTATGCGGCCACGAAGCGTGTGAGGGGCGTGCCGAAATGGGCGCGGTGCAGCCAGGCGAACGCAGCCGCTGGAGCCCTCGGTGGAGCTCTTTATGGGGCCACGAAACGTGTGAGGGGTGTGCCGAAGTGGGCGTGGCTGACGCGGAGGGGGAGGAGGGGGGGGGCAGAGGAGGAGGAGGGGAGAACGCGGGGACCGTTTCTTCAAAACGAGGACCCAACACCACAGGATTGCTGGAAAAAAAACAAGCAGCTGCGTCGATCACCTTCTTAGCTCCAGGTCGGGCGCGTCCCCCGAACGGGCCGATTTTGGACGACAAATTAAAGATATTCAGATCTGTGAGTTGGTTGACAACCCCTGTGCGTTCGGGGGCAACGTTTCGGTCGAGCTCTAGCGGATGAAGAATCGCACCATGGAGTTCGCGCGCGACCACGCGCTGGATGAGGCGGGCAAGTCCCGCGTCGACTGTGCCGGCACCGACGCCTCTACAGCAGCCATCTCCGACGCCTCTAATACCAGGCTCATCTTTCGACTCCAGCCAGGACGCGTCTCGGGGGTGGACTGCGTCCTCGGCGAGCGCGGCGAGGCAAGGGCGACGCCGGGGGATATGGCAGCGACTCTGCGCGCGCACTGGGGGGGAGTAGTAGTTCATCGCCGTGGGGTCCACGCTGACGCGCTGGCAAAGTGGCTCGACCAGGATTATGACCGCCGCCCGCTCGATCAGCTCGGGCCGCTCCATTCCCGCAGTTTCCGCTTGCAGAGAAAGCGCGTCCGAGAGGCCATCCGCAGATCGCCCCTCTACTCGCCAGGGCCGGACGGACTTTCTTTCTCGGCTTGGAGGCGCATTGGATCTTTGGCCGCTCTGCACGAGGTTTTCGGCGGCATCTGCAGTGGGGGTGGTTTGCGACAGCTCCGCGAGTGCGCGGGCGCCTTCCACCGCGCTCCGCAACTCTCCATCCCGAAGGGCCCGCCCGAGAGATTGGGGCTGGCTGAAATTGGCCACGCGGTGGTCAAGGTCAGGCCCCTTTGCGTGACAAATGCAGGCGACGGAGTTCTGGCCAACGCAGTGCGCATGGTAGTAGAGGGCGCGGTGGCCGCGAGAATTCCCCCCTCCCCGCGGGGGCCCCGCCCCGGGGTGCCCGCGCTTCAAACCTCGCGGGCGCGGGGGGGGCATGGCCGAGCACTGCGCGGGCGCCCTTCGGGCCGATGGGTGTGCGCATCGGTTGTGAGGCCGCGTTCCATCGAGCGCGAGTTTCTGTTTCGGCTTCTTCGCCGCTTTAGTTGGCCCGAGTGGCTCCTGCGATGTGCCGCGGCTTTTTGCCGGGGTCCTGATTGCGACATTGCGCTGCAAGGCTCGAGGTGCCGGGGCTTCGGGCTTGCGCGAGGCGTCCACCAGGGGCGCCCTTTACCGCCGATCCCGTTCGCCGTCGCCTCCGGCTCTCTCCTCCGCCGCCTTCGCCGGCTCGCCCCGGGGGCGCTGGAGAGGGCGCGGACGGCTCGGTCACCATCGTCGCCCGCGCCTTCGAGAAGTTGCCGACGTTGCGCGGCATCTTCGCGGGGTGTGCGCGGATGTCTGGTTTGAAGCTCAATGTCTGTAAGATGGTGATCGTGCCCGTTCTCGGCAACGACGGGATGGGCCTCCATGCTGCAGTCTCCATGCGAGCGCCTGCATGGGGCGCAGTGGCTATCCGGAACTAGGCTGGGCACCTGGGGCTCCGTCCTGGGCCCGGGTGCTACGGGGGGCTCGCGGGCGGCCCTTACGGGCAAGATTCAGGATCGCGCGGCCGCCCGGGGCAAGTTCGGCCCAGGTCTTCATCGCGCGTGCGCGGCCTACCGCGCGTTCGCGGCCTCGGTGGTCACGCGTGCCGCGCAACTTCGGTCGTTGCCTGCCCCCTTCGACGAGGTGGGGCGGAAGGTCTGCGCCGAGCTCTATGCAAGCCTTCGTGCGTGGGCGATCCCAGATCGCACGGCGCAGCTCCGCCGCGATGGATTTCCGCGCCAGTCGATGGACATGCGCTGTGCGACGGTGGCGGCCCAGGCTCGTGAGTGCCACCTCGAGGCGCCGGCGCAGGGTGGGCTGCAGGCGCGCGCGATGGCGCGCCGACGTCGCCAGCTCCTCCAGAGCAGGGCGGCAGATCTAGTCTCAGGCTGTCGAGGCGTGGCTGGCGAGCAACGCGCCCTTTGTCATGGAAGCTTCGGCGGGCCGCGCTGACGGGGGGGGGTTTCAACGCGGCCCAGGGCTCACGCACGAGCCCCCGACTGTGGGCCAGCTCTCTTTCAAGGCAGGCTGTCACGCCAGCCAGTGCGCACTCTGTGTTGGCAGCGCGTCCGTCGACCAAGGTCGACGCATCTCTTCGGGGCATCTTGACCACTGGAGCGCTGGCCCTGCACCCGGCCGCCGGGCGCCCCGCTCTCCCGCAGGGCGCGGCCCTGCTCGGCCAGCGTGCCCCGCCATGCGTCATGGCAGCGGCCGCGCGCGCAGCTTGCAATGGTTGGCTCACAACGGTTCGTTTTCAGTTGCGGTTTCATTGTGCGTTCGGCTGCGGGTGCGGTGTCGATTACATTCGGCATCGCGCACATTGTAGCCTGTATCATCGATGGCGCGAGGAGTCACGTGCTCTCGAGCCACCGCCTGCGCGGGCGCGCCGGGCAAATTCTCTCGGTTTGCGCGCGCCGATGGGGTTTGGAGCCGCGCCCGTGCCGCGTCAAGCGACAATGTGCTATCTATGCCGTGCAAGTTGCATCTCAGCTTGACGCGGGGCATTCTATGGCTGCCGTGCGCGAGGCTTGCGCCCGAGAGCTTCTCGGCGGGCTGCTCGCCGGGTCTCGGCGACGGCGGCCGAGCGCTTAAGCGCATCGTGCCCTTTGGGTTTTTTTCTCCCCCCCTCCCCTTTGCATGTCGTTCGTTGTTTGGCTGCTGAGATAGCTATCGTTAACTCTCGGTCTCGCGTCGTGGCTGTGTTCGCTTCGCAGTGGAGCGTGGCAGGTTGGCCTGTGCGCTGCTCCGAGTTTGTGTCAGAGTTCCTTCGCGTTGTTTTTCCCTTCCGTGCCTGGTCAGCCCTATTGTTTCACGTTTCGCTTCGCATCATTTGCAGTGTCGGCAGATCTGCTTGTTCTCGGTTTGGTCGCCGATACATTTCTCGGCGCGTTCCTGTGCCCAGCTTGGTGGCCTCTCTGTTCTCTGTTCGTCGTTATCGTCGTCGTCGTCGTCCTCCTCCTCTCATTCCTCCTCCTACTCCTACTATTTCTCTTCCTCCTGCCGCGTTTCTGTCCGTTCGGCGGAAAACACAGTTTGTTGGGATATGGTTTTCCGGCGCACGTTTACGACGCACTGGCTTTGCAGCTTCTGGCAGGGGATTGGTACATTAGTGTGCGCATGACGATCGGCAGTCGCCCAAACTCTGGGGAGCATTTCGCCCCTGGGTCGCGTTTATCGGACCCTCGGGTGCCGTGCTGTCATTCGCGTGTGGGTGGAGTAGTATTGCCCTACTCGTTCCGCGCTTGATCGGCGACAGATATGGCGAACCACATGTCGAATCAGAACGGGGATGCTGGCCGTTCGCGATGGAAATAACGATAGTAGCTAAGCGAAGAAACTCGATTCTGATTACAACATCACACGTGCATTTTGTCATTGCATCATATGTTTTTCGGTACGGGACCATGGCGCGAAGTAACAGCAGGATGCAAGGAAGTTTTGGAGAGACCTCGTCCTCCGCCTCCTTCCCCAGTTTGACCTTTTCTTCCCCGCCCGCATCCTGTCCCCGTTCCCCTCCCTTGCCCCTGGGTCCGCGGGGGGTCGGGTCGGGCGGGGGCCCTGCAGGTGTCTTCGAGAGCCTGCGGGGGGTCGCGATGACCGAGACGCTCCTCCGGGCGAGCAAGATCGGCGCACGTCTCCTTCTTGTTGCCCACCCTCATTCCTGGGCCACACTCTCTCTCCTCGCCCCCGCTTCCTTTTTCCGACCCTTCTCCTGGTGATGCCAGGGTTCTTCCTTCTCCCCGGCCTTCCGCCTGCTCATCCAATGCAGTCTTTCTTCGATCCTTCCCCCCTCCTGAACATGATTGGGTGGGAGGAGGTAGTGGATGGGATGATAATGTGGATGTGGAATGGGAGACGAGGGGCGGAGGATGATGCGGAATGAGGAAGGACGGGGAAGACGCGGAGGCGGGAGGAAGGGATGAAGGGGATTTGCAATGTAAGAGGGGGCGGCGGTTAGGAACCAGGAAGGTCGGACGAGGGAAGGGGGGGGAGGGGGGAGGGACAAGCTTGGCGCGCTCGCGTCACATCTGACGTCTTACCCCTTCCTCCCATCCCTTACCGTGGCGTAGATCTCCTCTCCATTCGCACAATCCGATGTCGAGCAGGGCAAGTATCCCGAAAGGATGCGCGATGTATCGTAGATAACGGCATAGCAGGGCGTAGAAGAGCACGGCAGAGCGTCGTATGTCATAGCATGGCGTGGTTTTGCATAGTGAAGAATTGCGACACAAAGCATTGCAACGACAATAATGGCATGCGGCACAGAACCGAACATGGCATAGCATGGCGTTGCAGATCAAAGCGTAGCATAGCATAGTATGGCCTGGCAACGCGTCGTCAAGAACTGCATATCCTAGGATTGTAGCTGAAGGCATGGCATCGCACAGCAGAACACCACATAGCATTGCATTGCATGCCGTGGCATGGCAATAATGATGCCAGCGCTGCAGCGGGAGCACGATTCGGAACGAGCGGAAGCGCGGAAATGAGGCCAGCTCTGCAGCGGGAGCACGGTTCGGAACGAGCGGAAGCGTGGAAATGAGGCCAGCTCTGCAGCGGGAGCACGGTTCGGAACGAGCGGAAGCGTGGAAATGAGGCCAGCTCTGCAGCGGGAGCACGGTTGGGAACGAGCGGAAGCCCGAAAATGAGGCCAGCGTTTCAGCGGGAGCACCAGTTTGAACAAGAAACGAGCTAAAATCAATTTCGGGAGTCCTGTGCGTAAAAAAGAGCACGCGGATGGGGGGCCGAGTATCTTCTGGACGCCATCAGGGGAGAGGAGAGTAGTATTCATATTGTGCAAGAGGGGGAGGAGGGGAGGAGGAGCTGGTGCTTAAGCTGGAGGAGAAGCAGGAGCAAGAGGAGTAGTATGAGCTTCCTCCCCTCCCCGGTGCCGAGCTGAACCAGAAGGCGTGGCGCCGCAACAGGCTCGGCCAGCCCAGCTCTTGAGCCCCCTTGGCGCCGCCAGTGGACGGAGCAGGCGGGACGAGGAGTCGGATGGAGAGGGGGAGGATGAGGAGGAGAAGGAGGGGGAGGTGGGGGAGAAGGGGGACGAGGAGAGGGAGGAGGAAGAGGAGGAGAAGGACATGACGCGGAGACAACGATTACCCCACCCTGCCAGCAGGCAGTGACCAGCGACCGAACACAGCAAGCCCCCCCATTACCACAGGGGTGCCAACCCACGCTCGTGGCCCTCCTCCAGGAACGGGTGCAAGAGGGACCCCTATCCGTCTGATCGGAGGAGGGGGACGACGACGAAGTCGATTATCGGAGTGGACATCAGTCAGGGAATCAGCCATGGACCACCTCGCACTCATGTAGTGGTTGGCATTGAGATCGTTGGTGGCGCCTGTGGTAGCAAGTTAGGAGTACCATTTATTAGCGTCCGATTCGACTGGTGAGCAGGCGCTGTCAGGGCATGTTGGCTTACAGAGTATGATGCTGGCCATGCTGGCTTACGGAGTACGGGTCGCACGCCCGCGAGATAGTCAGCCACATGGATCTGCAACAACGTTTTTGGCACTCACGCTGACCACTCCCTGTTCCCTGTTGACCATTGTCCTGTCACCGCTATCAGAAATTGAAGCCTGAGGCCGGAGTTTAACTATGAGGTCGGCGATTTTGGTTCCCTTCGCGGGGGGTAAGGGGGGTAGAGAAATTTACATGTATCAGAGTGAGGCGCTCGAACGGTCATTCACTGTCCCCGTGCACGTGGCTGAAGTGAGGGTCTGTGGTGCGGAATGGTTTTGTTGTTTTTGTTATCGTTGTTGCTGTTGCTGGTGTTGTTGTTGGTGTTGCAGTTGTTGATGTTGTTGTTGATGGTTGGTGTTGTTGTAATAATTGATGATGCTTATGTTGATTGTTGTTATTATTGTTTGTTGGTGTCGTAGTATGTTGGTGTTGGTGTTGATGTTTGGTGTTGTTGTTGTTGTTGGTGGTGGTGATGTTGTTATCGTTGTTGTTGTTGTCGTTGTCGTTGTTGTTTGTCGTCGTCCCCCCCACGACCCGCCCGCGACCCACCCGCGACCCGGCCCGCGACCAAACGCGACCCACCCCGCGACCCGCCCGCAACCCACCCGCGACCCACGCGCGACCTACCCGCGACCCACTCGCGACCTGGCACGCGACCCACCCGCGACCCACGCGCGACCCACCCCGCGACCAACCCCGCGACCCACCCACATTGCTGTAACAAAGATTTTTTGGCGCCTGCGGCGAGCTCGTTGTATAATTTGTGAATTAGGCGCGCGCGGCGGGCTTCTTCAGAGCCTCGCAGACTGCCAACGTCCCCGCCGCCCCCTCACTCTGATCCGCAACTGCGGGGTGCTACGTATTGCCACCTGTCGGAGTTTACGGGCTTCTTTGGGTTTTATTGGAGTCCTTTTGTGTCGTCTTGAGCCGTCTTGGAAACGTCTCCAGCCCCCACTGGGCCCTCGTGGCATGTTCCGTGGCCATCTTCGAGTTCTCTGGGCCATCTATGGTCAGGGAAACGAAGAGTCGAGTTCGCCAGAGCATGGTTTTGCCGACGTTTTGTTTGTCCAGCCCGCCCTGAATTTTGACGGTTCTCTTTTCGTGAAGTGTTTGCAGCTGGAGGGCAAGTCAGAGTTCAAATTTGGTCTCGTCATATTCTTTACGACCTCGTCGGGCCAAACTGAGCCATCCGAACCCAAGTATTACGTCCTCGATGGGGCAGTCATGATTATCTCGGAGCCATCTTGGAGCCTTGAAGTCTCTGGCTTCGCGTTCCTTTGTTCGGGATGCGTGACGCATTGTAATTTGGATAACCCACGTGGCAAAAACGTGACAACCACCTTCTGCTATTTCCTCATCGTAGGGAGGGGGATAGCTGGCGCGCGGGCGTCAACGCAGGTCCAATCTCATCGCCACGGAGAGCTCTGCGCTGGCGACGCCTGGGGGGATTCAGGGCTCTTGGGTGCTTACGCCGGTTCAGATGCGACTGCACTGGAGTGGAAGGACCAGCACGGCCAGGAAGGATATGACGGATGAGAGTCACTTTGAGAGGCTGGAGAATAAGGAAGATGAAGGAGGGAAGAGACCGGGAGAAAGAGGTGGCGGAGCAGGGAGGAGTAGGATGATTTGATGATCGGGAAAATGATGATGATAACAAGTAATGGTGGAGGCTGGGGAGGAAGGAGGATGCATCATCGAAGGGATTAGACGAGAGAGACAGATGTGGACGGAGGCAGAGAAGAAGAGACGAGAGGAGGGGAGAAGGCGGCTGATGGAGGATACGCCCTTACTCCGTATTCTCATCTCCCTCTCCCAACACCCCCGATCCCTGAGAGGCCCCCAAAAGACCCCGACGAGGCTCCAAGAACAGCCCAAGAGAATTACGAGAGCCGTCCCGAGAGAGCCCAAAGAGGGTAGAATCGTTGGTTCCCCATGGTTTTTCTAGTATGTTTCGCTTTCTCACGTTTTCCCGCTTCCAACCCTCGAAGATCAAGGATTTTCGTGGAAAAAGAAAGAATTCCCAGAATTCTTTATTTTTTTTCCAAAGTGGGACTCCGTCTCGGAGATCCCACACATCCCCTGACATCTGGCCGGTACCGCGCCTCCCGGCTTCCTGGGGGGCCCCAAGACGCCCAAGGACAGCCCAAGACGACCCCAAGGAGCCCCCAGAACGTAAGGAACGGCCCAACACGCTCCCGCGCAGCCCGAGACACCTTCCGACGGCTTCTCCAGGGCTCCAGGAAGCCTCCAGAACCCCCAGGGGGTCCCGAAGATCCCACACCCTTGAGGGGCCCTGCTAACAAAACCTGCGAGGCACAAACAAAAAGCAGCGCCGAACAACGCCGAGGAACTGGAAAAACGTGAGAATCTCACAATTCCTTTTTTTTATTCAAGTTTGGCCCCTGGTCTACTTTTGCACAACAGACCACAATTCAGACCCCCTCACCCCCCCAAAAAACCCAGGAAACCTTTCAGGGCCCCGAAGCGTTGAATACCTACAGGAAATCAATGATTTCTGCGTTTTCGCACTTCCCCTTCTGTACGATTCCGCGGCTTGCGCAGGGCCTCCAAGGGAGCGCGCGAAGCGCGCGCGATGGTTCTTGTGTATATATATATGTGTGTAAATACGTAGAACAGAACATGTAGCTTCAGGGAGAGGGAGCGGGGAGGGAATGGATTAGACGGCAGAGGAGACGGGGATGAAACGCACGATCAAGAGAGGAGGGGATGAGGGGGAGGAGGAGGAGGAGGAGAAGGACGAGGAGGAGGAGGAGGAGCAGGACGAAGTGGAGGGATATGAAGAGGGATTGGAGGAACAGCTAGAAGAGCATCAGGGGCATGAGCAGAAGGAAGACGAGCAGCATGATATCGGTGGAGCTGGAGAAGGTTGAGCCACATTGATGAGCAGGATCAGCACAGGTGAGGCAGACAGACAGGTGCAGGATGAAAAGGACGAGCGAGAAGGGGACGGAGGAAGAGGGAGGGTAACAGTGTTGGAAAAGGACACATCGAATGAGGAACGATGAGGAGGAACGATGCGTATGATGATGATCGGCGTTGGTGGTGCGGGGGAGGGGCGAGGAGGAGGAATAGGAGGAGTAGGAGTGTTACGACCAGGCGCAGCACGGCACAGTCCCCTTCCCATCCGTCGGGAAGCATGTTAATATTCACAATGCCGGGCGGGGCCATTGGTGATCCCCTGCCCCTCGAGAGCGCAGTAGGTTTGTTCAGCTTTGGCTGCAAATGCGATTCGTTCACTGGTTCGTTGTAATCCTTCCCGTCCCCTCTCCATTCTTTCCTTTTGCGTTCGTGGTCGAGCGAGGGGTGATCGGCAGCCGCGACCCGCCGAGCAACATTTTGTTGCGCGTTGTCTCCTGTCGAGGACTATATTGTTTCGGCATGTCGGTAGGTAGTGCAGCAGAGCAGCAAAGGAGGGAGCGTCCGACCGCAGGCATTTTGGAGTCTCAAAATCGCATCGCATTTTGTCATGGTAGCGGAGCGTAGTATCCATTAGGACCCGTCTTCATTCTTATTTCGATGTTTTATTTGTTTTGATTTTCGGTGTCCCGCCCAAGCGAGGAATGGCGGCGGCTGCAGAACAGCTGACTGCAGCACTCCAGGAATTGCAGACCATGTCGCACAACATTGCGAGGCGAACTGCTGATTTGAACGAGGTCCGTCAGCAAAACAACGTTTTGACACATCAGGACAATGCAAGTCAGCAAACAGCAAGAGACAAAGACATTGAACACGGAGCTCGAAACGACGAACTTCGTGCACAGTTCGCGCAATCAAGAGGATCGCGAGACGGCGTTCTTGCCGACACTCGGCAAATAGGCCAGCAAAGATCGCACTGGCTAACAGTCAGCTGCAAGTTTTTGAATTACACTGCTTCAATACACCCCGGCATTCGCACGGCATGCGAGGGGGAATGCAGGCCGACGAAACCATTGCGACGGACGATCTCGCTTTACACAGGGCAGGAATTGTTGTAGAGAGATTAGACACCATGCGCAGCAACATGTACATAACACTTGCGTCTTTAGTTGAAGGCGAAGCGTTGGTCAATCTCAAAAAGGCTCCAGACGGATAGGGGTCCGAAGCGTGGCGCCGTTTGGTAAAGAATGTAATGTTGACCCTCAGTGAGTTGGGCGCCGTCGAAACGTCCTGAGACAACTCACGAACCCTTCCCGAGTACAATGGTCAGAACTTTGGTCTGCGATGGCAGGGTGAGAGAAACGAGTGTCCGAGTACGAAAACCGCAGTGGAACGTAACCCTTCAATGACGACACCGAAGCGTCAGCTCTCATCAGCACGTGTCCAGGCAAGCTTGGTGACACGTACGCAACGTATGCCCAAATGCGCCAGGCGATCGTTTATAACCTTGACACAAAGAACCCTTGACAGAGTTCTGATAGGATGGAAATGTCTGCTTGTGGGGGCAAGTCCGAATCAGGGGGTAAGGGTACATGCGTTTTGTGCGGTGGTACGAACCAACCTAGCAAAAAAGTGTTTCCACAAGGGCAAGACGGGATACGGAACAAACAGAAAAACGGAGGACGGAATGGCTACGGAGGAACAGGCGGCGAAAAGAGGAGTAATGACAAACATGAGTAAAAAAGTGTGAGTGGGTGATTTGGCTGCGAGAAGTGCCCAGGCAAAGGCCAAGGAACCTTCCTAGGACAACGTCCCCCATGGGACATTCGCAGCCGAGTTCTGGCTGGAACCAGTGGAATTCCAGAGGCAATGCTTCAGCAGGGGCACCCTCCAGATTGTGGAGTAGCAGGCCGAACTCCCGAGGCAGTTGCTGGACGCGTAGTGGAAACCACGAACAACAGGATTGCACCAGGAACCAGAGCCACCCCACTCACGATTTACACGTGGATCTTCCAAACACCGTCATGTAATACTTCCTTTGAGGAACCCGAGCCCGACACGAAAGAAGTCAATTTTGACGGTTTCGTTCGTTTTGGGGACATTTGAGAATGATCGTGGTTTTTTCGATTACGTTTTGTTGGGCGAGGCGATCGAAATACAGTTGCGTGCCACTCAGGGCCCCGATCCAGGCCCAGGTGCACAAGGCGGCGTCGATATTCGAATTACAGGGAGCAGGTGCGCTCATCGAGGGGCCCATCCAGGAATTCCGGGTGGACCTGGCGCTAGGTGCGCGGCGCTGAGTTGCGACGGCGGCGCGTGCCTTGGACGAATTGCGTCAGCGCGTTTGCGGCTGGTTCGTCCGAGCACGAATTTCTTAGGAATTCAAGATGGATGCATATGGGCCCGTGGCGCAGTCATTCCCAGAAAGGCTGCGTCTGTATACGACAAAGCCAAAATATACCATGGGCCCCCCAACAGGCTGGACTACAGGAGCGCGCGTGGCACAGAGAGTCCTGGCGAGGGGAGTGGGATGTTTCAGGCGCTGACAAAAAAAACAGCAAACTGTACTCTCTCCAGGCCCGCGTGGCCGACGTGAAACATCCTTTGTGCTCAATTTCTGAAGTTTGCGATCAGACTTGTTCTTTCTCCAAAGCAGGTGGTTTTGTTTACGATATTGCTACTCGCAAGAAAACGCCGCTCGATAGGGAGAACGGTTTGTACGTAATGGGATTTCGGACTTGGCACCCTGGTTCAAAGCTAATTGCTCAGCCCTTATCTGCCAATGATGGCATCTCTTGGGACCCAGGCGGCGCCGCGCGCGGTGGTACTTTTCGAGGGCCACCCGGATTTTTACAGCGGCGGTCGAAGAAGACGCAAGACCCCGAATTTGACATACATGTAGTTGCACATTGAGCTTTGCTTCGCAACTTTAGTTTTAACGGTGTGAAAATTAAAGTTGCCAGTTCCAACTTTCTACCTCTCGACGCGTCCGGCAACGTGGACGTTGAAAATGAAACCGGCACTGCCTCGAGCCACTTCGGCAGAATTGGCATTGATTAAAATTTGTCCACGGGTCCGCGCCGCCCCCGCAGTCCATGGTTGGGCTTGATTAGTGTGAGGAATGCGTGAACCGCCCAGAATTGGACTTAGTAGAGCCACCGGGCCCTATCGTAGAAGCCCCGTGGGTGGAGCCTTCTGAAAACTGAGGCGGTACGAGTTTCTCTTAAGTGTTCAATCCCAGATGAACCTACACAGCAGGAAATCATCGACCATGCGAACAGCTTTCGTTGTCAATATCGATCTTGGTGCCCGCATTGTGTTAAAGGCCGTGATCAGATGTTGGTTTGCACTGTTGTTTCTCAGCGTGGTCGTCTTGTGAATGCAGTGTCTGTAGACTACTTCGTTCTAGGACGACGCGGTTATCCCATGTGCACATGTGTAGCATTAATGGATCATGCTTCTGGCCTTGGGTCTAGTAGAGTTGCGCCTAGCAAAACGCCCCCCTATGCCGTCAAGATTTGGCGGGTGGTATCAACAATCTAGGTCGCAAGAGTCTCTTTCAAATCGAATCAGGAACCAGCGATTCTGGATCTGAGAAGCAAGGCGCGCGCATGTTTACACGCCATCTACCGAATCATTTTGGAGTCTAGTCCAATAGGGGAGCATCCGGCGAATGGTATTGCGTAGCGGTCGATCGCAAGCATCGCCGTTATATTGCCGAGCGAGCACCATGTGTCATTGCGGCTTGTAATGTTTCATTCCTGCGCGCTGAACCAGCGCCGGGTAGGCGCGGGCGGCCGCGCGCCGTACCAGAGGTTAAAAAATAAAACGCGGCATAAAGTCATTACCCCAATTTTGGGGAATCGGACAAGTTGAACAGATTCAAGAGCAAGTTCTTGAATGGGTTTGTTTGATTCAGCGACATGTCTGACGAGGTGTTTGTTGAAACCCCCGAAGGTGTCGCGACGGCCAGTTCATGCCGGGGACAACCTCCATCGCTGCGTTTTTCGGTGGATCATTTGAAGAACATGATGCGTGCGCCTTGGAAGCCGAACCCTGAGACTGATGGGCCCGATGTGAAAATCAGTCTTGAGATTAAGCCAGCAATTCTTGATGGGTTCCCTGTGCCACGTCTCGCGAAGGCGGAGGGCCATGTGGCGACTCCGAGGCAGTTTTACATCCGCACGTCTGATTTGAGTAATTTTGGTAACTCTTCCAATTGCCCCGGCTGTGAAGAACACCGGGGAGGAAAACCTCCTGCGGCATCTTCGAAAGCACGCCGTGCTCGAATGCACCCGCTAATCTACGCTTGAAGGGCAAATCCGGGCGGACACCCAATAGCAGAACATGCGCGCTTATGTATGTCGATTTGGCAATCAGAAGCCAGTCTCTGGAAGCGAGGCTGGCGATGCCAAGCGAAGGCACGTGTCCATGGGCACCTGCCGCGGATATGCTTGATCAGCAGATGGAACCAATGGTAAGACCACATGTTGCGCGTGAGATCCCAGCGCAATCCGGGCCAGTGGCCCCTGCTTCTGGATCCGCCAGGATAGGAGGTGGACGGTTCCCGCGAGGACGCGCCCCTGCGAAACGCGGGAGGTTCGAGGACGCTGCGCCGTTGTATCGCTCAGGAGATCGACATTGGTTCGCGTTGCTCTTTGCGCGAGTCTTCTCGGGAGTTGGATTTTGACGCTTCGGCGTCAGAGCTCATGGAAAAGAGCGGGGCCGAATTTGGGGTGCGTCATGGGTTGGATCCGTCTTCGAGTCTTGATGTTTCCCATCGCGAACTCCATGGCGGTTCCGCGTGGGATTTTACAGGAGATCTCACCGATGCCGCCCAAGTTGGTGCGAATTCGAATTTTCCGGCGCTTGTAGTAGGAGCTGGCTTGCACGTGCACGGCCCAGACAGATAGAAACGAAGGGGCGCGCTAAGTTTTGCGCGAATGTGCAGCGAACATAAAAGGATTGGGAAGTTGTATTTACACGCGTGTCGGAACACAGAGGGTCTTGCATGCTGTCGCTCGTGGAACGGCGTGCGCAGCTTGACCCATGTTGCCGCGTGAAACTGTGAAGGATTTGTAAACGATATCGTTCACGCGTGCCATTGTTTGAATGCGGTTAATGCTGTTTTGTGTCAAGAAGCCCCAGTTCCTCAGACCTGGTACTATTCCACGCGCTGGGTCAACATATCGGGGGGCCCCCTGGAAGCCCCAACGGCGTGCAAAGCGGTTCACAAGCGCCGCGCGCGTGCGAGGGTGCCTCTTCGAGAGCGTCTGGAACGCATGGGGCGCCCTACCGCGCGCGCTCGTCGGGGGGGTGCAAAGGAAGGCGACGAAACCAACCCATAACACCGTTCTCTCACTGTTTCACAAACGCTGAAATGGGTAGAAGAAAGAGATCGCGCGTTTGCGGCAACACCGCCGCCCGTGGCATTGAAACGTATGTCGAGTGGGTTTTCGAATTTCTTGGACGTTCGACGCGCGCGTTCTCATGCACCTGCTACTCGCGAGGTGCACGTGCACGTTCCACATGGAAATGCCTCCCCTGGCATGGTTCGTCGTCTCAACGAGTCTATGCGCGGCGCTCGGGGCGCCGCCGCGAACTGGGGGGGGGATGCATATATGTCATGAGAAAGGGCGGCTTCGAGCAAGGAGGTTGGAACTCATGTATTTTCAGGCGCAAAGCGAGGGATCTCCAATGCTATGTGCATGGCGACAATATAATTGCAGTAGGTTGCGCTTCCGCTTCCGATTCGCGCTGGTTTGCAGAAATACATGCGAGCAGAGTTCGAGATCGAGGCTCGTGGTGCGTTGGGTGATCTCCAACGCCGCACTCAAACATTACGCTGTTTGAACCGAGGCATTCGTTGGTGCCTGGAGAGTAGTTCTGGGGGGGCGTACGTAGAATTCGAACCGCGCAACAGGCGCGCAGAGCTTGTTGTTTCCCTACTAGGTTTGAACCGCGCGCGCGGAGGTGCCAAGGCAGCAACAGCGCCAGGCAGGAAGAATGCCGATGCGCCGAAGCGCGCGGGCAGGCGACAGCGCGCGCCGATTGCCGCTACGCGGGAATGGCTGTCCACCAACGCCCCCCCTTGAATTGCGCGCGGCTACTGCGCCGATGGGGGGGGGGGGGGGGGGAAGAAGCAAAACTAAATCTGCAACGAGCTAGCGCCAATCTGCGGGCTCGCAAACGCATTGCGTTGCGGCCTCCTTTGAACCGAAGTGCGGGCCGATCGTCGTCATTGAGCACTTTGCCCATTCATATCCCGGCCGTCCTGCAGTCCGGGCGCGCGCGTCTGTAGCTGGTCGTGGGCGCTGCAAAGTAAGGCGCCGCAGTGGGCTCGAATTGCCAGCCCGACCGACTTGTCCGAACCGCACAAGTTGTTGTCTCAGGAGCTGCGTCGCGCGCGGCCCCTGATTTGCCCGCGGCAGCGCGTCGCTGTTGCGGACTCTGGAAATGCACGCGGACGGAGCGCGCAACCTGCTGTGGAGGCACCAGGCCTGGAAACCATCAAACTGTCGACGGTCTGCCTTGTTGAGCCAAGCCAAATTCAGAGAATGCGCGGCCTCGCCCGTGACGAGAGATTGGGATAGGCGCCGGTTTTCCCAATGGGTGCGCGCTTCCACGCGCGCCTGCATCTGCAACGCAATAATCCAGACAGCCGGCCTGAGCTCGATATTGTTGCCCCAAGATGCACAATTGATTATTTGGCTGGGTTCGCCTCGCCTTGTGGCGCCGCGGGGCTCATGCCGCAACGAACCCGCATGAACTGGAACTTGCTCCAATGCAGTTCCACGCCGACCCGGGCCCCTGATGCCGCTATTTCTCCCAGGAGAGATTGCGCATGAGCCTGGTCGCGCCCAACGAGCAGCGCGTCGTCGTCACGCAGTAATACAGCTATTGGTATGATCGCAAAGCCTCGCAGACACCTGAGTCTGCGTGGCCTGGGCACAGAGAACTATGCACATCACCGATCTTGGCCTGGCCCATCCTGGGCCCAGGGTCGGTGCGCGTGCCCTCCTGGCCAAGGCAGGATGGCGTATGCACCGATCCTGGGCTCAGGGTGGGCCTGGCCGGAATCGGTGTGTGTGCATAGTTCTCGTTCCTCTAGTGGCGCTCGGCGTCTCGCGATACCATCGCCATTGCAATGGCGACAAGAACGGTGAATGCGGGCAACCTTGGGAGATTCCGGAACGGTGCCGTCTCTCTGTAGATGTATGTTGTCCGCTTGCTACTTTGAACGCTCTGTTGCTATAGATGTTGTCAATGATCGTAACGATGCGGCGTGGTACTCCGATTCTACGCAATGCTTCCAGAAGTGCGCCAACGTTAAGCGAGTCAAACGTTTTCCCCCGATCTAAAACCATGGGCGATGTTGCCCCTTTCTTTTTGTAGTCCAAGTCGATGCACCGACGAGTGGCGCTTGCAGCGTCTGAAATCCCGCATCCTCTGCGAAACCTGCATTGCGTAGGTGTCAGTCTATCTTCAGCTCCACCGTCTCGCAGCCGTTTCAAGATATGTGCGGCCAGTAGTTCATAAGCAACGCACGACAGGCTGATTGGCCTGCCATTTTCGCAATTGTCGGGGGTCTCTTGTTTTTGTAAGTGGTTTAAACGATGGATTGCTTCCAATCTGCGCGCGCTGCTTGTTCGCCCCGGCGTTTGCTGCGTAGATCTGTGGTCCGGCCAATCACGCCTGGATATGTAGGAATTGCCTTCCAATGTTCCGCTGGTATTGTCAACTCCGCATGCTTTGCCGGGTTTGAGCTTGTTCATGGTGTTGCGCAGTCCTTTCCCGGTGAAGTCTGACTCTACCACTGGGAGCTGATCCCCTCTATAGGCGTCGTCGTCCAGAAGCTGTGCATCACGCGCTTTCCGTTGTACCTGCTGCAGATAATCGGCCGTCGCGTCAGCTCTCTGAGCGATGTCCACAAGCTCGGCGCTCAAGGTTTACAGTCTCCCTTGCCGTCGTGGCTCAGGCCGGCAATGCTCTCTCAGGGCGCCCCAACAACCGGCTGGTATTCTTTCATCGCCCCAAGTAGTTTTGCCCGGCTGGCATGCCGCGCGAACCTGTTTCAACAACGCTTTCTCGTCCAATGTGTTGGTTTTTGATAGTGCAATGCTGCGGCGATCTATAAGGTTAAGAGTGTGGGGTGAGATCCACGGCCCCATGGACTTTTGTTCGCGCCTCGGCAAGGCGTCGGGGGCAAAGTGCGCCGCTGCTCTGCCTTGGGCCCACGGGCCCTGCAGACTCGCGGGTGGGCCTGCCATGAAGATACTGATTCCAAACATCTGTCCGCGCAGGTGTTCCGCACAGCGGCGTCGCGCATGGCGCCCCTGCCCGGTCTTCTCGCCGCTGGCGCGACTGGTGCGCGTGGCGGTAGCGCCAGAGACGCAATTACCAAGTATTCGCATGGTCCTTAGACTGCCTCTCGGCGACTTCTCAACCAGGCAACCGTTGTTCGCGAGGTCGAATTGCGCAGTGCCAGGTCCAGCCTGTCATAACTACTCCCCGCAGTATCTCCCATTGGCAGCGCCCCAGCCCCCGCGTAAGTCATTTGTTCTGCCGCTGGGCACTGCCCGAAAGCATGGGCGACTTGGATTTCCAGGTCTGTGCAAAGTTTCATCGTGAGGTCCCGGCTGGGCTGTTCGACTTCGAGTGGCGCACGTCGTCCTCATGCAAAATCTCCCATTGCATCGCGTCATCGTGGCTGCGCCGCCCCCATTGAAGCATCGAGGCCCCCCCGCGCGCATTCCCCGGCATAGGGGTGGCAAGAACGGCGCGTGGAGTCTAGCATTGCATCAAAAGTGCGTCGTTCGGGAATCGGCCACATATTGCGAGGGGCATGCCCTGTCGCGATTGCCATCGCGCCGGGCCCAACTTTCAACGTATCCCAAGACAATCGGTCCGATATCTGTTTGTGCGCTTTGACTTTGCGACGGCATCCGGGCGCCAGAATGGGCCCGACTCCAGTCCGCACCCTTTCACCCGCATCTTCAGCAGACGAAATTAGTCGCGCAACTGTACTCCCAATGAGTCTGAAAAGCTAGATCCGCAAATGTCTCTTTCATTTCGCAGTGCTCTGCGCGCGCCAACGTTCTTGCGATGGGCCGCGCGGAAGTTCTACTGGCAGGGGGGGAAGCCGCCCGTGGGATGGCCACTCCAACCGTTGCAGATTAAGACAAGGCGAAGCGCATTGGTCGTTATCTGAAGCATTGTTGTCGCGCGCGTCAGCAATTTCATGCGGCCGCCGCGTTCGTCTTGCGACGTTTACGCTGGCAGCAACCATGCCGGCTGTCTTGGGGCCGGGAAAGAACGAATGGAGGTGTTTAGTCCCATGCTAAACATTGGATTCGTAATAATTCATCTACTCAAACTGCGTTGGCGTTGAATTCTGGGGGATCTTAGTTCTACGGCGCCCTGCATGGTATTGGCGAATGTCTAGGTTTCCAAGCAATGGCGAGAACGCATGCGTTATTTTGACATGCCGACTACGCGCCAACAGTTCCTCAGCAGAAGCTATAGCGACCAGGGGGGGCGCAGGCGCAATTCGCCACTTGCGCCCAGTCTTTGCGGGTTCAGGACAAGGTTGCCCAGTGAGGAACTAGTCGTGCACCAGCGCCCGGAAAGGAGAACGAACCGGTTTTGGGAACGAAGCATTTGGGCCAGTCTTCCACCTGGAAGTGGTTAGGGAAGATTGGACAGGTCAGACAGCGCGTCCTCTGTAGACGCTTCGGCTCGAACGCGGTTTGTTTTTGTGTTAGAGACCGTGGACCTTCCTGCGCGCGCCAGGGTCGCTCGCGCCCGTTGCCCGGGCTGCCCTGCGCGGGGGCCGCAGCAGTTTGAGATGAAAGTTGCAGGGGTCAAAGCAGAGGAGCAGACGAACGAGGCGCCCGCCGACAGACTGAAGCAGCACCAGAGGTTTCCAAGAGCCACGAAATGGACCGCAGCGCAGCCCAAGAGTTGGCTGACGCGCAGCCCGTTGTCTACTACTCGCTGGACAGGCGCCTGCGGGCCGAGGTCAAGGGCCCCGGGGCGAGCGCGCCCTCGCCGCCAGCGCCGGCGCCGCCAGCGGCGGTTCCCATTCGCAGTTCTTCGTCGCGTGGGCGGGGCCGCAAGTCGCCGGGCGGGTCGTCTGACTGCGACAGGTCACGGAGCCCGGAGCGGGCCGGACTAGAGCCGACGAAGGCGCGCTCATAGTCACCTCCAGTCACGGAGAAGCAGCGCGTTCAAACCGCTCTGATGGATATCGATCGGATGCACGAAATGGACAGTCTCACGGAGATCTTGAACGGCGCGAGCCATCGCATGCGCGATTTCACGCAGGACCAGAAGGTGCGAGCAAGCGAAGGACTCACAACCAAAGCGCATTCTCAAGCACCGCATCTTTTTGATGATGGTCACGCGTGCACGTCGTTGCCTGCGCCGCGTGACCTCCAGCTGAAGCCGACTGCCGAGTTTTCCTAAGGAAGCGGCACCGTACGCCGCAATCTCTTCGAAGAGCGAAGGTCTTTGAAGTACGCCTGGCCAGAGCAGTATTGGTGGGCTAGCTCGTAGGGGTGTCAGTGGACCGCCGCACTCCGCTACTTAGATCCTTCCCAAATCTCCTTGGGTATTCGTTTTGAAAAGGACACTGCTCGCGCGTCCTTCCTTCCATCCTCCCGCTTCCTGCCTCCCGCCCCCTGTCTCCCGCCAGACCTCGCCGCCCCTTGGGGGGGGAGGGCTGCGATCTGCGAAACTGTCGCCGCTTTCGCCGTCCCTGGGGGGCTGCGATCTGCGAAACTGTCGCCACTCTCGAGGGCTGCTGGTGGGTCCAGCGGAGTGAGGCATCGCGCACATCTGGCCGGGATCTCGCCGTCCCTGGGGGTCAGCGATATGCGAAACCGTTGCCAATTTCGAGGGTTGTTGGTGGGTCCGGCGGAGTGAGGCACCGCGCAGATCCGAGCGGGACCTCGCCGTGTTTGGGGGGCTGCGATCTGCAAAGTTGTCGCTACTTCACAGTGCTGCTTGGGGGTTCCATCGGTGTTGGGCACCGCGCAGATCTGAGCGGGACCTCGGCGTCTTTGGGGGTGCGCGATCTGCGAAACCGTCGCCACTCTCGAGGGCTGTTGGTGGGTCCAGCGGAGTCAGGCACCGCGCAGATCTGAGCGGGGCCTCGTCGTCCCTGGGGGGCTGCGATTTGCGCAATTGTCGCCAGTTTCGAGGGCCGCTAGTGGGTCCAGCGGAGTGAGGCACCGCGCAATTGTGAGCGGGACCTCGCCGTCGTTGGGGGGCTGCGATCTGCGAAATTGAATTGTTGGCATTTTCGAGGGTTGCTGGTGGGTCCAGCGGAGTGAGGCACCGCGCAGATCTGAGCGGGGCCTCGCCGTCCCTGGGGGGCTGCGTCTGCAAAATTGTCGTTATTTGCAAATGCTGCTTGGGGGGTTCAGCGATGATTGGCACCGCGCAGATCTAAGCGGGAACTCGCCGTCGTTGGGGGTCTGCGATTCGCGAAACCGTTGCCAATTGCGAGGTCAGCTGGTGGGTCCCCGGCTGGACCTCGCCGTCCCTGGGGGGGTGCGATCTGTGAAACCGTCACCACGTTCGAAGGCTGCTGGTGGGTCCAGCGGAGTCAGGCACCGCACAGATCTGAGCGGGGCCTCGCCGTCCCCGGGGGGCTGCGATCTGTGAAACTGTCGCCGCTTTCGACGGTTGCCGATGGGTCCAGCGGATTGATGTTCCGCGCAGAACTGAGCGGGACCTCGCCGTCCTTGGGGGGCCGCTATCTTCGAAACCGTCGCCACTTTCGAGGGCTGCTGGTGGGTCCAGCGGAGTGAAGCACCGCGCAGAATTGAGCGGGACCTCGCCGTCCCTGGGGGGCTGCGATCTGCGAAACCGTCGCCTCTTTCGAGGAGTGCTGGTCCAGCGAGATTGGGCACCGCGCAGATCTGAGCGGGACTTCGCCGTCCATGGGGGGCTGCGATCTGCGAATTTGTTTCCATGTTCGAGGGTTGTTCGGGGGGGCAACATATCGATCTGCGAAACTGTCGCCATTTTCGAGGGTTGCTGGTGGGCCCAGCGGAGTGAGGCACCGCGCAGATGCGAGCGGGACCTCGGCGTCCGTTGGGGCTGCGATCTGCGAAACCGTCGTCATGTTCGAGGGCCGCTTGGGGGGTCCAGCGGAGTGAGGCACCGCGCAGATCTGAGCGGGACCTCGCCGTCTTTGGATGGCGGTGGCACACGAAATTGTCGCCATTTTCGAGGGCTGCTGGCGGGCCCAGCGGAGTCAGGCACCGCGCAGATCCGAGCTGGACCTCGCCGTTCCTGGGGGGCTGCGATCTGCGAAACCGTGGCTGCTTTCGAAAGTTGCTGGTGCGTCCAGCGGAGTCAGGCACCGCGCAGATCTGAGCGGGACCTCGCCGCCCATGGGGGGCTGCGATCTGCGAAATTGTTTCCATTTCCAAGGGTTGTTCGGGGGAACAACATATCGATCTGCGAAACCGTCGCCACTTTCGAGGGCTGCTGGTGGGCCAAGCGGATTGAAACACCGCGTAGCTGTGAGCGGGACCTCGGCGTCCTTTGGGGGCTGCGATCTGCGAAACCGTCGCAAGCATTTGGGAGCCTCACAGTTGCATAATGTGTTGTCATATATGTTTTCCGTTCCTCCTCCTCATCCCCCCGTTCCCACCTCAGCCCAGGCTCAAGTGTTGTTTGCAGAGCGCGGTCCGTGGCTGCGACCGTTCAGACCGCCGCGATGCGTCGTTGTTAACAGGTGTTGCTCGTACTGAGCGTTTGCAGGCACGTCGCACAATCACATCAGGCATACAAGTATTTGATGGGTGTTCGTGTTGTGGGATAGGGTTACGTATATATACACTGGTCAACCGGATGCTATGCAGGAAACTGAATCCCAGTATCTCAAGAAAGCAATCGGCAGACCAGGCGTTTCATCGAAAGAGCAACGGGACCATCGAACCTCGGTTGACCACCGCGCTACTAGTAGAGGCACGCAACACACGCTGGCTTGGACCTGCGTGGCCGATTTCGAGTAAGCCTTCGGCAGAATTGAAGAGGATAGTCTATGGGCAGCTCTTGCAGAACAAAGCGCGTGAGCTGAACATCTCAACCTGCTCGGACGACTGTAGGCCAAACCATCAGCATGCGGAGTGTCAGGGGGTCGAAAGCAGGATGTTCGACAGATGCCATGATGTCAAGCACGGCATCTGTCGATTCTTCAGGCTTACGCCACATCCGCCGACCCCTTAAATGCGTTCGAGCAACACATGTCTGACGCTGTTGAAAGAGCAGGCGGAAATGTCGGGTGCACAGACGAAGCACAATTCATCGGGGGAGAGGCTCTGTCGGAAATGCGCGGGGGGGCGAGAGAACGAGGTGCGACGTGACGTGCGCGGCGTGCGGAGGAGCGTTCTCGGACACGATAGCCGTTTTGGGACCTCTTGGGGCCTCTTTTGGGCCTTTCGGACGTTTTTTGGAAGTCTTTTGGGGGTCTTTTGGGACCTTCTGGGCGGATCGTGGGGTGTCAGGTGGGAGCGGAGGACTCGGATTTTCGGTTCGGGCTCCGCCGCTGGGGCCCTTCTAGGAGCCGTCTTGGGATTCTTTTGGGCCGATTCGGGAGCCTTTGGGGCCGTCTTGGCGCCGTTTTGGGCCGGGTTGGACGCCTTTGGGGCCGCCTTGGCGCCGTTTTGGGCCGTCTTGGGCGCCTTTTCGGGACCCTTTTGGGGCGTCATGGGTGGCCTTGGGGGCCTCTTACACTGGCTGCAACTCCGTGCAGGCTGAAAAGTCGTCGATGTTAAAAATGTACGTTTCCTAATGGCAAATCGATGATTTTCGCTGCGTTGGACCTTCTTGGAGCGCCCCTTCGGGGCCTCTTGGAGCGTCTTGGAGGCATCGTGGGCTGTCTTGAGCCCATATTGGGGAGTCTTGGAGCCACCGAAGGCCACGAGGAAGTCCTCTTGATCCGTCGTGGTGCGTCCCGGGGTCATTTCGAGGCCACCGGAGGAGCCCCTGCAGGATTTTCGGGAGCGGATGACCCCCCCGGGGGAAGCGGGGAATTTGAACAGACCCCCCCCCCTCCAAATCGACCAGACCGGGCTCCCGGGGGAGGGGTTTGGGGAGGGGGAAAATCTCACGCGCCGATGAACCCCAAAGGGGTCGGCGGATTTGGATCATACTACCGCGTGGTCATAGGAAGCACGGGCGACCCATTACCAGTCGCTTGCTCGCTGATGGTATATTGTTTGTGGCATCGGCTGCCATAGATGCATCGAGAATGTTGGTGGATTTGGGGACGGAGGCGAGCAGGTACGGTTTCAAAGTTCCCGTGGGCGAAAGATTCATGTTGACGAACGTCGGCAGCCTGCCAGATATTCTACGGTGCGGAGGCCATCATGTACGGGTCTTTCAACAACGCCAAAACGAAAAGTACTTGAGTCGTAGTGCGTCTAACGCAGAGTTGCACTACGGAGTTGGGTGTGGTTGGTCAGTGTTCGCACAACACAAATTCATATTCTGCAGCCGCCGCATTAAACTGCAGCACCGCACGCGCCTGTTCCGAGAATCCGTCGCGCCATCCGAGCTGTTTGGCTCTTGGACATGGACAGTCACAGTGGAGCAGCAATGAATGGGAGGTTGGGGGGTGAGATCGCAGTGGGACGGAGACTCCCTGCCGGGAAATCGGTTTCGGTTTCGCGTTCGTGTCGTGCGTGCGGGCGGGGCGAAGCTGCGCGTGATCCTCCTGTGGCTGGGCCGAAGTAGGAGCGAAAGTCCGTTCCCGTCCGCCGGTGGCTGGGAGGTGCCCAGTTGGGCCGGGCGGTGTCCCAGGTGTTCCAGGCTTTCGGAGCGAAAGTCCGTTGCCCGTCCGCCGGTGGCCGGGAGGTGTCCCAGTTGGGCCGGGCGGTGTCCGAGGTGTCCCGGGCGTCCCGGGCGTCCCGGCGCTAACGCACGTCGCGAATTTCATATTCATGTTTTCCGGCGCCGCCGGCGGGGTTTCTTATCCAATCCGCTTGATTGTATCGGATCCATTTTGCCCAATCCAGTATATCTTATCTTATCCAACCCATATTGTCCCATTTTATTTCACCCCACCCAATCCAATCCCCCCAACCCAATCCATCAATACATTTGTTGCTGCGCCTGCGGCGAACCTATCGAATCCATGTTGTCTTATCCAATCCATCTCATCCAATCCAACCCAGATGATCTTATTCAGTCCGTCTTACCCCATCCAATCCATTCCACCAAACCCAATCCATCATTATATGTTTGTCGGCGCCTGCGGCGGGCTTTTTGATCCAATCCTGATTTTTGTTATCCAATCCACCTTGTCCAATCCAATCCATCCTACTTCATCCAACCCATACTGTTCCGTTTTGCCTTATCACGCCCAATCCAACCCATCCAACCCCATCCATCAATTCATTTGTTTCTGCGCTTGCCCATCTTACTTTATTACCCAGGCCATCTCTTATTTCAGTCCAACCCAGCTTACCTTACCAAAGCCTGGACAATCCATCCATTTTATTGTATCCAGTCCATCTCTCCCAATCCAACCCATCCTACGTTATCAAATCCATCCTATTCCATATTATCCCATCGATTCATTTGGTTGTCGGACAACAAATCGTTTTTTGTGGGTTTCTCATTTTGCTTTTGAGGTCGATCGTGATATCGACAGGGATATTCAGCGATTGGTGGGTCGACGGATAGGTTGATAGTGGGATTTCAACGTCATAGCGATCATCATTGTCGTTGCGGGAAATCCTGATCGAGAGGGAGAGGAGACAAAGAGAAATGGACACAGAGAGACAGAGAGTGAGAGAGAGAGAGAGAGAGACAGACAGGCAGAGAACGAGAGACATGATATTATGGTGACAGGCCGGAGGTCAGTCATATTGGGTACTTGATGTCGATACCCCCCAAACTCCTTATCGCCCGCAGGGCGGTCGCATAGGTATTGCAGAGTACTCAACGACGTACGCTCAGACATTTTGTTAGGACGCGGCTGCAGGTTGTTGTTTCTCTCTCTCGTCTTCTCCCCTTTTCATTCTTGACGTCGGAAGCCGCGCGGTCGAATGCAACATTGAAGGCGCAGGGACAAGCTGACGCCTCAGTTGGTGAGGGCGGAATTCGATCAAGTACGGTACCCAGGTCCAGGCCGACGCCAGGTTCCCTTCAGGATCGACCGCCGTGTAAGTACCCTCCCTCGCTCGGGCAATTGTGGCCAGCTACTTGTGTGCACCGCGGGTATTTGGTGTGCGTTCATCCTCCGTGTCTTTCCTCTTTCTACGTTTTACTTCAGTCTTTTCCCTCCCCTTTCTTTCAGCTGTGGACAGTCATTGCTCTTGCTGATTCTTACGCGACGCAGCGGCTGTCGCCTTTCACGGTGTCTGGACGGTCTTGCGTTCGATTATTCGTTCGCCTTCTTTGGGTCTTTCAGGCACTGGAGCTTGCTTTGCCTTCATCCGCCTCATCTGTTTAGTGTTGTTGTTCGTATCGAGAGTTTCGGCCGAGGTGAGGCTGTGGCGCAACACCGTGTACGCAGAGCGAGGGAAAGTGCCCAAGGACTTGTCCGATCTGAGTTCGCAGCATTTATTCAGAGGGCGAGGCGGGGGATTTTGCTCAGAGAGGGGGGAGGGACGAGGAGATCGAGGAGGGCGGGGTGGGCCTCTCTTCCCTGTTTGCCCCGCCTTCCTTCTCGTTCCTTCCTTGTCGTTCTCTCTTCGTGTTCCTCCCTCCCCCTTCCATCGATGTCTTCTCCGAACATGGAGGCGTCGATCGTTCTGCCTCCCCCTACCAGCATTAGCGGCGTCTGTTTGTGGCTTCAGATTGCCAGGAAGTCTCGAGCGAAACGGGCTCGGTGGATCTAGCGTGCGGGGAAGTTTCAGGCAAAAGATTTACAATGGTCATACGCCGTGAGGAAGTCTCAAGTGCAATGACCTGTGCGGCTCTAAAGCGTGAGGAAATGTTCCGCGAAGCTGTTTCTGGGGTCATACCCTGTGAGGGTGTCTACAGCGATACGGCAGTCCAGGAATGGTGTCTTGGGGTTCCCCGTTCCCCCTCTGTGGTTCATGTGTGCCGTCGTTGTTCACCCCTGCTAGAACTCTCTCGTGAACAGGTATTCGGGCAATCTCAGGCGTTTTCGAATGCGCATGTGATATTCTTCCAGCGGGCGGTCGTTTTGGGATCTGGATTTCGACACTGTGGGGATATCCCTGGTAAGTTTACCTGGAGCACGGCGCAGCCACGCCAACTCGACATTTTGGTTGGGGCACATCTGGCGCCGACAGAGTTTTCGACATCAGACGATCAGCTGCCGCCTCCTGCACCAGCGTCGCGTTCCCCAGAGATGTGGTGGTAACCATTAAACCGTGCACATGGTCATCGATACTACCCATATCAGATTTACAGTCCCTACTCCCTGTTCGGAGACATCCTGACAAAACTGAGTCGGCAGGACAAACCTGAAGCATCTTGCAGTGTGGCGTCAGGCATTAACAGGTTCGCACTGCTCGTTCTCACCGTTGTCTCCTCGTCGTGTGCAGCAGATCATCCATATCCAGCGATGCCCTACTCCCACCGAGTGCATTTAGAGTTTTGCGCAATCCACGTCTTGTGCGAGTGGGCCACGATGGCGCATTCTATTGAGTTGGCACGCTTCCGCACGACGCCGTGGCTTTCAGATGGCCAGCGGTTCCAAGGGGTTGTGGATGTTGTCCAGTGCCTCCTACTTTACTTGCCATCGATCGTGTGTATATATATATATACACACCTACAATGTGTATATATATATATATATATATATGTGTGTGTAGATAGATGTATGACCGCCTGCGCGCGCACCATGAAGCCCACTTTTCATCGAGGGGTACGGACAGAGGAAAAGGGCGGCTCGGGCGCGTGCGCCAGCCTTGGAGGCGGAGGTTTCAGAATGAGTTGGCGCATGCGGGGGGGACGCAGGGTGTTGAGTACTGGGTGTGCTGTTGGAGACGGAGGAGGGTATTTAGTCGGCCAGTCGGGGAGGCGGCCAGCCAGGGAGTCGGCCAGTCGGGGAGTGGGCCACTCGGCCACTCGGGAGGTCCGCCAATCGGGGAGTCGGCCAGTCGGGGAGTCGGCCAGCTGGGGAGTCGTCTAGTCGGGCGGTTGACCAATCGGAGTGCTCAGGCAGTCGGATAGTGGGGAAGTCGGGAAGTCGACAGGGTTCGGGGAGTCGGACAGTTGTTCAGGTTTCCGTGGAAGTTCCGGGACCGCGAGAGAGGATTCCCGGGAAAACCCCAAGAAGGCCGCAAGAGGACACGGCAGGGCCGCTCAGGGAGCCTGATCTGCCACAATAGCTATCCAGCCTCAGTTGGTAGATCAGATAGTGGTTTCTTGGGGCTTTCTTGGAGCAGCTCATTTGCTGGAGTCAGACAGCATGTCGTGCCTCCTTCGAGGCTCCGACAAAGATGAAAAGACAGAGAGAGAGAGAGAGAGATGATGGGCCCATTTTTCAACACAACCACCATGCCTTGGTGGGGGGATGGAGGTGGAGGAGGAAGAGGAGGAAGAAGAGGAGGAGGAGGAGGAGGACCCCCTCCCCCTCATACTTGTGGTGGTGGCGGTGGACAACAAGCCCACCAAGAGATCGCTCCCGAGAGAACCTCAAAGAAGACCACGGGAGGTCCAGGCGGGGCCTCTCAGGGAGCCCTGGTCCGCCACGATCTCCAGCCTCCTTTGGGATATCGTGGGCTTCTAGGGCCCTTTTGGGGTCCCTGGGCGGACCCCGGCAGAATTCGAACAGCTTCTCGGGACTCCTGGGAAGAGATCCCAGAGAGAGATAGAGAACAAGCAACAGAGCGAGAGAGAGAGAGAGAAACACAACTAACATCATAGAGAACGAGAGGGGAAGAGCGAGAGAGAATGAGAGAGAGAGCAAGAGCGAGGCATATGTATATATATATATATATAGATATAGATATACACACCTGGCAAGATAACAAGTGAGAAAGAGAGAAAGAGAGAGAGAGAGAGCGAAAGAGAGAGAGAGAGAGAGGTCCCGAGAAAATTTCCAAAGGACCAGAGGAGGCATCGGCAGCGCCTCTCAGGCGGCCCTGATCCGCCACGATCTCCAGCCTCTGATGGTAGATCGTGGCCTTTTAGTGCTCTCCTGGAGCCCCTGGAAGGTTCTGGGCGGGCTTCGGACAGCTTTTCGGTCTTCCCAGGCGGCTCCAAGAGAGAGAGAGAGAGAGAGAAAGCTCACGTGAACACCTCCAATCTGGCCATGGGAGGCCCCGACAAGGCCTCTCAGAAGCTTCCTATCTGCCACGATCTCCAGCCTGAGTTAGGATATCATGGTTTCTTGGTGCTCCTCTGGACCCCTGGAGGATCGTGGCTTCTTGGGGCTCTCCTGGAGCCCCTGGGGGCTCCTGGGCGGGATTCGCAAAGCTTTTCGAGCCGCTCAGGCGGCTGCGACCGAGAGAGAGGTCCCGAGGAAGCCGAAAGAGTTTCCAGGAGGCCCCAACAGGGCCTCTCAGGGTGCCCTGATCCGCCACAATCTCCAGCCTCAAACGGGAGATCGTGGCCTCGTGGTGCTCTCCTGGAGCACCTGGAAGCTCCTGGGCGGGGTTCGGACAGCTTTTCGGTTCTCCCTGGAGGCTCCGATATATATATATATATATAGAGAGAGAGAGAGAGAGAGAGAGAGTCCGAGAAAACCCCAAGGAGGCCATGGGAGGCCCTGGCAGGGCCTCTCAGAGGAATCCTATCCGCCTGGGGGCGACGTTTCAACTATTGTTTGACTGTCTTGGAGTATGTCTTGATGCTTTCATTCTTTTTCGTCGGAAATCCGCCGGTAGGGGGACATGCCCGACCTGAACCTGAGCCTCGAGCCACAATCAGAGGCCCTTTGGCATCGCTCCAGCGCCCAGCCCGAGCCCGTCCCCGCAGGCGGAGCGGCGCGCGGTGCCTGCTGGTGGGGGCGCGCGGCCAGATGGCCAGCTAGGAGCCCCTGGCGGCCGCCCCCCTATGGCGCCGGCCGCGTGCTGGGGCCTGGAGGCGGCAGGGCACTCGGCGGGCGGGCCTGCCGGTGCCCTCGCCGCGTGCCTGCCCGACTGCCACGCGCCTGGCCACCGCCGGCGCCACGCCGGCTTCCTGGGGGTCTTCGAGTCGCTGGGCAAGGCCGCCAGCTCGGTGAAGCAGGCGGTGAGCAATGTGACGGGAGGAGGAGCCTCCTCGAGCGCGCCGGGCGACGCGGAGGCTGGGGGCGCGGCCGCGACCGGCAGCTCGGCCGAGTGCAACTGGGAGGACATGAAGCTCGGGAACAACACGTACATCTGGAAGGGGGAGAAGCCAGACATCAAGTACGCCTACGACCACGACCTGAAGGGCCAGGAGGTGAAGGTCTGGTGGCCAGGCCGTGCTGCAGGTGGCGAGTGCGACAACGTGAAGGATCCCAAGCGGGGCTGCTGGTACACGGCTCGCCTGCTGAACGACGTCGGTTGCCGCGAGTCGGAGCGGTGCCTGCACGTGGCGGCCCACGACGGGGAGGCGCGGCACACATACACGTGCCCCACATGGGTGCGGAACGCCGACGGCCACGCCTGTAAGCTCCCAGAGAACTGGCAGGCGTGCCCCCCCAGCTTCGTGCTCAAGCGCGTGGACTCCGGCGTCCCGCAGGACTTCAAGAAGGCGCTGGCGGTGCCATGCAAGAAGAGCAAGAAGGAGCTAGAGGATCTGGAGCTGACCGGCGGGCCGGATTACGACCCCAAGACGGAGAAAGGCAAAGTCAACCTCGCCGAAGCTGCGAAGGGCCCCGGAGATCATTGTCTAGGTAGCACCAGTGAGCTCAAAGACATCAACATGATCTTCGACATCCGGCACAACTCTTGGTACAGGTGCGGTCCGAACTTCAAGTGCGAAGCGTTCGACATCAGCAAGATCAAGGACTCGTCCGAGGGCGCCTGCGGAGAGGGCGGCGGCGGCGAGTTGTGCAGGGACGGCGAGCTCTGCTTCCGGCACAGGGTCACCTCCAAGCAATCGACGTACGAGTGCGTTAATGGCAAGAAGGTTTTCCTCCTCAGTGAGGGCGACGACGTGGCCAAGTTCGCGGCGCCCGCGACGCTGCCCGCGCCGCCGCGCGTGCCTCCGCGGCGCGGGCGGGCGGCTGGCGGCAGACGAGCGCGGCAGCAGGGCAGCTTCCTGTGAGGCGCCGCGCGGCCTCCGCCCCGCCGGGCGGCCAACCCTGGGTGCTGCGCGCCAGGCCGAGGCCTCGCGCTCTCCGCCCCCCCCCAGCCGCGCGCCCCGCCGCGCGCCAGGCCGAGGCCTCGCGCTCTGCGGCCGTGGCCGCTGCCGAGCAAAACAAATATACAAGAGGCCCTCGGTATCGCTCGGACGTGTGCCCTCTTTTCTCTCGGCGAGGACCGTCGAGGAACAGTGTGGATGCTCTGGCGAGAAAATAAACACGCACGCGCGAAACCGAAACACGTGCACAGGGAATGGGCGTCCGAGCGATGGCCAGGGCCACGACCAGCTTCTGGCTCGGGCGGCGGGCCTCTGCGGTAACCGACAGGGCTTACTCAGTGGAACGTCTTTTCCGAGGCAGTTCCGAGGCGCGATCTTTTTTAGACTCCGCGCGGGGAGGACGAGGAGGAGGAGGACCCCCTGGGCTTACCCCCCCTAACGTTGCCCCTGATCCCCCCTCTTTCCGCTGCACGCACGAGTGATCCGAGGCAAGAGCGACTGCCCGACTCACAGCGCGACCATCGTTGCGTCCTCTCATCGAAGACGCTTGGGCGAGCAACCGCGTGGCCAAATACGTTGAGCTGGAGTCTGGCCGAGCTCTGTGTGATTATCCAGCCGCTGTGGAAGCCCTTTGGGGACCCCTGTGGGAGCAAAAGCTGTATGTAGATGTACGCGCATAGGTATAGACATCTACACATGAAGACAGGGAGCCAGTGAGGACGGACAAGTGTGTGTGTACATATACGTTTATCTATGTATATATATATATACATATACATAAACATATATATATATATATATATATATATGTGTGTGTGCATAGATGGAGAGAGAGCGAGAGAGAGAGAGAGGGAGGGAGAGAGGGATATAGACAGAGAGAAACAGAGAGAGCGAGATAGAGAGAGCGAGAGAGACTCACTGATGCGGACACGCGTGTCCAGGCCGGCAGGGGTAAGCATCTGCCCGGCAAAGCTCAATTCTTGACGCCAGCCCATATTGCCAGGCGAGTTGCCTTGATCAGGGAAGCGAAGAAGCATTCAGTGCAACATCCTTGGAAGTGCTTTCTCAGAGGTCTCGTGGAGCCTTCTTGGGTATCTCTTGGGGTCCGCGCGGAGCCTCTTGGCGCACTCTCTCTTGGGGCTCTGTTGGGGGGCCCAGGAGCCCTCTTGGGGCTCTTTGGGAGGGTCTGGGAGGCCTCTTGAGGCAATTTTGCGCACACTGTTCAAAAAGCTGGGGGGGTCCTTAATTCACGCCACCCTCCCTCTCTCGGAGGTTCAAGCATGACGTCATCGGGCCGTCTTTGGGCGCTCTTGGGGCGCTCTTGGGCGCTGTTGGGGCCCTCTCGGGGCTCTCTTGGGCCCCTCTTGGGGCTCTTTTGGGCCGTCTTGGGGCCATCGTAGGGCCTCGTAAGAGCTGATCGAACATCGGAAGCGAAAAGGCGAGAAGGCAAACGACATTGATGCTCCTTCGGTTTTGGAGCCATTTTGGCCGCTTGGGGGGTCCTTGGAGGGCTCGACGGGCACCTGAAGCAGTTTTGCGGCCATCTTGAGGTCTCTTGGATCTTTATCGGAGGCTATCTTGAGCCATCTTAAGGTATCTGGAGCCATCTTGGAGGCCATCGTGAGCTCTCTGAGACTCTCTTGGCGCTATATTTGGTGATTTGTTGGGCTCTAGCGCTTAGCACCCCCCCCCCTCCCGGGCCCAGGGGAGGGTGTAGGGGGAGGGGTCAAGACACCCCCTAGATAACAAGCCGTCTAGCTCACTCCCACCCGCCCTCCCAACACATAAGTAACACCCGAGCCTCAGCATGTTCAGCGGTCGTCTTTGGATGGACAGCTATTGTGAACCAACACCGACCCCATGTGCGCGACGCTGGGGCGAGGTGTGCCACTCGTGCCAGGCGCGCCACGCGCGCCAGGCACCCTTGGGGCCCGAGCTTGCCAGGCACGCCTAGGGCGCCAGACGCGCCACGTGCTCCGCGTGCGCCAGGCGTGCCGCATACTCCAGCCACGCCAGGTGCGCCACGTTCGGGGCACGTGCAGAGTGTGTCAGGCGCGCCTGCGCACGTGACAGCACACATCGGGAAACACGTCGGCCCCCACCATCCTTGTCGAAAAACAGTGCCCATCATGATGTCTGGTGGCCCTGCGCACCGCCGTCTCTTTCAAAAACGACTTGGCAGTGATCGCGGGGTGGCCGCGTATGATCCAGATTTAGCCGCGAGGTGCATTTTGGATTGTTTTCTGTCTTGGATGGTAGCCCTGCGCACAGCAGCCAATGTGCTGACACCCCCGCCGTACTTCTCCAAAAACAAGACACAGTGCTCGCGGGTCTCGCGAACATGACTCCAGACTGTGGCCCGAAGTGTATGTTGTATGGTTTTTGACAGGGATGGTGGGGGGCGCATCGGGTTGACGTCGCATGCTTCGCATGTGGAAGCAGAGTGCGGTTTGTATTGTTTGTTGACAGGGATGGTGGCGAGGTGGCCCACATGGTGTCCTCATTGTTTATGGTTGCTTGCCGGTGGCCTGGGGGACGGGGTGTACATTCATAGGGAACAGTGATTAAAGACACCCTCCAGATAACAAGCCGTCTAGCTCACTCCCACCCGCCCTCCCAACACATAAGTAACACCCGAGCTTCAGCATGTTCAGCGGTCGTCTTTGGATGGGCAGCTATTGTGAACCAGAACAGACCCCATATGCGCGACGCCGGGGCGAGGTGCTCCACGCGTGCCAGGCGCGCTACGCGCGCCAGGCACCCCTGGGGCCCGAGCGTGCCAGGCACGCCTGGGGCACCAGACGCGCCACGTGCCTCCGCGTGCGCCAGGTGTGCCGCATACTCCGGCCCCGCCATGTGCGCCACGTTCGGGGCACGTGCCGAGTGTGTCAGGTGCGCCTGCGCACGTGACAGCACACATCGGGAAACATGTCGGCCCCCACTATCCTTGTCGAAAGCCAATGCCCATCATTGTGTCTGGTGGGCCTGCGCACAGCAGGACATACGCCACCACCCCCGCCGTCCCCGTCAAAAACCAGTTGACAGTGATCGTGGGGTGGCCGCGGACGGTCCAGATTTATCCGCGAGATGCATGTTGTATTTTGTTTTGTTTGAGATTATGTGGGCCCTTTTGAAGTTGCCTTGAGGTTCCTTGGGCCGCTCCTGGGGCGATCCGGAGGGCCCCGAACACCGCCCCGGAGTTCAGGCATCTCTGGCCTGACCTTGCCGGGACCTTGCCGGGGACTTGCTGGGACCTTTCCGATGTACTAGTCGTCCGCGGACCCCCAAAGGCCGCCACGCGCGCGCCCGAATGTGAAACATTTTTGAATTTAATCCGGAGATTTCAGCACGCCTCTGGCCCGATATTCTCACTGACTCCTACTGTTCACGTTCAGGTCACACATGTCCCTTACACTCTGAACTCACATCCGTGCCTTCTTCAGGTACCCTTCTGACGTAGTTGTTTCAAGCAGAAAGGCACGTTATCGCTTCGCCGCATTCTCCCACATCGCCGACTACACGTGCAGCAAAAATGGCACGTGTCAAGAGCCCGCTGAACAACATGGACGGGCTGGAGGAGGGACCCACAGGACCAACGGAACCAGGACGACCAGCAGTAGATCTACTTCAGCTTCGGGGTGACGGGGCTGATGCACAAACCAACCAGCGCCACCAATTTTTCCAGGACAAACTCATAGAGGCCTCGGGCACAGGTATTACCGCGGTTGCTGCCGAGGCCATTCTGAACAAGCATCTGGAACCCATTAAATGTGACATCCGGGCCATCAAGCAGCGCGGCGTCTCACACGAATATTTCAAGAACACAGTGGATCCATTACGTAAGGAGCTCGAGCAAATGCAGGAGTCTGTTACCGCAGATGTTGATGATTTGCAAATGCGTGCCACCAATATGGAAAACGCCATCAAGGAGATGAGTCAGGACACGGTAAACCTAACCATGACGCCGAGATCGATGTCAGGAACGTCGCAAGCCGGATATCCATCCTCCATGGGCATCCCCACCAACGATCAAAGAGCTATCACAGCGGTGGTTGGGAATTTGGGCGGTCTTGAGTCTCTTGACGCCGCGGGGGGCTGGATCAAGCAGGAGTTGCAAAAACAACCAACACCAACGCCCACGCATTAGCATGCCAGGGGGGGGGGGGGGGGGGGGGGGGGCAAAGCGGCGGGCCAACTACGAAACGCAAAATTCCCCAGGAATGGCAAGCGTACTCCAGATTTCGCAATAAAGGGAGGGGGGTCTCATTTCGGGGGGGTCTCTTCCAGGCTATCTTGGAGGGCCTGGGGGGTCTGGGGGCGATGTTTTGGAGGGTTCTCCCACGGGCGAGGTCTGAAATGGCTTGTCTTGGAGGGTCCAGACCCCCTCCCTTTTATTGCGAAATCTGGAGTATCTGGGCAGCTCCTGATCGCCCGCCTTTGGCCCGCGCTGTCCGCAACGTGTGCTTCGGAATCAAGTTGGCGCAAGAAAAGACACAATGGGGATTGACTGGCCCATCAAGGTGGACGACGGCGCTCAGCCTTACACGGTCACGGTTTGAGGAGAACTAGCATTGAAAGTTACCATTGATGGCGGCACAGTTCGCCGAGATTGGGCCAAAGAGCGGCAGGAATGACAGGATTGCAATGCAAGTTCACCCGGAGCTCGGAGAACTCAATGAAGCTTGCGATGGGATCGTGAGCCGCGCGGCGATGAATCGGGCAAAGGTGGGGCTGAAGGCGTAGCAGAGGGATCGAGGGAATAATTGTGGCATGCGTTGGCAGGCGCTGCCGCCGCAAGTTCTTCTACTACCGACGCCGCAGCCGACGCCGCCACACATCTCGAAGGTCGCCTCCCCGGCCTCGCCCCCGCCCGCCGCCCCGTCCATCGACGTAGCGCAAGAAGACCCTCAACCTCACCATGGGCACACTGGCCCAGACGTAGTATCACATGCCCGACCTCCGACCCCTCTCGCTCCCCTGCGTGGATCCTGTCTGGGAGTGGCCAAGGATGCCGCGACCGAGAGCGATCCTAGATCGAGTTCTCAGCATTCGGATTTCGATGCGCACCCAGGGGCTCTTGCTTCTCCCCCGCTTGCGCCATCGCCGATACCTGGGCCTTCCCCATTTTCTATCCGCGCCCGCGGACAAAGTCGCGGAGACGAGCGCCGAGAAAGTCCACATCCGCATCAGGGAAGAAGCGCTTCTTCCTAAGACTTTCTATTTTCTCCACGCTTCGACCCCCGACCTTCTACAGGAGCGAGTGGACCGGAGTTGGGCAAAGACGCAGCATCGCGCGCATCTGATCCTACATCTTGTTCTGTTACTTCATCTTCGCCACAGCCTCCGAGCCGCCACCGCGCACGCGACAGCGAGTTCAGTCGACTTCTTGCTTCGCCCCTCTCTCAGTGCACAGGGCCCCGCTGCGATGGGGATCGTAGATGTGAACGCCCTCTGCCCGACCAATCTGCGCATTCTTCCGCGCCGCCTCGGGGGCGCTCGCTGGGGGGGGGGGGCAAAGTTGCCAGGCGCAAGAGTATCCCAAGAAAGAGTTCCACCGAATTTGGTAATCAAACAATCACTCATATTGCAGATGTTCACGAGCAGCTGCGTCGCGGCCGTCGCCCCCCCCCCCCCCCCCCCCCCCCTCCCCCCCCCTCATTCCAGCAGCGAGACGGCTGCAATCGAGGTGGCGACATGGAACGTTCGAGGACCTACTGGCGCGAAAATTTTCGAAATTCCGCCGCGCATGGTCGAGCGTGGCATTGGCACTTTGGCACTACAGGGAGCCCGCCGCGCAAACGCAGACGTTTACGAGGTCGACGGGTGCAGGGTCATTCTTTCCGGCGAAGACACAAACGAGCGCACTTGGACGTGCGTCGGGCGCATCATTTCACAACGCCCCGACGCATAGTCACAGCTTCTAGACAAATATCAGAGACGGGCTCGGCTAAAGATCAGATCTGGCATGGGGGGCGCTGGCCAGAATCACTGGATGCGCGCCTCGCAACCTCAAGCCGTTCCATGAGAGACGAGATTCCTACGCGGGGTTGGATTCGACGCACCGGCCATGCAACGCCGCAGCTGGCAAGCTCATCATCGGCGACTTCAGCGCCAAAGTAGGGGAAGCTGGTCCAGGGGAAGTCGCTGCGTCGGGGGAATTTGGATGGGAGCGGCGCGCGTAGCGCGAAGTTGAGCAGCCGAACCAGGATCGGATGGTGGAGTTTTGCACGTGCGGTGACCCATGAATTGTAAATGCATTTATTTCGCAACCGTTGGAAGAAAAGTCGCGTTCATGGAAGCGGGCGCCCTGCCAATGGGGGACATGGCAGAATGCAGTTACCATAGTTTCGACTCGCTAGTATGCGACGCACACTTGCGGCATCAAGTCATTGCGCTGCGAAGTCGCCGGGGAGCGGCCTTGGCCGCGGACCCTTATTTGGCGGTGGCAGACGTGGTTTTACAACCTTCCATGCGGAAGCCGCGGAGAACGGGGCGGCCGAGCAGAAATGGCATGCAAGACCCGCGAGTACTGCAAGCATGTGCGGGCATCTTTATGGGAACTGTTTCGTCGTTTCCTGGGCCGCCGGCTGATGTTCAAGCCACGTGGGAGAGAAAAAAGACAGCAGCGCAGTCTGCAGCAGGCGCGCTCCCGACGCGCCATGTGAAAGAGCATCCAGCCATGGATTGCACAGCGCACTCTTGATCTCATTCGCCGCCGTGCCGAGGCCCGAGTGGCCCGCGACGTGGCCGAGGAGAGAAGATGGTTGAAGGCGGTGCGCAACGCGCGCAAGCAATGCCAAGCCATTTGGGTTGATTCGCGAATTTCGACTGGGGCGCTCTGAAAGAGCATTGCCGGCCTAAGCCGCGACGCCAAGGGAGGCTACGCGCAGAGAGCAGAGGCAATGGCTGAGCACCTGGAGTAAGTGCAGTGGAATGTTCGGACAGCAGAGCTTCTAGACGACTCACCGGGGGATCCCTCACCAGCTTCGGAAGTAGACTACGAGAAAGGAGGTCGGCAAAGCAGTCAAGAAGCTCAAACGTGGCAATGCTTCGTGTGTGGGCGATGTCCCAGCAGAGCATTGGAAAGCTATTGCTATAGAGCCAGGCGGACTGGAGTGGATCGCAGACTTGCGCAAATGATGGACCGAGGGGGCCGTGCAAACTGTCGCCAGCGCAAGTTGGCATCCGGCGAGAGCTCGGTCGCACTGGATTGGAAGGACGCTGTCGGCTCGTTGAACGTCAAGGCGATGCTGGAAGCTTCGCGCACATTTGGAGCCCCTCGGCGCGCCGTTACAAGCATTGGCCACATCTACGAGGGCAGGGCATTCAGCGTGGCGGATGGACGACGCAGGTCATCAGAACGACGGCAATTATTTAGGATATCGCGAGGTTGCCCACTATCGCCGTCCTTGTTCATTATGGTAATGACGATGGTAATTCGGAGCGCTACACACCACGGATACGCGGAAGTACGACGAAACTTGGCAGATGGGTCCTTGGGTATACTGTTGTACGCGGATGACACTTAGCTTGTTGGTCGCAACCCAGATCGTTCACAAAGGTTTCTGAGAGCCATTTCTAAAGCAGGTGCACGAGTTGGCATGGCACTACATTGGGATCAATTTCACTTCGTGCCAGTTCGTTGCGACATGTCACTCTTGACGCTCTCTGGCTAGCAAATCTAGCAAAATATACAATGGTCTACCTCGGGGCCACGCTTTCAAATTCTGCCCAGCTGCGCGGGGAGTTGGGCAAGGAGTCAGGAGCTGCATGGGGTGAGTTCTACAGACACATCCGCGCCTGGAAGCATGCGGCAACCAGTGCTACCAGAAAGCTTCAACTATTTCACGCTCTGGTGACTCGTAAGGTCATGTATTCGCTGAACTCGGCATGGCTCAACAAAGCTGACCGCGAAAGATTGGATGGCTTCCAAGCTGGGCGCCTACTTCGAATCCTGCACATTCCCCACGCATGCAGTTCAAGAGAATGTAACGAACAAGTGCTTGCGCAAGCAGGCCAACAATGCTACGCAGTGCAACTTCTGAGGCATCAGCTGTTGTGGCATGGGAAAATATGTAGGGCGACAGACCTTGATTTTCTGCTCCAGTTCACCTTCCAGCCCGGAAGCGCGCGCCCAGCTACAGACGCATGTGCCCGAGCACGAGGTCGGCCAACAAATGCATGGGCGCAGTGTTTGTACAAAGCTGTCGCACCGAATTTTTCTTCGGACGAGGCAATAATGCAGTCAGTGTGTACGTGAACCACCAGCTTGGCGCAGACTTGCGATTGATGTTGCGTGTCTCCTTCGCCTCCTCCCCCTCCCCCTCCCCCCTTGTCCTTAAGCAGCGCGCTGTGTCAATTAAGAGGCAGCCGACGCGCGGCCGCCCCCGCAAAGCGGTGAGCCTTGGCTGGCATTATCCTCTTATGCCCACGCGCTCCGGCGCATGGCTTTTCGTTCGTTCGTTCTGGACGGATGGGCAGGCGAATTGCAAGGGGCAGTGGTTCCAGCAACCCACGGCATGGGATCCAGCACCCACGTTTGACGAGGGAAATTCCAGCAGATTGTGCCGACAATCAGGGCCGCTTGTCGTCTGGAAGGGATGTAATAACAAGTGCCTGTGCCTCAGCCGTGACGCACCCACCCACAGTTCGTCGACGCACATATCAAGCAACATAGTCACCGAGCGGTAGGGATCGCACGGTCATGAGCGGTTCAGATACCATGGCCGGCCAGCTCAACAATGTAGCCCGCATTTGAGGCGAGAGCAGGATAGGATGTTGCCAGAAAGTCCCAGGCGAAACGGCTGCATGAACGCTAGGGACAAGGGTGAGAGCACGGCGATGTCCATTTGAGTGGATTTTTTACCTGGGATCGTGGCTGTCTGGACCAAGCATGTAATTAGCATTCTGGCGAAGGCTGAATTTCTGAATCGGTTCGCCAGCGTGGACCCCGAGCAACGATTTCTTTCTATTTTTGCAGTGCAGGAAGGGCTTGCAATCAATGTGGTGCACTCGAGGTGATGAAAGCCACGTGGTGCAATCCATGCGGTGTACAGCAGTGCAAAACATATCGGTGCGAAACAGTGGAAGGCAACGCAAATCACGGCAAAACATTGCGGAACAACGCTATGTAGACAAGCCATTACAAACACCGAAACAACATGCTGAATTATGTAATTTATTGAAATATTGTAGTGGCCTTCGGCCAGTGCCGCCGATCCGGGTCGCTCGGATACACATATTACGCGGACACCTCACGCACGCACGCGACCAAATGCACATACGGCAGACGCACATACAGAGACACACGAGGCGCACGCCAGACACTAGCACGCACAGACATTCGCAGACACGCACCACACACAGACACTCGCACAGGAGCCTGTCAGGGCGTCGAGGGGGCTTCTTGGGGGCTTTTGGGGGCCCTCTTGGGGGCTCTTGGGGCCTCCTGGGGGCCTCGTGGGCTGGAAGGCTATTTTTTTTCGCTTTTCGTCCCTCTTTTGGGTCCTCTTGGGGCCGTCTTGGGGGCCTCTTGGGCCGTCTTGGGCGGCTTTTGGGCCGCCTTGGGGCCCTCTTGGGCCGTCTTGGGACTGTCTGGGGGCTCCTGGGCCGTCTTCGAGCGGTCTTGGGGGCCTCTTGGGCCGTCTTGGAGCGTCGGAAAGCCGAAAAAAGCGACAACCCCAAAAACATGGAAAAAAAAACAATGGAAATCAACGATGTTTGCCTCTGGGGGCCCTCGTGGGAGGCCTCTTGGAGGCCTCTTCAGACGTCTTGGAAGGCTCTTGGGCCGTCTTGGGGCCATCTTGGGCGTGTTCGGGCGATCTTTCGGGGGCTCGGGACTTTCTTAGACCGTCCTCAGAGACTTTTGCGGCCGCGGCCACCCTTTTAGCGCATCCTCGAGATTAGAGCCTTCTGTAAAAGCAGCCCCCCCGCATCCGCCGGAAACTCGCACCCCCCCCCCCCCTATCCCCCCTTCCCCGGCAGAGCCACCCCGGCACCCCCCCCAGAGGCTGAGGCTCAGCCACGAGGCTGTAGCTGAGACTCCTTGAAACTCACACGCCGGATCGGCGGATTATATGTACAAGGCAGTGATAAGCAATGCCAGACAATGCAATGCGAGGCAAATCAATGCCAAGCAATGCAAAACAGTGCAGACCAGTGCAATCAAATGCTAGGCAGCGCGCGGCAATACAGCGGCGACGGCGGCGACGGGCGGCGGCGAGCCGGCCAGACTGCCACTGGGGCTCAGTTACGAGCGGCGACGTCGGTTGCGACGGGCGGCGACGAGCCGGCCGGACCGCCACTCAGGCTCGGTTGCCGTAAATAAAAGGAAGAACCCTAAGTCCAAGCTTTGTTTGGAGAAACTGGTGGTGAAGCTTGACGCGAATCGGCTGTCCAGGAATGGCGTCCTGCGGTTCCCCGTCCCCCTTGTGGGTCTTCCGTGTGGTCTTTATGCAGCACTTCCACTAGACATTCTATCGCGAAGCGTTGTTAGGGCCAAGGGTATTCACGCTTTGGGGACATTGCTGGAACCATGCTGGCATCGTGCGCACATGTTGTTGCGCAAGGGGGTACGTCCAGGGCCGCGCAGGTGTCTTGCAAGGGTTGCGCAGTGGCTGCTGCTGCTGCTGCTGCTGCTGCTGCTGCTGCTGCTGCTGCTGCTGCTGCTCAGCTTTGCCGAGCCTGGGCTCAGGAGCGGCGACCGCGAGGGTGAGCCGCCGCTGCGAGGGCCGCGCGGGCGCAGCGCGGGGCGGGCCGGGGGCGGGCCGTCTCCCATGCGGCGCTGCGGGGGGAGAGAGGATGGCAGGGAGGGGGGCAGGTGGAAGAGGGAGGCAGGATGGCGGGGGAGGGAGGAGGAGCATGAGGAGGGGAAGAGACGAGGGAGGATGAGCATGGCTCTGGGCTGCCGTCGTCGTCGCGGGCGGGCATGACCGGTGGTGTGCTCCTGATTATGCTTCTCTGAGCCTTCGTCGAAGCGAACTCATCCTGCTCGGAGGCGAAATACAAGAGTCGGAGGGCAATGTCTTCTTGCCGCTAGAAGATCAATGCCTGAGGCCTATGCCAAGTGTATTTTTCCTAGCCACGTGGGCCACAAGCGTCTGTAGATGCATTTGCGTCGTATACATATGAACGGCGCACGGGGACTGGGAGCCCCCAATAGGGTCCCCGACCACAAATGTGGGGCCTGGGCTGCCCAGGGCCCTGCCGGCGCTCCAGAGGCTCTCCAAGATCGCCCGCAGACGGCCCCGGGTTGCTTTAACACGCGCTTCGGTACCGCCAAAACGGCCCATGGCCGCCCCAGATTAGCCAGAGTTGGCGCCGCTTTGTCCAAGAGGCCCCAAGAGGCCCCACGAGGCCTCCCGAGAGCCTCCACGAGGCCTCCCAAGAAGCACACATTAATTGATTGATCGATGTTCTTTGATGGGGATTGGTTTTCTCGCCTTTTGGGCTTCCCGACGCTCCCAGGCGGCCCGAGATTCCGCCAAGACAGCCCCAAGAGAGCCCCAAGTTTCCCCGAGAGAGCTCCAAGACGGCCCCGAGAGGGCTCCAAGGCGGCCTATGAGGCCTCCTAGAAGGCCCCAGAGGCCCCCAAGACGACTCCATAGAGGATCCAGACGGGGGCCCGAACAGACATTTCGAGCCCTCGGTCCCGAGAGGCCCCCAGGAAGCTCCGAAAGCCCCCCAAGAACTTCCCAAGGGGACCCGAAGAGTCCTCCAAGTGGCCCCCGCGAGGCCTCCAAGAGGTCCCACGAGGGCCCCACGAGGCCCCCCGCAAAGCCAAATTCATCAATTGTTCAAAGATTTCGAATGATGTTCGCATTCTCGCCTTTGCGGCTTCCCAACGCTCCAAGGCGGCCCGAGGATGGCCATGCCCAGGGAGTGTGTCAGCGTGCTGCTGCTTCTTCTGAAATCCAGCCACGCGTGCTTTCCCTGGTGTAACCTGCTGCTCTCCTCGAGATGGAGGGTGGGGGGCGCGCGGAGCCCCGCCGCGGCCTCTCTCGCGCGCCACGGCTTGGGCCCCGGGTTGCCGTGAGCCCGCTGCGCCGGAGTCGCCGAGACACCTTCAAGGGGACTCCAAGATCGCCCCAATATTGCCCAGTGGGCTCCCAAGAGAGCCCCAAGACGCCCCGAGAGAGCTCCAAGACGGCCCCGAGAGGGCTCCGAGACGGCCGAAGAGGTTTCCAAGACGGCCCCAGAGGTTTCCAAGATGACATCAGAGAGGGTCCAGACGGGGGCGTCGAACGGATATTCGAGACCTCCGCCCAGATGTCCCCCAGAGGCCTCGAGAGGCCCCCAAGAACCCCCCAAGGGGCCGCAGAGGCCTCCAGGAGGCCCGAAGAGGCCACGAAGTTAAGTTTTCAATGGTTTCTGTTTGGGTCCTCTTAGTGGGGCCCGTGGCCCCCTAACAGGTTCCCTTTCAAGTTTTGATTTGTTTAGATTTGTGCACTCCCCTTCGGGTCTTGCGTTCCGTTCCAGGAGACCCCCACGCGGCCTCCATGAGGCCCCCCCAAAGAGCCGGATTCGTCAATTGTTCAGAGGTTCTGAGGATTTTCGCGTTCTCACCTTTACAGCTGTCCGACAGTCCAAGGCGGACCAAGAGGCCTCCATGATCGCACCAACATTGCCCAGGAGGACCCTCACACGGCCGAGGACGGCTCTACGCATTATCGACGCGGCCCTGCAGTTGCCCCAAGAGGGCCCCAGGGGGCTCGAAGATGGCCACAAGAGGATTCCAAGAGAACCCCAAGAGCCACGCGAGAGAGCGCTCGCGTGACCAATGCTTGACTTCTCTTGGGGCCCCATTGGATGCCCTTGCTGCCTTCTTGGGGCCCTCCCAAGCCGTCTTCGAGGATCCTGAACGCTCCCGGAGGGCCCCCGATCCTGAACGCAAGCTGTCTCGCGAGAGTGGTGCTGGTGCTGGTGCTGCTGTTGGTGGTGCTGCTGGTGCTGCTGCTGCTGATGCTGGGGGGCGGGGCCCTGTCGGGGACACCCTCTCGGATTCTCCCCCCTTGTTGGCCCACGACATGATTGGGGCCTCTCGGGCTTCCCCTCGGCCTCTCAGCACTGCTCTAGAGGCCACCAAAATTCGACCAGAGCGGCCTGACAAAGCCGAAGACCCCAGAATACCTTCTTCATGATGGATCCAGGCCCCCCGAAGATGTCCTAAGAAGGGTCCCGAAGGCGCCCCGAAGAGACCAAAATTAACACTTTGGGTTTTAACAGCGTCCACAATGGCCCTAGAGGCCCTACATATCGCTCCAAGACGGCCCAGCAGGCCTCCAAGAGGGCCCCTGGACGACCCAAGAGACCCTCAAGACGGCCTAAGAGGCGCCCAAGACGGCCCTAAGAGGAGTCCAGAGGGGGAACTCCAACTGACATTTCGAGCCCTCCGCCACCAGTGGGGCCCCCAGACCGCAGCAGGGACCCAAGAGGCCCCCAAGGGCCCACAGAGAGGCCGACGAGTCCCCCACAGGGTCCACATGAGGCCACAAGAAGCTTCAAAACTCGCTCCACTGGGCCCTCGAGGGGCATGCCAAGAATCCTCTGGCCCAAAACTCAGGCACAGTAGCGGTAAGGGCCGAGAGCCATAGATAAGCAAGCGATTGGTTTGGTGACGGACCTATCCTTGTGCAGTCATGTGTAGTGCAGGGCGCGGGTCTCTCTTTCTAGACTGCGCGCCGCGGGGCAATGCGGAAAGATGGCTGCCGCGGGGCACGCGTGCACGGGTGCGCTGAACTCCTTGTGGGGTACGATCCGCGTGAAGGGCCGCGCGAACACGCCCACTGAGGCCGCAGGTAGATCTCCTCCTGGCACGCCCCGTGCCAGGCATTTTCCGAAATGGGCGCGGGGACGCCATGCATTCGCGTGACAGGTATGCCGACATGGGCGGGGGGGGGCGTTGTGCAAACCTTCCGGGCCGTTAGGTGGTGTTCCTTGTGGGCACGATCCGCGTGATGAGGTGTGCTGCAATGGCCCGGGGGTGCGCAGTGCGAACCCTGCCTTTGGTAGCGTGGGTGGAGATCCCTGTGGGCCACGATCACGATCCGTGTGCCAGGTGTGCCGAAGTAGGCGGGATGGCGGGATGGGAACCTTGTCCTTTGGGCCGTCCGTGGATATCCTTGCGTGCCACGATCCGTGTGAGAGGGTTGCCGAAGTGAGCGGGACGATGTTATGAAGCTCCCCTCTGGCGCAGCAAATGCATTTAGATGCGGGGCACGGTCCGCGTGAGGGGCGTACCACTGTGCGAATCTCGTTTGTGGGGATGTAATAAAGTGGATTGCCCTGTGGGACGCGATGCCTGTGAGGGGTGTGCCGGCATGGGCGAGGGGCCCTTCAGCCAAGCTTGTCTGAGGGGCCGCAGGTGGAGCTCCCTGGGGTGCACGATCCTTGTGACAGTCTATGTCCTCCGATGCCGAACGCTTTAGACTACAACTGGAGATTGTTGGAGCCTAAGCGCGCGAAGCGCGCGTGCTTCTAGCTTCGTATTTGGACACATTCGGGGTGGATACGTCTATAGACAGTGCGGCCGTTGCGTTCGGCGTAGTGCAAGATCGGACAAAGGGTCGATCCGTCTACGGTATGTCCCTATTCTAGCGCAGGTCCAACGTGGTGCTCCACATGAAAGGGGTAAATCCACACTCGACAGACACTACATACAGGTCGAGCACCTGCAAAAACACGCACGGCACTGCTGAACAAATCATGCAGAAACGCAGTTTTGGGCCAGCATTGAGTGTGCTCAGCGAGCCAAGCGCCAAGGGTCCGAGCGGGTCGGTAAGATATTGGGCGAACTATTGGGAGCGGGAGGAGGCTCTGCGTCAGCGTTTCGTTTGCAAGAGGTGGATTGTTCACATAGGTGGTGCCTGTGCTGCCTTGTTGAACTTGTTTCACCGAGCAGTGACAAGGGTGGAGGGCGAGCGTCTGGCTGGGTGCATGAGTGGAACCATGGCATGGTGGGATAATTAATCTGTTGTTTGGCCCACGCAGGTAGACGCGTGTGCAAACTAATTGCTGGACAACATTGCCATTCTGTCGTAGGCGACCAACATGCTATGTGGCAGATTTGGTACCCGTGGCATGCGCCCTCTCACGATGCAGCGATGGAGTAGAGCGACATTCGTGCCAACGACCGCAGCAGATTGGCACGCGAAGGCCACAGCGTCAGCGTCAGGGGGAGGGGGGGGGGGCGTGGGAGGCTGAGAATGCCCAATAGGATGGGCACGTTTTCTCTTCGCTCCCCCGCAGCGTATTAGCGCGCGTGCAAGACGCGCGCGAATTGCAAGGTAGCGTAATCTCAGGCGCTTTGCGGCTTTCCAGCACCATGTCCCCCGCACATGCCGAGCAAGGCGGCGGAAGGAAGGGCTACGAAGTCTATGCCTCCCCCATCCCCATCGTTATCCCTTGTGATTCTCCGCCTTCTGGCCCTCATCCTCCTTCCCATCTCCCTCCTCCTCCTCGGCACATATCTCCCTGTGCGGCGGTATGGTTCCCTCTTGGATGTTCTGCCTTGCGATCGGATGGTGAATAAGGTCCCCTCTTTTAGTGATCCTCCACTCGTATCCTTCATTCCCCCTCCTCTTCTTGTGCTTCTCCGCTCTGAATAACCCTTCACATGTGGGACGGACCCTTGCGGTAGTGACGCTAGCGTGGGCGACCCCGTCCTCGACAAACGGCGAAGAGGCGGCTCCCCAGCAGCGTGTCGACCCCCCCCCAGGCTTCTTCAACGGCGTATTCCTTCATTCATGCCGCTTTCTTCTGAGGCGGGAAGTTATCCATAGTCAAGGCCGGGGGGATCGTTATTCGGGGACTTCGGCAAGCGGCGGATATGGATACATACAGATTTGGAGACAATCATAGATATCCATGCGTTTACATTCGCACATTCATACGCGCAAAAAGGCATACAATCATTTTATCATACACGCATTGGCACATGTACTTATATATGTATGTATATATATGTGTGTATTAGATACAAATGCAGATGTAGTATACGTCGTCGGTCCCTGCAGGGGACAATTTGTCCAGATCCACCGCTTGCCGACGTCCCGAAGATGATCCCCCAGGCGTTGGTTGTGCGTAACTTCCCACCTCGCAGTTCTCTGTTACTCTGCACTTCTCATCTGTGTCCCTCCTGCTGCTCTCCCTGCTCCACCGGAGACGAGGCCGCACGCTCGCAAGGGCCTCGGAGGTGGCTGGCCGATTTGTGCTACGAAGCCGAGCGCATTGATTTGCTCCCGGGGGCCGTGGTGTACAGGATCGCAGACTAGCTGAAGGGTAGGCCCTCGCCATGGACGCAAAAGTGCTCGGCTCTGCCGCCAACGTGCCGCGGACGACGACGACGAGAAAGGAGAACGACGACACAAGGAGGAGGAGGACGTGGAACTGGGAGAATCTAGGCCTTCCAGATGGGGTCGAAGTAGATGGGATCGGAGGATCGCGCCGCATCGGGGATGCATCGGGGATGCATCGGCGATGCGGCTCGATGTGGAGCCCGATTTTCTTCACACCGATGTTGCCGATGCATCTGTGATGCATCGGCGGTGCGACGCAATTCTCCGACCCCATCTTCTCGGACTAAATCTGGGATTCCTCCTAGAGAAGGAGGAGGATCAGGGGGAGGGCTGTGGGGAGGGGAGGAGGAGGAGGAGGAGGAGGAGGAGGAGGAGGAGGAGGAGGAGGAGGGGGAGGAGGAGGAGGAGGAGCAAGAGGAGCAGGAGGAGCAGGAGGAGGAGGAGGAGGAGGAGAGAGGAAGATGATCCAGAGGTGGAGGGAGAAAGAGGGTGAGGAGGGGGAAAGAGGAGGAGGACGGATGATGAGGAGGAGGAGGATGAGGTGGAGAAGGAGGCGGGGAAAGAGGAGCAGAAGGAGGATAAGGCGGAGAGGATGGGAAGAGAATGACGAGAGGGGGGATGAGGAGGAATAATAGGCCGAGTACGAAGGAGAGGGGCGGGAGGCGAGGTGGGGGTGCGGAGCAGTAAGAGCAGGAAAAGGAGGAGGGGGGTCTCACCACAGACGCACAACTTCACGGGTCTGTCGCGATTGCCGCCGCGCCGTAAAGATTCACGAGTTTCTGGGCTGGCAGCGTCCCGCGCGAGCACGAGGATCAGGAAGAGGCGACCCCAGACATGCGATGTCTTGATTCTTTCAATGCGGGTTCTCCAGAAGTCACGACCTTTTCCCCAGTTTCGTGTTTTTATTCCGAGTAGTTTTCAGAGGTTCCTGGGGCTTGGCGAGGGCCCCTGGAGCCGAAAACGGTTGCAATCCTCTCGTCGTGTTTTTTTTTGTTCGATCACGACGCGGGCATGTCTGGGACGACGAAGGCGGCGAGACGGAGCACGAAGACGCTGAGGACGATGACGAGGAGGGCGGGGAGGTGCACGCCAGGAGGGGCGAGGGCGACAAGGGCGAAGCTCCAGCGGTGCCGCCGCCAGCGGCCGTTCGTCCCCGCGGCCCCGCGGCGCCGCGCGCCTCGCGCCCTGTTGCGACGGAGCGCCGAGGACGGGGAGGCCTCGCGGGCCGGGCTGGTCCTGCGGTTGCTGCCGCCTTAATGGGGGGTGCGAGGCTGGGGCCCCGAGGGAGGAGGCCCGGAGGACGGGAGGCGCAGGGGAGGAAGCTGCAGACACCTGCTTTCCGGAGGTCCGCGTTGATTCCCTGCCTCGGCGTTGGTCGCCGTTGCCGACCCTGCAGGGGAGCTCGACACTTGCATGTGACCTGGCCGCCTGGACGAGAGGTGCAAAGACATGTTACATGTTGGCGCACTCTTTGTCAGCGCTCCGCCCCTCGCATGGCCAAGCACGGTGGCCTTCAAACGTGTGTGTCCAGCAAGTGGGCTCCGCATGCCCCAAGTGAAATCAGCCATGTGCGTTCCAGCTTCCCAGGGCCCATCGACTCGCTCGATTGGTCTAATTGTCTTGGCAGTACTCCCAATCATTCTCCTCTTCCCAGCCATCTGCTCATTAAAACCACTCTGATTCGTTGTTGTGTTCATGCTTCCACGCGTATGTCTGTCACCACTGCTACTCCTGACCGTGCTTCAAGCTTGGTCCTACACCTACGCTCATTTTGCATCAGGCATCTCTCATTAGTTCTTCTGCCTTCTTCGATTCCTTCAACTCACCCTCTCTGGGTTGCCTACGCTTCTATCTATAAATCTTCCTCAACATTTCTGCCCTGTCCCCCCTTTTCGCTCCTCCTCGCTCTCCACCAACCTTTGCCCCTTTGTCCTTCTCCCTCTCTTTCTCGCTCTCCCCCCCTCCTCGTTTTCGCCCTCCCCCCCCCCAGGTCCTCTCCGTCCTCGACCCTCGCCCCCTCCCTTCCCGTTCCTTCGCGACCCTCATCCCTTTTGGTCCTCCTCGCCTTCCATTCCGCCTTCTCGTGGAGGCATCGTCGGTCGGGGGGGGAGGCGCGGGAGGGGAGTCCCGGCTGCCAGGCGGGGCCACATGGAGCTTGAGGTGCGCCAGCGGCCGCGCGGCCCTTGCGTACAGTTATTTCAGGGAAGAGGGGCGGCGGCGGCGGCGGACGGTGGCATTGACGCGTGGTCGTGCCCAATTGTCGTGGAGTCGCGTGAGGCCTGAGCCGTCAAGTGATCGAAAAGTCAAAAGTCATGGCAGCCCCCGGAACGGATATCCGCGGAAGGCCTAAGATCTGACATTCAAGTAATTATAACGTTTTGGGACAGGTGTAATGGTGGTGCCGTGAATCCCTGGACTGGATGAACAGATATTGTGTGGAAGTTATGCGCCGCATTGCACAACGACACCATGAGACGAACCGCATTGAACCCTGCTCTCTGAGAGGTCGAACGACCGCCTTGATCTTGTGCAGAAAAAGGCCCCAGGTCACCGACCCCCGGTCGCCCCCCCCCCCCTAGGGATGGTGGCTGCCGATCCTGGGGCCGGCTACCCAGGGGATGTCAGTTCACCCGAGAGACACTGGTCGTGCACCCCCACGCCAGGTACCGCCCTCGAAGCAGGAGGGGGGGCAAGGAGGAGGGAGGAGGGGGGGGGGATGGGGAGGGAGAGGAAGAGCATGATGGGGAAGTGGAGGCAAAGGATGCTGAGGAAGTGAACGTTGAGGAAGAGGAGGAGCAGGGCGACGAAGAAGATTGAGGAGGTACGAGCTGGAGGACGAGAGGAACCTGTGGAGCTCAAGAAGTGGGTACTGTGGATGTGGCAGGAGAGGGAGATACAAGGTTTGCGGTTGGAGGGGGACAGAGGAAGGGAGGAGGCGTGGCGTCTTTGGAGTGGGGCGTGGTCGGGGCTTGATGGACGACGGTATCGGATCACTGACCACAATGCCAGGTCTACAAGCGGGCCGCTTTTGAACAATCCCTGTGCCGAGGAGGGATTGCCAAAGGGGGGCACCCGTCGCCTGGGGAACCCCGTCTCGCAGCCTTCTGTTTCGTGTTACTCACGAGGACGCACTCTGGTCAGCAACACACATTCTAGCACTGCTGTGCAAGAGTGGCGCCCTACACAAGCTAGCAGAGAGTGCACTTTATAGCCTTAACCCATAGTCCCTGCAGAGTACGAATGACGACGGAGATGGTGTGCCATCTGGTGGCAGTGCAGATACCGAGTAGGCTAAGCAGTGGAACGAAGGTGAGCCCTGACAGCCGTCGCCACCGCCCCACCAAGCTGGACCCCGGAACATGTTTCGAAATTGCGCATGGCGGATGCAGGAACTCCAGCTGTGTTTGTGGAGCCGGTCTGGCCGAAACAACGGACAACAGGCTGGTTGGGTATGCGACGCGTAGCCTTAGCCCACAGTCCTAGCAGAGTATCACAAACGATATTGCTGCAGGTGATGATGATGTAAGCTATCTGATGGTTGGGCAGAAGCGCGGCTGGCACCGTACTCCAGAATACCTCTCCACTGTTCGGGGCCTACACCGGTAACGGTGCGTGCCCAAGAGGATGGGGAAGCAAAGTCAGTGGAGCGAGCCTGCTGGGGGCTGGGCGGGGGAACGGGCGAGCGAGGCGGAAAGGGAAAGGAGGATTGGGGCTGCGCAAAGGAGAAGGCGGGGAGGTTGCGTGGAAGAAGAAGGGAAGCTGATTAAGGGAAACAGACAAAAACCGTACGCCCACAGGCGCGTCGGCAGGCGCAGCGTGATTCATGAATTCGCATATTGGGGGGGAGGGCGCACGAAGGAGACGGAGGGGCGCACGACGAGCGGGGACGCGAGGCGAGGCCGCGTTCACGTGTTCTCTTCAGCGACGCTCGTCTTGAATGAGATGCTCTCAAACGCTGACTTTCGCCAGCTGCTCGAACGACGCGCGGATGAAAATATTTAGTCCATTCTAGTTTTGGTCGTCCACGCTTGCGAACGTACCGGTTTGTCTGTTGCTGCCACGTGCCGGGAGTGAATATTGAATCCCGCAATGGGTCGCCCATTCTCCCTCTCGCTACTTTGGCTGAGCATTAGCAATCGATGACGCGCAAGACTTTCCGAGAGCGGTGCTTGGCCCGTTCGCTGCCGGATTGCGTCGTTTGATACATGCGGGACCATTGGGTGTTTGACGCCACGCAGCATTCTGAACATCATTCAATGCGATCTGTCGAGTCGGCGTCTCTCCGCCGCGTTGGGGCAAACCGTACACAGGTTGTAGAGACGCTTGGGTACGATTGTCGCACTGAAGAGTTCCAGCTCGCGTGTTTCTCCAATGCTTGTATGGCCCTACATTTTGGGAGGTTCGAGAAGGACGAAAAAGCGGCCCCGAGTCATCTGGTAAGTTTTCTTCCCAGTGTCCCATCGTTGCTGATGGTGGTGCCGAGGTGAGTCAGCGTCTCTGCGGTTTCGATGACGTCGCCCGCGGGCGTCTTGACGTCGCCGTCACACCCACTTCGCAACAGTTGGAGCTTCCCCCAATGTAGCTCTAGCCACACACGATCAGCCGCCACCCGCACTGCTTGCAACCATTTGTGCATGTCCTTTGCTGTCCGAGCCATCGAGAGCGTGTCGTCAGCGTACACCATTTGGCCGAAGCGCGTCGCCTCCGGCGGCCCCATGGCGTCTTCGGTGTTTTTCATGACGACTGTCAGCACCATGATGAAGAGCATTGGTCAAAAAGGGCATCCCTGCGAGACTCCGGACTTTTGCTCGCGCTCCGTCGAGAGACCGCCGGCGTTCTTCACCTCGGATGTGCGGCCGGCGTACATGTCAGATATCACGTCCCGGATATTGTCTGGCGGGCCGAATCGCTCCAAGGCCGTGATCATGGCCTCTGTACTCACGGAGTCGAAGGCTTGCTTCCAGTCTAAGGCAAGGATGTATGCGTGGCCATTTTGCGCAGCCCGCTGTGCTTCGACGCGCCCCCATCACGGTGTAAATCGCGCCCTTCGTGCGAAGACCTTGCCGGAAGCCCAACACATATCTTGAGAAACGCTGGTCGGCGCCAGCTTCGAGTAGTCGCTTCTTCACCATGGAGGTTTAGATTTTGCATCCAAGGATCAAAAAGCACACATGGCGGTAGCTTCCGGGCAGGTCCGGAGAGCCTTTTTCTTGTAATTGTTGCCACCAAAGCCTTGGGCCAGTCTTTGGGCGTTGCTTTCTTCAGCCAGCATCTATTCATATATTTTATGATTCGTTCGAGGCGCTCCTTGGCCCTCGTCAGCGCCTTCCAAAACTCAGCCAAGATGCCGTCGCCCATTGCTTCCCTGTTGTTTCGCAGACGAGAAATAACTGATTTGAGCTCTGCCCCCACAGCGGGGGCGTCGAGGACGTTGGCCAGACGTGCGCGCTCAGAATGTTCTCCAGGTATTCAGCCTTGGTGTCGGCCTTCTCGTCGCATGCTGTGAGCACGCTTCTTGCGTTGCGCAGGCTCGATTGCGTCGGCCTTCGCGGCGTTCTCCGGATCTGGAGGTCATCCCAAAAACCGCATTGGATGCAATCGTTGAACCGTTTTGTCTTGGCAGTCTTGGCCGATATTCTCACTCGCTGGTGGGTTTTTTTCTGTTTGGCAGCGTTACCCTCCAATCGCGCTAACGACCTCCGATCGATCAAGTCCAGCGTACATTGGCTGATCCAGGGGCGCCTGCTGCTGGGCGCCCCGTCTGGCACTGCCAACTCACGCTACCGGAACGCTCCCAGCATTGCGGCCCAGCCCTCCTCGGTGGATTCGTTTTCCTGTGTACCCCTCTGCTTCTGCGCGAACGCGCTGGTGAACTGTCATCTGGGAGACAACATGAGCGCGCGCGTACCATGAGAGCGGGAGGGGGAAGGCAGTAAACGGCTACGTTTGGGGTTGGGCGGAGGAGCGCGCGAACGAGGCGGGCATGGACAGACAGTCCGTGGTGGCTTAGGGTTGGGCCTACAGGGGCAGGAGAGAAGGTTTGGCCACCCGGGTTGGGCTGCACTTTTGGGCCCTTCGCGGACGCCCTGTTGCCACCGAGGCACAGTTATGGCGCAGCGGTGCTCGGTGGGCGAAGCCAGCGGGGGCAGCGCGCCGGCGGCCAAGGAACCGACGTCGCACCCGAGTGTCCACGAGGTGGGACAACGTCGAAATGAACGCCTTGAGGCGATACGTCACAGTTAGTGCGTCGAGGCGGTGACCGCGACAACCCCAAATAAACCCCAAGAGTTCTGCATGTTCATGCCATACTTTTGGGCTTTTGTTGGAGCATCCTTCAAGCCCTCCTCAAGTCCCCAGGGGGTCTTTCGAGACCCTCTCCAGGGGCCCAGGAAGGCCCAAGAGGGACCCGAGAAGTGGTCGATAGAATCCCAATATGGCTCCACGAGGAAACGGAGAGAATTGCATGATCGTGCAATGCTGTTTGGTTTCTCTAAGAGCCCCTGTCAGGGCCTTCGCCCGGCGCCCTCGTAGGCCCCACAACGGCCAGAGAGTGTTCCAATCGTGCTCCAAAAGAGCACGAACATGCGATAACATTGCACGATCATGCAATAGTCTTGGGCCTTTCACTGTGTCTTCGGCAAACGTCATTGCCAGCCACCGCAACAAGATGGACAATTTTATGTGCGTTTTTCTCGCGTGCGCTGCGTGGCCTTATTCCGCAGCCCTGGCGGAGTGCCAGCGACGACGAAGATGGCGGGCAATGTGGTAGCAGCGCACATACCAGGTAGGCGAAGTAAACCGCGGAACGAAGGTGGACCTTGACAGCCGTTGCCGCCGCCCCGCCAAACTGGACCCTGAAAAATGCTTGCAAAGTGCGCATGGCGGGTGCCAGAACTCCAGTCGCGTTTGTGGACTCGGTCTGGCCGCAACAACGGGCCGCAAGTTATTCGGGCATCCAATGCATAGCCTTAGCCCACAGCTGGTCCAGGCAGAGTCAGTTCCAAGGGCGATGACCTTGCAGGCGATAATGCTGCGTGCCATCTGGCCGCCAGGCAGAAGCGCGGCTGGCACCCTACCCCAAATTGTTTTTTTGTACCAGTGTTCGGGGTTCGCGCTAGTAGCGGCGCGTACCCACAAAATGGTGAAACCAGAGTCGCACTTGGGCGGGCCTGCCGGGGGTCTGGCGGACGGGCGGGCGATGTGGAGGAGGCTGCAGAAGTCAAAGACTAAGGAGGAGATGTGCGCAAATTGACCCGGACAGCTTCTGAACGCAACTCCCCCCGAGTGCTGCTGTTCAGAAATCGTCTCCGGCATGGACTACCCCGCTGATCGGGGCCCGCGCTGGGACACAGCTGCGCCATGATGGTGTTTGGGGGCTGGCACCGCTATTCCTGTGGATTGCCCGATTGAGCATTGCAGAGACAAGCGTGGCCTAATTCTGGTCGCTTGGAGACCCAAGGTAATAGTCCGCTAAATATATGGGACGGCCCGACGTGGGGTGCCTGACGGGCCCAAGGTATTGTGGGCCTTCCCGCAGATCAGTAGTGCCATGCTTGGAATATCTACCTCCTGGGAGCGCGCAGAAGCGGTGCAAGCCTTGGAGAACGTGACAGGAGTGGCGGCCTTTAGGCTGTCCTTGTCTGCTTTGTCCAACGATTGGCAACGGCGGGGCGGGGCACCACAGAGAAAATACAAGGTTCGGATGCACGCCGCGCGGAGAGAGATGACGAGTTGCTCGCACCATAGATGGACACAGATGGCTTCGGAAGGGACCTTGCCAGATTTCCCTGGGTGGCGTGGGCCGCTTGCAATGGGAACGCCGTTTTTGAGACCGCGCGTGGTGGCCAGGAGCGCAGCAGGATCCACGGCATGGGTGCCTTGCAAAATGTCGAGTGCATTCGGCGTCAGGTGAGGCAACCACATGGGAGATTGCGTTCGTGGATATATGTTTTGGTCGGTTTGGGATACACGTGCACGGCCAGCTCGCCAGCACGAGAGCGTTGACGTGGAATGCCTTGTGCTTCGCGAGCGAGGCGGGCGCGAGGTTGGAACTCCTGTTGCGACGGTTCCCGCCGGGGCCGACCACGCGGGAAGAAGCCACGGTGCAAACGCGGGGAGTTGCAGGACAGACAACCGCTGGCACAAGCCGGTGGCGTGATACCCACGTCAGAAATGTTGACGTTTCATGGTTTCTGCCATGAATGCCTGCACTTTGTGGTCAATACAAGTTGTTTGCCTATGTTGTGGTTGTGGGCTGCGCGGCTAGAACTTGACTGCGCTGTCAGATGGTGACGTCCGCGGGGGCAGCGTGCTGCTTCGGTGAGGTTCCTCTAGGTAGAGAATCTCAAAGAGGCGTCGGGTATGTTAGCGAAGGAGGGGCACCTGACCAGAACACCAGGAACAAGCATGACCAGAGTAGACCCAGGATGCGCTCACGATGCTGCACGCCGCACTCCCGCCCCAGGTCACCTCAGACGGCCCTCGTCAACTGTCCTTTCCCATTGTGGGCAGCGCCCCCTCGAATCACGGGCGCCCGGTGGGCCTGCCAGTGTGGTGAAACCCTGCTCTGTCAGGTTCCCCCCCCCTTTCCGCCCCCGCGTCCCGACTTTCGCAGCGAGAGGTGTGATGAGAACAGTGCAAGGACACTCCCAGCGACAGCCCCGTGTTGAACACAATCTGCCTTCCATCCGTGTAAGCGTTGCACAATGTCCATGGTATTATCACACGCCGCGGAAGTTTTAGCGAAAACCCCGTTTTGAAAAGGAGCCGCTTTCCATCCGTGGATTGTTTCGCAGTTAGGGTCACACTGTCAGGGAACTGCATCCATACACACATCTTGGAAGCGACATGGCATCTATATGTATACGTTTGGCAGCTTATGTTGAACTAGTTCTGAAACCCGAGAGCCGCATTTTGAGGAAACGTTTGAAACGAAGGCGCGTGGCGCTGAAGCGAGAATTGCATTTTGATAACGGCTGTCCTTGCATCTTTGTATTCGTTTGGAGTTCCAGCTACAGGATCGTATATTGCAATGAAGTCTCAAACGACATGCCTGGAGCAACATCGGGGAGTTTCTATGAGAAAGAGGGGTGGAGAGCGCGCTACCGAAGGGGTCCGCTCGATGCACCTGGGCCGCTCGACGAGCCACCCTGGGCCTTCGGCGGGCAATCGCCGCTACGCGCGGTCGCGGGGACGTGGACACCACCTGAGATGCCAGGTCCCTGAGCACGAACATGCCGACGAGCAACACCATGTGCAGGGAAGGGGGGAGGGAGTGCGGGCCAACCGCGACACGACTGGGCCCTCAACGTCCCCCATCGCCAGCCCCCCGGCCTTTGCGGCCCCGCGCGGCAGAGTTCGCTGGCCGTCCAGGGACCGTTCGCCGCCCTCTGGGCGAAAAAGGTGGCCTGCTCGCGCGTGATTTCGCACACGGGTGGGATCGCCTCGAGGGTGTCCTGTTCGCAGGATTTCAGCGCGACGGCCGCCACCGAGCAAGGACCAGCAGCTAGCTTCTCCGCGCGCCCGTCGCCGCCACGGCCAGCACCAGCCTCCGCAGACGGCGGACGGTCCGCTCCAGCCATGCCAGCCCCAGCACGAAGGCCATCGGGCCATTCGGCGCCCGTCATCCCGTCGTCGGAGGCTTCGGCAACCGCCACGGCCGCCTGCTCGAGCACAAGGCCCGCGCCAGCCGCCCCTGCCGCCACCAAAGCGCCAGCCACCGCCGCAGCAGGGGCCGCCGCAGCCGCGGTCCGATCCGCGCAGCGTTGGCGGCGACGCCGACGCCTTGCGGCTCGCACCGCAGGGTCAGCGTCCGCAGCACTCCCGCGTCCAGGACGACGATCTTAGCAGCAGCAGCAGCAGCAGCGTCGGCCTGCCGCACCGGTGGAGCCTCGCCGAGCTTGAACAGCGCGGCGGAGAATGCAGACCTGGCGACGGCCGCCACAGTGCGCCTCGGCGCTCCTCCGAGTACGGCGCAACGGACAGCCGCTGCCACGAGCGCGGTAGCGGCAGGCGGTGGCGCACAAGCCCCTCTAGCCGAGCGCGCGGCCGCCATCTCGGGAACGGCGGGCTGAGCACCAGTCATGCAGAACGCTCGAGCCAAGACGCAGAAAAGAGGGGTGGAGGCGCAAGAGGAGTAGGGAGGGGGAGGAGAAGGGCGATCGGTACGGTTGACGGTCGGGGATGTAGTTGGGGGATGAGGGGGAGGAAGGAGGAAGAGGAAAAGAGTGGAGATGAGAGGATGAGACGGAAGGAGGATGAGAGGGAGGAGGGAGGAGGACGTGGGAAAAGGGATCAAGCGGGAGTCTTCTTCCTTTTGCTTCCCGTTCTCTGTCTTTCCATTCCCTTCTCCCCTGCTCCTCCTATCGTCCTCCCTCGGCTGCCTTCCACTCCACCACTTCCCTCCTACTCTACTCCCTACCCTCCCCCGGAGAGGTGAGGAGTGGGATGCCGTGGGCAAACATGTGGTAAGCCATGCGCCGCTGCTTTCTCTGGCGGCCCAGCCCCCCCGAGGTGTTGCACCATAACGGCATCCCTCAGACAGGAGCGGGAAGGGAAGGAGAGCGGAGGAGGACAGGAAGTTGGATGAGATTTCAGAAGGAGGGAAGGAGGGAGGGAGGGAGGTTGGGGTCGAGGAGGATATGAAGCTGATGGAAGGATACTGGATCATGAGGGAAGGAGGGAGCGAGGAGGAAGAGAAGGTACGCGCATCGGCCCACGCGCGAGGAGGAAGAGAAGGTGGAGATGGAGGAGGTGGAGGAGGGGTTTCTCCCCCTCCCCCTCCTTCGCCACCCCTTCTCCTTTTCGTTCGCGTTCCCCCGTCCTCTCCTCCTTCCCCTCGTTCTCTTATTTTTCTTCTTCCTCGCGAAGCCTGTAACTTTGACATGTCTACCTCTTCCCAGGGCGGGCTACGAGTCTCATCCCCAAGGGATCCAACTAGTGTCAATTCCTGCGCTCAATCTTCTTCCATCTTCTGTCCATTCTCGGTGGCAGTGGCACAAATAAGGTCTCCTGATCCATGTCTGGAGTTGTTGGCTGTTTGGCTGGCTGGTCGGTTGACTGGGCGGTTGGTTAGTAGGCGAGATTTGGCATTGGACGGGAACAAGTTAGTAGGTAAGTTGGTGTGTTGGTTGATCGGTTGGCTGGTTGGCCACATCACCGTTTGTTGGAGGTCAACTCGTATTCGGCTTGTTTGCAAACGAAATCGCGTGCAATTGCGACCGCAGTGCGGCGCAATGCACAATGCGTTGCACTGCAACGCAATCCACACGCAAGTCAATGCCAATGCAAACCAACGCAATGCAGTGCAATGCAAACTGAAGGCAAGGAGTGCAGCCGCGCACGGAAAATCCCACACGTCACGTCGCAACGCCTCGGGGCAGATGACATAAGACTCCATTATATTCGCCGCGTGGCATCGCCTGGAGGGCGAACGCCATACCGTTCCACACTGCTCGTCAGGTGGCAACGCGGGGAAGGGGGTGGGGGCGGCGAACACCAGATACTATTCCACTACACTTGCCACGTGGCAGCGCTGGGGGCGGACGACACCTTATTCCATTATACTCGACACGTGGTAACATCGCGGGCGCCGAAAACAATGCAATTCAACTCCATTCGCCACGTGGCAACGCCTGGGAGCCAAACGCTACGATTCCACTATTCCTGTCACGTGGCAACGCAGCGTGGCGGAAGCATACCTTTCTATTCCACTCGCCACGTGAGCATGCTGGGGCGACACCTTGCATTCCACTTCTACTCGCCACGTGTCAGCGCAGTGGGGGCGAAAAACACGTGCGCTATTATACTCAACGTGGCAGCGCCGCGGAGGCGACACAAACTCGACTTGCCACGCGGCAATACCGCGGACGACGACGACGACGACGACGCCGACGCCGACGACGACAACGACGACGACGACGGACCACGGACGACGGACGACGCACGACGGACGACGGACGACGGACGACGACGACAACGGACGACGACGGCGAAGACGGCGACGCCGACGAGGACGACGACGACAACGAAGATGATGACGACGAAGGAGTCGGCGACGCGGACGAGGATAACGAAGACAACGACAGCGACGACGAAGACGAAAACGACGACGACGGAATTGAATGGAATGGGATGGGATGGGATGAAAGAGGATGGATTCGATGGGATGGGATTGGATGGGATGTAATGGGTTGGACTGGATGGAACGGAACATAACGCAGTCACCGCAACTTGACGGTGTTCCTGCTCTCGTTCAATTCCTGTTGCCGGGGCAAACAGATGTTGCCAGGTTGACTGAGCGGTTGGTTCGTTTGCTGCTTGCTTGGCTGGTTGGCTGGCTGGTTGATTGGCTAGCCGCATATTCATTTGACCCCGAACGAATATGTTTGAAAGAGCCCAGGATCCCCCCCTCCTGCCTCTTCCCTCAGAGGCCTCCAGGGACATCCGCAGGTCTGGTCTCTGGAGGTCCCTTTGGGCCTCTAGAGGCCCAGATGTCCCAAAGGGCCAGAAACCTGCAGCAGTCCCCCTTCCGTCTCATCGCGACCACACGCACCGGAGCTCTCCGTGAGGGCCTGCGGGGACACGCCAGCGGAGGCAGCAGGACGAGGAGGAGGAAGAGGAGGAGGAGGAAGGTGAGGAGGACAGGAATAAGGAAGAGGAGGAGAAGATGAGATGAAGGAGAAAGAGCACAAGAAGAAGGAGGAGGAGGCGAAGGAGATGGATAATGGCGAGGAGGATAAGAAGGAGGAGGAGGAGGAGGGCGGTGGAGTGTGCAGATAATGCAGGATGATGATCAAGAAATTACCCGGGATTGTGTTCACGCGGCGGCACCCAGGATGATGATTAGAGAAAATCCCTCCCAGCCGGAAAACTATCTTTTCTATATATCGTTTTCCCCCGCCTTCCTCGGGCGCGCGCCTGGACGGTCGACGGGCCAGACGGAGCCGAAGCGAAGCGAAGCCGAAGATTCGAAGACTATTTTGCGAACCGTTCTAGCTACATTAGTTTATGAACCGCCATCCCTCATCAGGTGGAGGCGGAGGGGAAAGGGGGGAGCAGAGGGGAGCAGAGGGGAGCAGAGGGGAGCAGGAGGAGTGGAGGATGAGGTTGGGTCCTCCTCGTGCTCCCCCCCGATCGATGCCCTGGCCCCAGCGGGTCCCCGCAGGAGTCATCTCCATCCGGGCGGGCGGTACCCGGCGGCAGGCGCAACTGGCGTCGCTGGACAGGCCACGGGCCCTCCACGCAAGCGGGGGTCGTCGGTGGGAAATCGAGGAGGTCGAGGAGCGAGGATCGATCGAGGATCGAGGACTCGAGGATCGAGGACATGGATGTTCGGCGCAGCCCTCTGGAGGATTTCGAGGGTCTGCCTTGTTTGGGCCTCGAGAGCTCGGGAGGACTGTCGACCTCCTCCTGGGAACCCGTGGCAACCCTGCGGGAGACCCCCGAGGGCGAGGGTTCATAGGAGGAGAAGGTGGAGGAGGTGGAGGAGGAGGAGGAGGCTTGACGCCTTCTCACGCATCCCTCCTCGTCCTGCTGGGGGAAGGGATGGATGGAGAGCGGCGAGTGAGGGGAGAGAGGGTGATGGTATCACGGTGGTGGTGGTTTGGGACATGGTGGTGGTGGGTATGATATGGTATTCGGGAGGATTATTGTGATCATAATGACGGTACTGATGTTGCTGATGTTGTTCATGGTGACGTTGGTGATGGTAATATTGATGATGCTGGTGATGCTGACGTATATATTGTTGATTATGATGATTATGATGGTGATGGTGATGATGATGATGATGATGATGATGATGATGATGATGATGATGGCGGTGATCATCATGCTGATGCCCCTGCTCAGGTTCATGGTGATGATGATGATGACGATGATTATGGTGCTGAGGATGCTGCTGCTGATTATGATGATGGTGTTGACGATGATGGTGATTATGATGATGATGATCATGATGATGATCATGATGAGGCTGTTGATGATGACGGGGGAGGATGGATGCTGTTGGTGATTTTGATGACGAAGATGATGATGATGATGATGATGATGATGATGATGATGATGATGATGATGATGATGATGAAGATGATGCTTACGCTGGGCATGCTGGTGATGAGGATGCTGATGATTGTGGCGATGATGCTGATTATGATTATGGTGATGCTGATGCTGATGATGATGACTATTCAGGTGGTTGTGATGATGATACGCTTTCTGATCATTATTATTATGAAGGAGGTTGTGAAGAAGGAGAAGGTGGCGGATAATGGTAAGGAGGACGACTGATACGACAGTGACAGGCAGGAGGAGGAGGAGGAGGAGCAATGGGGAGGAGGAGGAGGAGGATGTTGAGGTGGACGTGAAGGCAGATGAAGAGCAGGGAGGAAGCGGAGAAGTGAGGAGAAGGAGGAGGAGGAGGAGGAGGAGGAGGAGGAGGAGGAGGAGGAGGGAGGAGGAGGCGCCCCTCGACAGTAACTGACGAACTCAGGTTGTGGAGGGAGGTGACTACACGAGGGTGACGATTACATTGATACTGGCCATGCTAAGAATGATGATGATGATGACGATGATGATGATAATGCTGATGATGATGCTGATGATGCTTATGGTGATGATGATGTTGATGACTCGCCGACAAGAATGCTGGTCATGAACATGAACTAGAGGGATGACATGGACGATAATGCGGACGATGAGAGGAAGGGAACGAGGAGGGGGAGGCGGAGGAGTAGAAGGGTTGGAGGAGGAATCATAAAGGATGGGAGAGGAGAAGCAGTGGGACGAGAGAAGGTGCCGCCCAGCAGTTGCCCACAGCTGGGGCTGAGGAGGAGGCGGGACGAGAAAGAGGAAAGGGGGCGAGGAGTAAGTGGATTGAGACGGTGAGGCGAACGATGACGAGCACTAGGATGAAGGAGCCCGAGGTAGTACAGGAGGAGGAGGACGAGGACGAGGAAGAGGGGGACGGGTTGAGATGTAGGGGCATAGGGAGCGTGGGGGGGAAGCAATTGGGTAGCGATGGATGGGCGGTTGGACAAGGCGGACATCTGTGCGCGAAAGGCAGTGTTGAAGAGATGCGAGGATGGACGGGTGGGTGGACGTCTGTATGGAGGCGGGGGGGGGGCGAGAGCATTCCAGGGAAGGGAGGGGGCGCAGCGGGAGAGCGGGAGGGCGCGAGGGAAAGTTGGAGGGCTGGATCGAGAGAAGGAAGGAGCCAAAAGATGTGGGGAGCAATCGGGAAAGGCAGCAGTGGGGCATCTCCGGCTCCACGTATTCCCCCTTCTCCTTCCTCCTGTTCTCCCTCCTGCCCCGCCCCTTCCCTCCCTTCACCTTCTCCACCTCAGCCTGTTCGTGCTTCCCCTTCCTTGTTCTTCCGTTCCTTGTTCTCCCCCTCCCCGTCGTGGATGAGGGCGGTGTCGCCATTCTGTTGCGCGGAGAGGCCGTTCAAGTTCCCGACAAGGCCAGAGGAGTGCAACACCTTCAAGGTCCGCACCCTCGCCTGCCTTTTGGAGGGGTAGGGTGTCGTCGTCGTCCTTGTCACTGTCACCCGCTTATCAGGAGGAGGGGGAGGACGAGGAGTAAACGAGGACACGGAGGAGGGGATAGGTGGCGGAGGGGGGAGAGGGGGAAGGGTGGAAGAAGAGGAGAGATGGGGGGGCAAGTCTGAACAGCGAAGCAAAGTGCCGACCCTGAAAATGAGGCCACAGTTGCAGCGGGAACACCCTTTCAAAACACCCAAATGATCTCATTGTGCAAACACCCGTGCAGGCAGGCGCGGGAGGGTCCCGGGGCTTGACGGCACAGTGCCAGGGGAGAGAGGGCCATAGATGTTCATAAAAACGTTTGGGGCTTCTTTTTTTCTCTCCGTTGTCAAGATATACTGTTTTTAAGTACTGGGCCGTTGTTTCAGTTTTTCTCCATTTTGGGTTTACCCTCTCGCCGTTGTCGGTTCGTTTTGCGATCCGCTTTCAAATTGTTGTTAAATTGCTGTTTTTGGTATGTGTCCTTTTTCTGTCGATCGTTTTCTGTTTTGGGTTGGTGTTTTTCTCTGTTTTTGGTTGCTGTATTCGCTCGCTTTGGGCCCGGCCGGTGTTGTTTTATTATGTTTCAGGTTGCCGTGTTTGTATGTTTCGGCCAACCGCAACAGGGAAATTCGACAACGGAGAAAAACAGATAGAGCAAAATTGCCCACAGCGTTTTAAAGAGCAACTAGGGAGAGGACAGCAGTGCCCTCAATGAGCCGTTGTAGGGGAGGGGGAGGGGGAGGACCAAGAGGAGGCCTCCCGTCTCCCCTCTGGCACCGCAGGTGGATGTCCTCGACCTCCTTGGGAGCGGCCGGCTTGCCTACAACCCCTCGGAGTCCAGCCGGCCCTGTTTTGAGCCGGCTCCCGCCGCGCCCGCACGACGACGACGCCGATGATGACGGTGATGATGTTGACGGTGATGGTGATGTTCATGATGGTAGTTTATTGATGATGATGATGACGACGGTGAGGTTGAGCATGATGATGGTTGTCGTGGTGATGACGATGATGACGAAGAGGATCAGGATGGTCATGCTGATGAATGTGATACCGATGTTGACAATACTCATGATGAGAAGGTTGAGGCTGAGGCTGAGGATGAGAATGAGCATGGTGATGACGACGACGAGGATGCTGACGATGATTATGCTGAGTGTGGTGATGATGCTGATGATAATGAGGATGATGATGGTTGTGATTGTGATGGTGGTGATGGATGTGATGAGGATGATGATTTTTGTTATACTGATGGTCTTGATGATGAGGAGGAGGAGAAGAGATGGTGGTGATCATGATGATGGTGATGATGATTATGCGGGCCGTGCTTATGATGACAATGCTGATGATGGTTGTGATGATGATGAGGAGGAGGCTGAGTTTGATGATGGTGACGACCATCATGAGGATGATGATGCTAATATAGGTGATGACGATGATGATGGTAATGATGATGCTGAAGATGATGATGACGACGACATCGATGATGACGCTGATGATGCTGAAGACGATGATGATGCGGATGGTGATGATGCTGATGATGATGCTGATGGTGAGGTCGACGCTGATGCTGGTGATGGTGACGCTAATAGTTGTGGTGGTGCGGGTGATGATGATGATGATGACGATGTTTGTTTTACGGAAGTGATGGTGGCCATGACGATGTTGATGACGATCATGGTGTTGATGATGTTGACGTTGATGATGATAATGTTGATGACCATGATGACGATGATAACGGGGAGGCTGATGACGATGATGAAGTTGGAGGTGATGAGTATGATGTCGATGACGATGCTGATGCTGACGATGATGGAGATGATGATGATGCGTATGATGATGAACATGATATTGATACTGATGCTGGGGATGGCGATCATCAGTATGATGATGATGTTGATTATGATGATGATGATGACGATGATGATGACGATAATGATGATGCGGGTGATGTTGTTGCTGATGGTGGTGATGATAACGATGACATTGGCGATGTGCATGCTTATTATACTGATGACTATGAGGCCGATGATGTGGAGGATGCTGGTGGCGATGTCGGCAATGCTGTTGCTGTTGATGTTGATGTTGTTGATGCTGATGCTGATGACGACGACGACGATGCTGATGCTGCTGATGATGGTCTGGTGGTGATGACTGATGATGGTGATGGTGATGGTGATGGTGATGGTGATGATGGCGATGATCATGATGATGATCATGCGGATGATAATGATGATGCTGATGATGCTGATGATGACGATGATGATGATGATGCTGATGATGATGATGATGATGCGGAGGAGGAGGAGGAGGCGGAGGAGGAGGAGGAGGAGGAGGAGGAGGTGGATGAGGAGGAGGAGGAGGACGGCGACTTGCTAGGTATAAGCGCAGCCGAGTAGAAAGAGGAGTAGTGGTGTGGAGGAGAAGGATCATTGATTGCATGCATAGGAGGACTAGGGGGCTCGGGAGGGGGCGGAGGAGGAGGATGAGAAGGATGGTAATGACGACGACGGGCTTCGCTAAGGTGACGTGGACGAGGGTATTGAAGATCAGGGGGAGTAGGATGGACAAGGTGAGGAGATGATGCCGAGCACGACGATGATGAAGTTAAGCTTGAAGGGCAGGAGGAGGAGGAGGACACGACGGGAAGAGATTGGGGAAGGTGGCGGAGGACGGGAAGAGAGGGGGGGAGGTGGCGGAGAAGGAGGCGCGGAGGTGACGGGGTACGACGGTGAGGGACACCGACGGCGGTGAGGAGGAAAATGAGCATCACGATGAGAACGATGATGGAGATGAGGATAACGACAGCTGGAATGAGGAGTAGAGACTGAGCAGGGGGAGGGACGGGGAATGGGGCTGTGGAAGTGAGGACGCAGGACGGGGTGATCGAGACTGGTGGGGGGCGGCAGAGGGGGAGGCACGGACAGCGGCATGATGATGATAATGCGGAGGAGGAGGGGAAGGAGGAAGACAAGGAAGAGACGGTGGTGGAAGAAAGGAACGCTGTGGGGCCCTCCTCTGCCGCAGACAACGAAAACATACAACATCGCAGTCATCTGGTGTTGCGAACTGCGAGAACTGCTTCTCTTGTTTCTTCACTGCGTCAACCACAACAAACGGAATCAACTCATGATCCATTTACAATTTGGCTTCTGTTGCGCGAGATCTGCAGTGGCAGAGCCGCGGAACCGCGAAGGCTTACCAGGAAGCCAGGAACCACAAGAAACACAATACAACACATGTGTTTACACAGCCAAACAATAAATGAACTCAGGGACACCTGCGACTGTCAACGATTTGATTGATTCGACCATCGAAAATGATGACAGTCACAGGTTTCTTTCATTTCTCTTGTTTTTCCATGTGGAAACTTGTTTAACGTGTTGTTGTGTTTTTTCTTCGTTTCCTGATAAGCAAGCTTCCGCAGCCCCACGGCGCACCGGAGGCAGAGCCGTGGAGCCGCGAGGGCTTACCAGGAAACCAGGACCAGGAACACCATGAAACACAGGAACAAAAACCTGGCTGTGTTCACGGGGGAACAAGAAAAAACCAGGGACAATCTGTGACCTCCAGCGTTTTATTGATTTTACATGCAAAAATGACGACAGTCACCGGTTTTCTTTGGTCTTTCCTATTTTTCCATGTGGCAACAACAAGTGTTTCCATCTTCTTCCTTTTTGTTTTTGTTTTCCTAGTAGGCTCCCGCAGCCCCACGGCGCACCAGAGGCAGGGCCGCGGAGCCGCGAAGGTTCACCAGGAAAGCACGAAAGACATTGAACAGCAACAATATCAAGAACAATGATGTTGCCACAGCCAAACATATAAAAACAACTCAGGAACACTTGTGCCTGTCGTAGTAATTTTTGTACATGGATTTTACCATAAAAAATGACGGCAGTCACAGGTTGTTCTTTGTTTTCTTTCTTTTCCATGTGAAAACACGTATTTTTAATGTTTGTTTTTGTGTTCTCGTTTTCTTGATAAGTGTCCGCAGCCCCACGGCGCACCATCACAGGTCTTCCTAGCTTTTTCTTTATTTTCCCAACCATCCTGTGGTGTTGGGTCCTCGTTTTGAAGAGACGGTGCCCCGCGTTCCCCTCCTCCTCTCCTCTCCTCCTCTTCCCCCTCCTCCCTCCTCCCATCAGCATCATCATCATCATCATCGTCATCATCATCGTCATCATCATCATCATCGTCATCACCCACCATCATCGTCATCATCACCATCATCGCCACACCTCTCACACGTTTCGTGGCCCCATAGGGAGCTCCACCGAAGGCCCCAGTGCTGCCGCCCGCATGCGTCAGCCACACCCAATTCGGCATACCCCTCACACGTTTCGTGGCCCCATAGGGAGCTCCACCGAAGGCCCCAGTGCTGCCGCCCGCATGCGTCAGCCACACCCAGTTCGGCACACCCCTCACACGTTTCGTGGCCCCATAGGGAGCTCCACCAAAGGCCCCAGTGCCGCCGCCCGCATGCGTCAGCCACACCCAATTCGGCACACCCCTCACACGCTTCGTGGCCCCATAGGGAGCTCCACCGAAGGCCCCAGTGCTGCCGCCCGCATGCGTCAGCCACACCCAATTCGACACACCCCTCACACGCTTCGTGGCCCATAGAGAGCTCCACCGAAGGCCCAAGTGCTGCCGCCCGCATGCGTCAGCCACACCCAAGTCGGCACACCCCTCACACGTTTCGTGGCCCCATAGGGAGCTCCACCGAAGGCCCCAGTGCCGCCGCCCGCATGCGTCAGCCACACCCAATTCGGCACACCCCTCACACGCTTTCGTGGCCCCATAGGGAGCTCCACCGAAGGCCCCAGTGCTGCCGCCCGCATGCGTCAGCCACACCCAGTTCGGCACACCCCTCACACGTTTCGTGGCCCCATAGGGAGCTCCACCAAAGGCCCCAGTGCTGCCGCCCGCATGCGTCAGCCACACCCAATTCGGCACACCCCTCACACGTTTCGTGGCCCCATAGGGAGCTCCACCGAAGGCACCAGTGCCGCCGCCCGCATGCGTCAGCCACACCCAATTCGGCACACCCCTCACACGTTTCGTGGCCCCATAGGGAGCTCCACCGAAGGCACCAGTGCCGCCGCCCGCATGCGTCAGCCACACCCAGTTCGGCACACCTTAGTGAGGGGGCCGTCTACAGGAAGGGGGGGCCACCCAAAAACGCTAACAGCCAGGCCGGGGGGCACAACTAAAATGTAATATTCAAAATTACGTTTTTGTCCGAAGGCATGGTTTGGAAAATCCAGAATTATGGTTTGTTGTTGTTTTTGCCCTGAAGGGCTGTGTGTGCTTGAATTCAGAAATCGTGATTTTATTGTGGGAAGGCTTCGCCTCTTTCGCCCTTCTGGAAGTGTTGTTGCACGATGAACGCCACGTGCGAAACATGTTTGTGGGGAGTTCCGTGTGTAGTTTCATTCGCGGTTGATCGCGTAGTTGGTTTCGTTACTGTTCGTATCCATCACGGTCCACCCAGCAATAGTACCCAGGCGAAATGTCTTGATCAGGGAAGTGCGGGAACATTCCGTGTAACGAAGAGAAATTGATGGGGAAGCCGTCAAACTGAATTTCGTGGGTCAGCCTGGGCACGCCCGGGAGTGAATGCACATTCGCGGCCCTTGCCGAAACAGGCAGGGCGCAGAAGAATGATGAGGAGGCGGGGGAGGGGGAGGCGGGGGGAGGAACACGAGGAGGACGAGGACTAAAAGGAAGAAGGGAGGAGCGACGGGAGTAGCAGGAGGGGGCGAGCAGAAGTATGATGACATTGACTGCGCAAGCTTTGGGGGGGAGGAGGAGGAAGAGGAGGGGGGGGAGAAGGAGGAGGGGGATGAGGAGGAGGAGGAGGAGGAAAGGAGGAGGAGAGGAGGAGGATTGGGCGAGGAAGAGGAGGAGGAGGAAAGGAGGAGGAGGAGGAGGAGGAGGAGGAGGAGGAGGACGAGCGTACAACGCGCACGCGCGCGTGCGCGCGAGGTGTGATTCTGCATTGTTCTCAGCGGTCTGGCAACGAAGGGGCCTGGAAACGAAGGGGTTCTTGGGCGGTGACCGAATGGGCGTTCCAGGTAGCGCGGGGCTGCAGCGCGCCAGCCAAGTGGCTCAGCGCGCAACGCGCCCGCGCGCGCGCGCCGGCGCGAGCTGTGAATTCTGTATCATTTATAATAGAGTGCCGCAATGTTGGCATGGAAGCTCAAGTGGCCCCCTAGCGGAGACCGATTGGATTTCCGATTTACCATGGGTTTGTAGCGCGTCGGTGAAGTGGCTCAGCGCGCAACGCGCCCACGCGCGCGCGCGGGCGCGAGCTGTGAATTCTGCGTTATCCACAAAAGAAGGGCAGTCGTGCTGTCCTGGAAACTAAAGTGGCCCCCCAGCGGTGACCGACTGGATTGTCAAATTGACATGGGGATGTAGCATGTCGGCCACGTGGCTCAGCGCACAAGTCGCCCGCGCGCGCGGGAGCGAGCCGCCACTCTGCGTTATCCAGAACAGAAGGGCCGCCATGGTGGCTTGGGAGTTCAAGCAGCCCCTTAGTGGTGGCCGATTTCTTTTTCCAATTCAACATGGGCTTCTAGCATGTCGGCCAAGTGTCTCAGCGCACAGCGCGCCCACGCGCGCGCGCGAGCTGTGAGTTCTACCCGCAATGGCAGGGCCGCCATGCTGGCCTGGGAAATCAAGCTGCCCATTAGCGGCGACCGATTGAATATCCGAGATAGCTCGAGTTTGTAGCGTTTTGGTTAAATGGTTCAGCGTACAACGGGCCCACGCGCGCGCGCGCCCGCTTGCGCTCGCGCGCGCGAGCTGTGAATTCTGTATCACCAACAATAGAATGGCCGCTATGTTTGCTTAGAAACTCAAGTGGCCCCGTAGCAGTAACCGACGGACTTCCAAGTTAGCAAAAGGTCGTAGCATGCCGGTTAAGTTGTGCAGCGTACAGAGCGCCCGCGCCTGTGCGCGCAGGCGCGAGCTGTGAACCCTGTATTCTCCGCAATGCAAATGCCGCCACGTTGGCCTGAGAACTCAAGTGGCCCCTTAGCGGTGGCCGATTGTATTTTCCATGTTTAACATGGGTTTGTAGCATGTCGGCCAAGTTGCCCAGCGTGCAAGGCGCCTCGCGCGCGCGCCCGCGCGCGCGCGCGCGAGTTGTGAATTTTCGTACTACCCGCAGTAGAAGGGCCGCCATGTTGGCCTGCACACTCAAGTAGCCCCTTTGCGGTTGCTTCCAGCATGTCAGCCAAGTGGCTCAGCGCGCAACGCGCCCGCGCGCGCGCGGGCGCGAGCTGCGAACCCTGACCCAAAGTAGAAGGGCCGCCGCGTTGGCTTGGAACCCCGGATTGATTTCCAGGTTAGCACTGGTTTGTGGCACGTTGGCCAAGTGGTCCAGCGCTCAACGCACCCACCCGCGCGCGCGCGAGTTGCGACTTCTGGATCACTTGGTTGCCCATAATAGAAGGGCCGCCGCGATTGCCTGGAAACTGAAGTGCAACCCTATCGTTGGCGGATTCGATTTCCGAGTAACCATGAGTTCGCAGCGTGCCGATTAAGCTGTAAATTCTTTATTGCACGCAATGGAGTGGCCGTCATGTTGGCCTGGAAGCCATAGTGGCCCCTTAGCGGTGGCCGATTGGTTTTCCCAGTTCAGCTAGGGTTGCCGCATGTCGGCCAAGTTGCTCAGCGTACAACGCACCCGCGCGCACGCGCGGGCGCGAGTTGTGACCTCTGCGTCGCTCACAACAGAAGGGCCGCCGTATTTGCTTGGAAACGCAGGTGGCTCTCTAGCGATGGCCGACTGGATTTTCAATTTAACATGGGTTTGTAGCATGTCGCACAAGTGGCTCAGCGTAAAGGACGCCCACGCGCGCGCGCGAGCAGTGACTTACGAACTGTCCACACCAGAAGGGCCGCTATGTTTGCTTGGAAACTCAAAGTTGCCCGCTGCGGTAGAAGATTGAATATCCGAGTTAGCATGTGGTTGTGCCATGTTGGCCAGGTTGCTCAGCGTGCAACGCGCCCGCGCGCGCGGGCGCGAGCTGTGAACTCTGCATCATCCACGACAGAGGACCGCCGTGCTGGCCTGGCAATTCAAGCGGCCCCGTGGCGGTGGCCGAATGGATTTCCAAGTTAACATGGGGTTGTTGCATGTCGGCCAAGTGGCTCAGCGCACAACGCGCGCACGCGCGCGCGCGGGCTGTGCATCCTGCACTACCCACAATAGAAGGGCCGCTGTCTCCTGGAAACTCATGTGGCCCCTGAGCGGTGACCGATTGGAATTCCGAGTTCACATGGGCTTGTAGCATGTGGCTGAACGCACATAGCGCCCGCGCGCGCGCGCCCCCCCCCCCGGCGCGTGCGAGCTCTGAAAGCCGTACTACCCGCAATATCGGGCCCTTTATGTTGGCATGGAAGCTCAAGTGGCCCCTCCGCAGTAACCGATTGAACTTCCGAGTTAACATGGGGGTTGTCGCGTATCGGCCAGGTGGCTCAGCGTACACGTCGCCCACGCGCGCGCTAGCTGTGAACTCTGTATTTTTTCCACCGTACAACGGCCACCATGTTGGCATGGAAAATCTAATTGGCCAATTAACGGTGACTGATTGTATTCCGAGTTAACATGGGCTTGTAGCATGTCGGTCACATGGCTTAGCGTACAACGCGCCCGCGCGCGCGAGATGTGATTTCTGGACTACCCACATTAGAAGGGGCCGCCATGTTATGGCCTGGAAACTCAAATGGCCCCTTAGCGGTGACCGATTGGATTTCGAAGTTAGCATGAGTTTGTAGCGTGTCGGTTACGTGGCTCGATGTACAAAGCGCCACCACGCGCCCGCGACCGCGCGAGCGCGAGTCGTGAATCTTGGGTTGCCCATAAAAGAAGGGCAGCCGTGTTGGCCTGTGAACGAAGGTGGCCCTGAGAGGTGACCGACTGCATCTCCAAGTTAACATGTGGTTGGAGCATGTCGACCATGTGGCTGAGCGCGCAACGCGCCCACGCGCGCGCGGGCGCGAGCTGTGAATTCTGCTGTGCCCACAATAGACGGGCCGCTATGTTTGCTTGGAAACTCAAGCGGCCCCTTCAGCGGTGGCCGAATGGATTTCCAAGTTAACATGGGGTTGTAGCACGTCGGCCAAGTGGCTCAGCGTACTACGCGCGCGCGCGGGCGCGAGCTGTGCATTCGGCGCGCGGCGGCCGCGGGCCTTTCTGCGCGGGAAATGAACACAATATGCGAGCGCGGAAATGCAGCCACACGCACTGTGGCCATGGGCCACTACGTAGGTAGGCAAACATACGGTTGCAAGGGGCAATGCCGCCGCGCGTTAGGGCGGGACACCATATTATGCGCGAGGGGAAAGCGCCGAGGCCATGCGCGGCCCGTGTTCAGCGCAGCCCGGTCGCCCCCGGCCTGGGGCCTGGCCCGGCAAGCAGCCCTGCCCACCCTGACCAGTACCCAGCGGGCTGGCCCCTCGCCCACCCAATAGTTCGGCTGGTGACCGGCCGGTAGCCCGGCCAGTAAGTCCGCGAACGCGGCGGGCAACCCTGCCAGTAACTCCACGAACCCGGCCGGTAACCCTGCCGGTAATTCTACGAACCCGGCCGGTGACCCGGCCCGGCCGGTAACCCGGCCGGTAACCCGGTTGTTGGCGCGCGCCCGGCCGGTAACCCGGCTGTTAGCCCCAGCCCGGCTGGAAACCCGGCTGGTACCCCGGCTGTTAATTCCCAGCCCGGCCGGTAACCCGGCCGGTAGCCTGGCGGGTAGCCCGGCCCTTAGCTTGGCCATGCAGCACATTCTGTAGCGGAGCTACAGCGCCGCTACAGAACGCCGCAGACGGCCGGCCCTTTGCCTGGCCGGCAGCCCGGCTGTAACTCCGCGCACCCGGCCGGTAGCCCGGCTGTTAATTCCCGCGCGCCCGGCTGGTAACTCCGCGCACCCGGCCGGTAATTCGGCGATTTTGGTTGGTAACCTGGCTGGGAATTCAGCGAACCCGGCCGGTAATTGCGCGAGATCGGGCAGTGGCCCGGATGGAAATTTTGCGCACGCGGCGGGCCCCGCAGCCGGGAATGTCGCGGGTTAACCGCAGGAGGTCCCCCCCCCCCGCCCCCCCGATTTCCTTGGGACGAAAACAAGGCCCCGATGCCCCTGGCCCGCCCCCCGTGGATTCTTTTCCCGTGATTAGCCGTTTGGGCGAAATCCTCTTCGCGTTTGCACCCATGGCCCACTATTGGTCGTCCGCTGGTCACAGCAAGCCGCGGCAGCCGGCGCAGGAAAGCCATGGCGCGCTGATGGCCATGCACTTAACAGTTCGTGGAAAACCATTGGGCGCCGCGCATTTGTTAAGTGTCTGGCCAGAGAACTACATTTCAAATCGGGTTTTCCCTTAGGGTTTTCGCGTTCACACCGACGACAAACGCGCGGGAACCAAAGTGCGCAGCGCGCGCGATTTTGCGCTGCGCACTATGGTTTCCACTTGTATGGTCATCTGTTGGGACGAGTATTAAATTGCGCATCGTTTGGTTTTCGCGTTCACATCGTTCACAAATTTATGGGGCGAAACCGTTGTGCGCACCGAAACGTCGCGCGCGCGACCTTGCGCTGCGCGCTGGCTTTCCCGCGCAATTATCAACTGCATGGCCATCTGTTGGGGCCAGAGAAATATTGTTTACATGATGCATTCCCGATTTGGACTTCGAGTTCGCATGCGTGGGAAGCCATAGTGCGCAGCGCAAGGTCGCGCGCGCGCGACCTTGCGCTGCGCACTGTGGTTTTCCACGCATTTGCTAATCGTGTGGCCATCTCCTGGATTCAGAGAACTAAATTTTGCTTAGGGTTTCCCCTATTGATTTTCAGGCTGACATCGTTGACACATGCGTAGAAAACCACAGTGCGCAGCGCAAGGGCGCGCGCGCGCGACCTTGAGCTGCGCAATATAATTCCCCGCTCATTGTCCAACGCGCGCGCGCGACTTTGCGGCGCGCGCTGCGGTTTCCAACGCATTTGCCCATTGTACGGCGAGTCCTTGGGGCCAGAGAATTCAGTTTCACATTTGGTTTCCCCGCGCGCGCGCGTGGTGAGTTTTGGATTGCCCCCCATAAGCAGATCGTTTTGTAAAGCCAAAGACTGAATTTATTTTTGCCTGTGAAGTAGTAAGGGGGCCGACGGAGGCGCGCAGTTCTGCATAGCATTGTGGGCAATACAGAACTCCCTACGCGCGCGCGTGGTGAGTTCTGTAGTGTCCACATACAGAACTACGCGCTCCCCTCGGCCTCCTTACAGCTTCACAGAAAAGTCCAATTCAATTTTTGGATTTACAGGGCGATCTTCTTATTGTGGACAATGCAGAACTCACCACGCGCGCGCGCCGCGGCGCGGGCGCGTGTAGGAAGTTCTGGATTGCCCACAATAAGAAGATCGCCTTGTAAATCCAAAATCTGAATTGAACTTGTCTGTGAAGCTTTCTGGAGGCCGACGGAGGCGCGCGCAGTGAGCGCCTTGAGTAAGGAACACTCACTTTTCAAAAGGGGCTCGGACGTTCCTTAGGTTTGCATGCGTCCCGCTGCCTTTTTGGCGGCGAGCCCCCCCGGTGTTCCTTGCGATTTTGGACGCGCGGGTTTGTTTTGTCGATCGGGGCGGACGGTCTAAGGAACGGTGCTCCACGGGGGGGCTCGGTTCCTTGCGCTTGCTCGACGTAATGCGACGGCGGTCGCGCATAAGCCCTGCGCCTCTCCGGGGCCTTCCCGTTCTTCGCGGGGCGCGCGCTGGAGCTTTCGCCCGTTCCGCGCGCCAGGGCGCGGGGCATTGAGGTCCAGTTCCTCGCAAGGGCCCCCCCCGTTCCTTCGGCCGCGCGGTTCGGAGCTCACTGGCTCGACATAATTGAACGGTGGCTGCGTTATGGTCCAGCTCCGTTCTCAGGCCCCCCCGTTCCTTGCGGGGCGCGCGCTGGAGCTGTCGCCCCTGCATGTATCCGCATGCCAAGGTATGGGGCATGGAGGCCCAGTTCCTCGCAAGAGCCCCCCCCGTTCCTTCGGCCGCGCGGTTCGGAGCTCACTGGCTCGACATAATTGAACGGTGGCTGCGTTATGGTCCAGCTCCAATCTCGGGCCCCCCCGCTGTCGCCCCTGCATGTATCCGCATGCCGAGGTGGGGGCATTAGTTCCTTATGTCACACCTTAGGTCAAGACCTTCACTGTACGCCTGCATACTCATTTTGTGCTTTGCATCCGTGGGTTTTCATATTTCTGAAACACGTGGCCGCCCAAGGCCTTTGCACTTGGTCACCCATGGGGGCGCGAAGATTATTGCGCCTCGTGCGTCGCGGCCCGGGCAGGAGAGCCGCCCTTGTCCAGGGCGGCGGCGCAGGGGCGTGAAGTTCACCGCGCGTCGCGCATCGCCGGGCGCGATAATCCTCGCCTATCTACAAGTTTGTACACGTAAGGCTCCGCGTTCGCCGGTTGGTTGGTTAAGTCCAGTGTGTCGGTTGGCTGGTGCGCCGGCTGGTAGGCAGGTTGGCTGGTTGAAGAGCCGTTTAAGGAAGCCGACGGAGGCCGGGTCACCCGCGCGCGCATGCGGGGAGTTCTGCATTGTCCAGAATATAAAAATCGACATGTTATTCCCGAAACTAAATATGATTTTTTCTGGGGCCCCTTAAGGAGGCCGACGGAGGCCGGGTCACCGGCGCTTGCGCGCGCTGGAGAATTCTGCATTGTCCAGAATATAGAAGTCGACATGTTATTCCCGAAACTAAATCTGAATTTTTCTGGAGCCTTTTCAGGAGGCCGACGGAGGCTGGGTCACCGGCGCTCGTGCGCGCGGGATAGTTCTGCATTGTCCAGAAGATACAAGTCGACATGTAAGTGCCGCGTTTGAACATGTTTTTTTGTTTTTTGTTCTGTTCTGGAGCCCTTTGAGGAGGCCGGCGGAGGCCGGGTCACCCGCGCGCGCGCGTGGGGAGTTCTGCGTTGTCTACACCATAAAAGTCGACATGTTATTCCCGAAACTAAATCTGATTTTGTCTGGAGCCCTTGAAGGAGGCCGACGGAGGCCGGGTCGCCGGCGTTCGCGCGCGCTGGAGAGTTCTGCATTGTCCAGAATATAAAAAGTCAACATTTTATTCCCAAAACTAAATTTGAATTTTTCAGGAGCCCTTTAAGGCGGCCGACGGAGGCCAGGTCACCGGCGCTCGCGCGCGCGGGATAATTCTGCATTTTCCAGAATATAGAAGTCGACATATAAGTGCCGCAACTGAAAATGAATTTTTCTGGAGCCTTTTGAGGAGGCCGACGGAGGTCGGGTCACGGCCGTTCTTCGGCCAATGCTTCTCCCGCTTGCGCGGCGGTTAAGTTCGCGTTTCTCCAGGCCGCGCGCTGCTATGCATAATCAGTACGTTTCTCATATCCCGCACGTTAAGCTCCAAGCCCAACATGCGCGCGGATATTGTGGGGAAGCCGTCTGGCGCTCCAGAAAGCAACATCGCTTGCGGACCCGCGCGTTTGAGACGATGAAACCTTGCACTACGGGGAAGGGGGGGCGGTGGCGGAAGCTCCAGCGGCATGGGGGCCCTTTCGCGGCGCGGAAGTGCGCGTCGGCATTCGACAATTCTCCTTGCGGCACCCGTGGGGCGCGGAGCCCGTTCGGGTGCGTTTCCGGGCTGGCTGCTGGGCAATATACCGCGATCCGTTTTCTTTGTTTCCATTTACAGATGATATTCTATATATAGACAGAGAGGGAGAGATATATAGAGAGAGAGATGTTTGCGCTGCCGTCAATTATGTTAGCCGCGCCCTGGTCTAGCTTGTGCCCGTCGCGACTCAAAAGTTTGGCTCGCTACGTGCACGTGCGTGTGTGTGTGTGTGTGCGCGTGTGTGTGTGTGTGTGCGTGTGTGCGTGTGTGTGCGCGTGCGTGTGCGCGTGCGTGTTTGCTTCGATTTTGGCGCGCCCGCGCGCGCTTGGGTTACGCAGCGCCGTCTTCAAAGTTGGACGGAAACAAATGAGATTGCGACGCTCTCGAGTGATGTCGCGACAGGTGTGCGCATCGCCGTGCAGCGGACGGTTTTTCCCGTCGCTCGTAGCGTTTGCGCTTGCGCGGTGGACGTGCTCGCACGTTGAAGCTTGCGTCCCCTCAAGGCACGCGCTGCCCTAGAGAAGCGGCTGCTATCTCACTCGCGTACGCCGCGCTCCAAATCCAACATGTGCGCTGTTTGTTTCGGAAACCCTTTGGGCGTTGTACCGATGAGCATCGCTTGGGGTTCCCCGCTTTTGATGAATCGATGACGCATCGCCCCATGGCAAAACATGCCTGGCAAAACGCAATGCCCCGTGGAATTCTGAATATTGCAAAGCAGCCGATGGCAAAACAGGCCGTGCAAAAATCAGTGCTCAGCGGAATTTTGAAAATTTCAAGGCGCTTCGTCTGTCAAATTCGTTTTTTTGTGTTTTCATTCCGCGGGCAAGGGATGGTCGCTGTAGGAGACCCCTTCACTAAGGCACACCCCTCACACGTTTCGTGGCCCCATAGGGAGCTCCACCGAAGGCCCCAGTGCCGCCGCCCGCATGCGTCAGCCACACCCAATTCGGCACACCTCTCACACGCTTTCGTGGCCCCATCGAGAGCTCCACCGAAGGCCCCAGTGCTGCCGCCCGCATGCGTCACCCCCACCCCAGCACAGCACTTCGTGGCCCCACAGGGAGCTCCACCGAAGGCCCCAGTGCCGCCGCCCGCATGCGTCAGCCACACCCAATCCGGCACACCCCTCACACGCTTTCGTGGCCCCATAGGGAGCTCCACCGAAGGCCGCAGTGCCGCCGCCCGCATGCGTCAGCCACATCCAATTCGGCACACCCGTCACACGCGTCGTGGCCCCAGCCCGCACGCGTCAGCCACACCCATTTCGGCACACCCCTCACACGCTTCGTGGCCCCATAGGGAGCTCCACCGAAGGCCCCAGTGCCGCCGCCCGCATGCGTCACCCCCACCCCAGCACAGCACTTCGTGGCCCCACAGGGAGCTCCACCGAAGGCCCCAGTGGTGCCGCCCGCATTCGCCACCCCCACCCAGCACAGCGTTTCGTGGCCCCACAGGGAGCTCCACCGACGGCCCCAGTGGTGCCGCCCGCATGCGTCACCCCCGCCCAGTACAGCGTTCCGTGGCCCCACAGGGACCTCCACCGAAGGCCCCAGTGGTGCCGCCCGCATGCGTCACCCCCACCCAGCACAGCGTTTCGTGGCCCCACAGGGAGCTCCACCGAAAGCGGCACCCGCAATGCGATATTCACAACTGCGCATGGTTGGGTCCTTCGCCAGGATAATTTCCATGTGGAAACACAAGTTGTGTCTTGTGTTTTTTGTTTTTGTTTTTTGGTTTCCCTATCTAGCTTTCCTGGGCTCGAGATGCCGCCACTGCAGATTCCTCCGTAATGAAAACCCTGTTGTAAGGCCGCCACAAAAAGGATTTATTTGTAACAGCTGTTTTAAAAAAAAAGGATCCCCCAAGTGTGGAGGCCACTGCAGGTCCCCACATGTGCAATCCTCGTGTCAGGTCGCCACACAAGAATCTATGTTGTACAGGCTGCTGCAAAAGGGTTTTCAGTCCGGAACGTCTGCACCACACACGTACCGACAGGCACAGGTCTTCCTAGTTTTCTCTTATTTCGCAATGTGAGAACACAGGCTGTTTCATGTTGTTCCTGTTTGTCTTGGTTTCGTCCGTCTTTAGCTGTCCTTGGTTCGAGGTGCCGCCAGTGGAGATGCCCCCGCAAAGGAAACCCGTATGTAAAGCTGCCGCAAAAAGGATTCCCTGTGTAAAGGTTGTCGCACAAGGACTCTAAGGGGGGAGGCCACTGAAGATCACCCTCACTTCAAATCCTCGTGTAAGGTCGCCACACAAGGCGTCCTTGCGCTTTCACAGCCAAGAGTAGCATATACTGAAGAAAACCTGTGTCCGTCGACGTTGTGTTTATTGATCTTACCATGAAGAATGATGACAGTCACAGGTTTTCTTTATTTTTCATATCTTTCCGTGTGAAAGCGGATTGTTTATTGTTTGTTTTTGTTGTTCTTGTTTTCTTGATAAGTCTCCGCAGCCCTACGGCGCATCATCACAGGTCTTCCTATTTTCTGTTCCTCCATGTGAACACACAAGTTGTTTATTGTGTTTATTGTTTTGGTGTTCTTGTTTTTCTCTCTAGCTTTCCTGTACTCAAGGTGTCGCCACCGCTGATTCCCCCATAATGAAATCCCTGCTTTATGGCCTCCACAAAGGGATTTGTTGTTGTACAAAGCTGGTATTGAAAGATCCGAAGTGTGGAGTCCACTGCAGGCCCCCCACATGTACAATCCTCGTGTCAGGTCGCCACACACGAAACTATGTTGTACAGGCTGCTGCAAAAGGGCTTTCAGTCCGGAACGTCTGCACCATAAACGTGCCGACAGGCACAGGTCTTCCTAGTTTTCTCTTATTTCGCAATGTGAGAACACAGGCTGTTTCATGTTGTTCTTGTTTCTCTTGGTTTCGTCTTCAGATTTCCTGGGCTCAAGGTGCCGCCAGTGCAGATCCCCCCGCAATGGAAACCCGTATGTAAAGCCGCCGCAAAAACGATTCCTTGTGTAAAGGCTGTCGCACAAGGACTCTAAGTGGGGAGGCCACTGAAGATACCCCTCGCGTGAAATCCTTGTGTGCGGTCGCCACACAAGGAATCCTGCTGCAAAGGCTGCTACACAAGCATTTTAAGTGTGGAACGTCTGCACCTTAAAGTACCGACAGTTACAGGCTGTCCTAGCGCTTTCCTATTCCCCATGTGAAAACACTGCTGTTTCCCTGTTTTTCCCGCTGTCTTGTTTTCCTCTCGTTCTTTCCTGGGCTCAAGGTGCCGCCACTGCAGATCCCCCACACTTAAAACCATTCTGTAAAGCCGCAACATAATGAATCCCTTGGTACAAAGGATTGTATGTGTGGGGCGTTTCCATGAGAGGAATGCAGAAGAGCTGGGATAAAGATGAGATGAATACAAGGAGACAAAGAAGTTCATGAATGACGAATTACCATATCAGGGATTACCAATGCTTCTATAAACAAAAGCGCTGGTTGTAATCGCACAAACGAAGGGTCCTGGGATCACGATGATGATGATGATGATGATGATGATGATGATGATGATGATGATGATGATGATGATGCTGATGCTGATGCTGATGCTGATGCTGATGCTGATGCTGATGCTGATGCTGATGATGATTATTATTATCATTATGATGCGGACGATAATGATGTTGATAACGACTATCTATACGACCACCCTTCGGGTGATGTCGATCTCACTATCGACTTTCTTTTTTGGGACACCACAGGACACCTCGGGGCACCACATCGATCTCAGTATCGATCTCAATATCGATCTCACTATCGATCTCACTCAACGGGACACCCCAGGACACCACGGGACACCTGTCGATCTCACTATCGATCTCACTATCGATCTCCCTTTTTGGGGCACCACGGGACACCACGGGGGACCTCGGGGCACCACATCGATCTCAGTATCGATCGCACTAGATCTCACTATCGATCTCACTGAACGGGACACCACGGGACACCATGGGACACCGCGAGCCACTGCCGGACGGACGGACGGACATGCGGGCGGGGGAGAATCATTTGTCTTGACTTAGCCCTAGCAACGGCGGGCACCACAGGACACCACGGGACACCATGGGACACTGCGGGCCACCGCGGGCCGCCGCCGGACGGACGGACGGACGGGCGGGGGAGAGTCATTCGTGTTGACTTCGCCCTAGCAACGGCGGACACCACGGGACACCGCGGGACACCGCTAGGGCCACCGCCGGACGGACGGACGGACGGGGGACAATCATGTGTATTGACTTCGCTCTAGCAACGGCGGGTTCATTCCTCTTGCGCGTCCACGCAGCTTCGCCTCGCCCGCACGCACGACACGAACGAAACGAAACGATTTCCTGATTGGGGTTCTCCGTTCCCCTGCGATCTCACCCCCCAACCTCCGATGGTGACTCATGGTTATAATGCAGGTGATGACGACGATGCTGATAATGATGATGTCAATGCCGATGATGATGATGATGATGATGATGATGATGATGATGATGATGACGATGTTAATGAGGATTGTGATGATGTTTCTGATGCAGATGACGATGATGTTGATGATGAGGATGAGGATGAGGATGAGGATGAGGATGAGGATGAGGATGATGATGATGATGATGATGATGATAATGATGATGATGATGATGAAGATGATGATGATGATGATGATGATGATGATGATGATGATGATGATGATGATGATGATGATGATGATGATGATGATGATGATGATGATGCGCAGATTGCGAGACACGAGGGCCCCACAGCGTTTCCCTCTCCGGTGGAGGTGGAAGGGGAGGAGGATGGGGAAAGGAATGAATGGTGGACAAACCAGGAGATGAGGGCGAATGCCCAGCGAAGGCCGTTGCCCCGCATGGCGCTCAGTCGGCCACCGCTTCCCGGGGCCACCGTTCCCCCCCTCCCCAGGGGTGCGCCACGACCCACGCGCATGGGCCTGCCGCCCCCTCCCCCCCCAAAGTCGCCCCGAGGGACATTCCCAGAGATCCGTGGCTCCGAAAAATCGGAGCCGCCGGATTTGGGCTACTTTCTGCCTCTTGGGGCCCTCAGGATTGTCAAGACACGACTCAGAATGAATGACCAGCCCTAGGGTAGGTCGAGGACGACGATGGCGATGATGAGGAGAAGGAGGAGGGTTGACGTGGTGCCGTCGCGCCAGGGACGAGTACAGCCTGGTGCTGGAACCGGCCGAGGGCGTCTCGGCGTCGCCAGACGAGTCCTCCGGCATGGAGGTCGGGAGCGCCGTCCTCGAGCGGGAGGCGAAGGATGATGATAGCAAGCCTCGCAAGAGGAGGATGAAGGAGTTTCGAGAACGAACACGGCATACTCAGAGACTGTTGAAGCTCCGCGCGAATAGCTTAAGTCGTCCTTGAGTCCTCTGGTGCCGCCTCTGGCGCAGGCCCTGGCGCGCTCCGCGCGCTTGGGAGGGGCTTCAGCGCAGATCCAAGAAATCCGCGCGGATCTCAAACAATTATGTTTATGCAGCCATCGGTTATTTTAGAATGTTGTCCCCTCGGAGTGATCCATCCGATGCGTCCAGGCGCCTGAACAAGGGCACGCGGCGCTGGCAGGTGATGGGTTTTTCAGCCTCGCCCTTTTCCTCTTCGTTCTTTCCCCCTCGCGCCTTCGGCCTCCTCCGCCTCCTCCTCCCTCCCCTCCCCTCCTCCTCATCCTTGTGTCCTGATACATGGCGTTCCCCGACTCTCAAGGCACACTGTCAAGGAGCATTTTGGATGTTTGCAGGGGGAGGTGCAACTGGCCATCCCTGGCTCGGCACCCACAGTTTGGCGTCTTGCGCCTTGCTGCTCATCGCGATGGCTGCGCCCGTAGCACTGGCCTTCGGCTTTTGGACCAGGCACGGGGACTGCGCATTTGGTTGAGAGGTGGGGCCATGTGGCTCGTAAATCTCATGGGGCCTTTTGTCCACTCACCCTGGGGAACAAACTTGGTTGCCCATGCCAATCGATTCGGCAGGGTTGGCTGTGGATTGGGGCCTGGCACCCCACACACCATGCCGTCTCGGCTGGGCAACGAGTCATCGGCGACGAGGTCACCTCACTGTTCCCTGACAAGTTTGTTTGATTTGGTGTAGGCCACAGTTTGGTTTGGCTTTCACTTTCTCCACATGCGTCTCCTCCCCATTCTCACCGTTATCCATTGCCTTCTGCACACTTATCCTTGTCCTTCTCCTCGCCCGCCCTCCTCTTTCTCCCGTGCCTCCTTTTTCATCCCTCCATCCCGCATCCCCTTCCCTGTCTCTCCCCCCCCCCGTGGACCATCCCCACCAACAGACCGCCCGCTCCTTTCTTCGCCCCGCTGGCCAGGTTCGATCCGCGAAGGCCTTTTTCCGGTCGGCCACCGTCATCGTTTTCCCCCTCCTCTTCCTCCTGTTTCTCCTCCTCCTCCTCCTCCTCCCTCTCCTCCTCGTAGTCCTCGTAGCTGCCCTAGCTGACCGATGATGAGGAGGAGGAGGATGATGAGGAGAGGAGGGGGAGGGGGAGGAACAGGAGGAAAAGAAGGGAAAGGATAAGGAATAGGACGATGGCTACGTAGTACAAAGGCCCTTCTCCATGCCCGTGCTGCTTCTCCTCGTCTTCCTCCTCCCGTCCTACCCCTTCGTTCCCTTCCCCTCCCCCCGCTGCGCGCGCATCGAGGTTGAGCTTTCATTTCTTAAATAGCAGTTTCTCTTGATCACCCCTGCCCTGTGCCCGTTGTGTTGTTGAATTCACGCGCACTTCCGGGGGCTCGCGCCTGGCTTCTTTAGGGGGAGTATTGCGCCTCAGATTGTTCCTTTGGCCCCCAGTTCACCACAACAGCGGCTCCCGCCTGGTACATCTGCACCAATGTCTCCAAAACGCGCTTTCGCGCGGGACATCCTCACAATTTACCCAAGAGTCGCGCGAATTCTGTGCAAGTTATCGAAACGCCGCGCGCCTAACACTCAGGAGACGCGCTTTCGCTTTGGACTTCCTCAGGATCTCCTTGGAATCGCGGTATCGCTCGAACATTCATTGCGGTTCATGTTGAATTGGCGTTTCAGCGACCCGTCCGCTCGACCCCGCCATCTGGGCCCACCCGCTGGACCTGCTCCGCCATGGTTCGCCCGCCCGACGCGCCCGTCTGGTTCAGCCGCTTGTGCTCCTGCGCCTGGCCCCCTCCTGCAGATCTCTGTCGTGCCCCACCCTTCCGCGAACTATGCGAGGCAGATAAGGAGGATCGACCCCCAATGGGGGTGCGATCGAAGACAAAAGTGGCGGGCATCGATGGCTCGGGAAATACTTGTTGAGCGGCAATCGAGCAGTTGAAAGCGAACTGTTAAAATGATGAAGTTCCCAGGTGGAAAACACTGGTTGTAGATCCCCCAAATGCCCACTGTGTTTTCAATTGAAGTGCCCTTCTTGGAGCTCGAACTTTTGCTGTAAGGGAAGTCTTGCGCCTCAGATTGTGCCCCTGCCCCCCGAACTACAGCAACAACGGTTGCCGCCAGATACTTCCCCACGGTTTGTTCACAATCGAGTTGTCGCGTGAGTTTTTTGTCATAACTTATTCAGGATTCGTGTTCTCGCATATGACTTTTTCCCAATTGTGGAATGCCGCGCCCCTAACACTCAGGAAACACCTTGGGAATCACGCTGGCGCGCGTTAATTCCTTGCGATTCATGTAGGACTGACGCCTCAGCGACCCGCCCGCTCGACCTGGCCGTCTGGGCCCGCCAGCCCGACCCGCCCCGCCCGACCCGCCAGTCTAGTTATGCCATGTGCTTTCTGCTCCGAGCCCCCCTCCTGCTAGTCTTTATCGTGCCCCATCCTTCTCTCTTGCCGTCCTCCCTTCCCCTGTTGTGGGGGCTGCGCAATTTAGATATACATGGCAGGTAAAGAAGATGTATCCCCAAGGGGACGATGATCAAAGACGAAGAGGGCGGGTATCGAGGGTATGGAATCGACATGTCAAATGACACGCGAGCAAATAAGACAGAGCAGTCTTGAAATGGTTGTCGTGGTTAAGGTCTCATTTCCAAACAATGATTGGAGTCCCCCTGTCCGGTGCACATTGTGCTTTACATTTGAATGTTTTTCCTCTGGCGCGCGCCCTGTCACAAGTTCTGTAGGGATCGCGCTCCTCGCATGTTACCTTCTCACAATTTATTGCTGCGCCGTTCCCCCCAAAAGTCAGGACGCGCGATCGCTCGAAACGTCGTCAATGACGGATTGACACTTCAGCGACCCGACCGCTCGATTGAGCCGTCTCGGCCCACCCGCTGGACCTGCCCGTCATGGTCCACTCGCCCGACCCGCCCGTCATGGGCTTGTGCTCTCGCTCCTAGCCCTCCTCCTGCAAATCCTGTCGTGCTCCATCCGTCTCCCTCCCCCTTGTCTGTTACCCCCCCTTCCCTCCTTTGTTTTACGGGCTGCGCCATTTACGCGTGACAGGTCAGGAATATATACCCCCAAGGGGAGTACGATCGAAGACGGAGATGGCGGGTATCGAGGGTTTGGCATTTTCGTGTTGAATGGCACGCGAGCAGATAATAACGAAAAGTCTTACAATGACTGTTGTTAAATCGTCATATCGCCTGATTAATGATTGGTGATCCTCCCCGCCTATTGTGTTTTCCAAATGAACTGCTCCCGGGGCTCGCACAAGGTTTTTTACAAGAGGCACTCTTGCGGCTCAGATTTGGTCCCTGGCCCCCGAAACTACAGCAACAACGGCTCCCGCCTGATACTTCCCCACGGTTTACTCAAAATCGTGTTGCCTCGCGAGACTTCCTCACAAATTTATGTAGTGCTATTCCGTAGTTCTTCCTCGCAATTCAGACATCCGCCGCGCCATCGACGCTCAGGAACCACGCTCTCGCGCTGGTTTCCTTCCGATCCATGCAGGACGCACGCTTCAGCAACCCGCCTGCTCGACCTGGTCGCCTGGGCCCGCCTCGCCGACCCGCCGGCTAGGGTCCACCCGCCCGATCGGCCCGTCCGGCTCTGTCACGTGTTGTCTGTCCCGGGCCCCCTTCCTGGTAATCTCTCTCGTGCTACATCCTCCTCCCTCCTCCACTCCTCCTGCCCTCTTCTTCCATCCGTCCCTCTTCCCCTGCCTCAGGGGCTGATATGCCCGCAAGGGGTGACGATCGAAGACGAAGAGGGCGGGTACCGAGGGTTTGGGACATACGTGTGTTAAACGGCACGCGAGCAGATAACAGCGAACAGTCTTCAAATGATTGATGTTGTTGCTGTTGTTATTGAATTTCCGTTTCTGAATGAATATCGTTGATCCCCCTTCTGACGCCCAATGCGTTTGTCAATTGAAGTGCCCTCTGCCGGGGCTCGCCCCTTGATTTCTACATTGAAAATTCTTGAGGCTCATATTGTCTTCCTGGCTCCTGGTTCACAACAACGGCGGCTCCCGCATGACACTTCTTCACAATGTATTGAAAGTTGCGCTCTCGCGCGGGCCATCCTTACGATTTATCAAGTAACCGTCTGAAAGCATATTGGATCGATCAAGGTGAACTTGTTTATCACATCCACGGCCCCGTGCGGGCCAGAGCTAGCTGCTGGGGAGTCTAGCTCCCAGTAAGCTTCAAAGGCCGGCCTGTAGGCCGAGACGGCGTCGGGCAGCGGGCGAGGCGGTAGAGGCAGAGGCAGGGCTACTCAGGAGAGGCAGTTGAAAAGTAATGGGCGTAGAGGGTCAGGGCTAGGCGGGCTCCTGAGGACTCCTCGGGTTCACCTCCAGGGAATCTCATACTCATTGTTTTTCTTTTGTAGCCGCTGACCCGTCGGCTTCCTCCAACATGCTCTCTCGAACTCCAGCGGCCACGAGCTCCCGTCGTACATGGTGAGCTTCTTCTCGATTGGGCTTGGCGACAGCCTTTCTCGCAGCTCGCTGGGAACGCTTCTCCTCGTTGGTATTCACCGCGGCTTGGTCCTGCTGGATCGTGATCAGGCAGGTCCTCATGTAGTGCCGGGAGTACTCGAGATCCGCACCTTCCTTCGTCAGGATGTCCGCCATATTTTGCAATCCGTCCACCTAGCGTAGTGTGGTGTTCGGTTGCCTCAAAGCCTCCTTCAGCAAAGCTCCCTCAATCGCCATCCGGGCCATCCGCTTGTCTCGACTCAGGCCTGAACCTTCCTTCGTGAGGTAGTCGTGCACTGACTTCGCATCCGTAAAGAAAACTCTGCTTATCCTCGCTACGAACTCTTGCCAACGCTTGAGGTCTATCTTCGCATTCTGCACCTCAAGTAAAACACCTAACCACTCACCTGCTTCCAAGGAGTCTGCCAAGTGCGACGCCTCCGCTGCCAGAGTACTCCTGCAAACTCTCTGCGCCGATTGCGAACTGTAGACCATCATGGCTCCCTTCGCAAGTTTGCCGGTGAGCACGTCGTGGTCAACAATGAACAGGAAATGTCCTCCTGTGTTCTTGTATTTGGCGGTCTCGTCGCTCTCGGGGTTGCCGTTGGCGTGTCCAGAATCACGCATTATCAAAACCGTAGCACGTTCCAGGTCGATACCATTCGGGAACTTCCTCGTGTAGTCAGCACTTCTCTTGCCGTCACTGATGGCCTTGTGAACCTGCACTCGGTCGGCGACACACGGGGCAACCATAGCCCTTTGGGCTTGTCCTGCTTGGAAAGGCAAGGTCCGCTCGCAACTGTCTTGGCAACCAAGATCTCTCTCCCGTAGCCTTCCGTAGCCTTGTAACTTCGTCGTCGGTGAGCGGGCTTGCTAGGTCCTTCTTCCAGTCCTTGGGAATCGGAACTGCCTTCATGTTCACAAAGCAGCCTTTTGTCATCATTCCCACGTCGCCACTAGGTAACCGCTGGATCTCACGCCCCACGAAGTCCTCCTTGAGCCACTTTTAGAATTTCAGCTTCTGCCTTGTCTGCTGAAAAGGCAATGCTCTCACAGTTCTTTTGAACTCCAGCCGGCAGGTCACCCACATGTGTGCATAGAATTCCCACCAAAGCTCCAGCCTTGTCGAGTGGGTAAAACATAGCTGGCTCCAATACAGACTGCACCCATTTCTTCCTTCCCCGATACTTCGCAGAAAGCTGATCAGAACAAACGAGCAGCCTCAGCAAATCCATACATCGCTTTCTTGGCCCTCAGCAGCTGTCTCAGATGAAGTCCCTTCAAACATTCCCATCGGCTGGCTGATGTAGATCTCGCGCCCTATCCCTCGGCCAAAGAAGTAGGCATTCTTGATGCCTTCGCAGCTTATGATCATGCCCTTACTGGCAACCACCAACAAAACCATAGCCTGTGCCAACTTTGAAGCCGTCGGCGCATCTCGCCCTTGAAACATAGGACCACCATCCTCGATTTCGCCTCGAACTGTGCGACCAGAACTTCTTCACCTTTTTTGGTTCGTACCCACTTGACTGGCATGATCAGGTCGCGCTTGGCATCCCATGCCTGCTCGGTCTCTCCGAGGCTCATCGTCTCACAGGCGTCCAGGTCTTGCCATGCCTTCCACTCCTTTTCGTCAGATCCACCAGGTCCAACGAATAGCTGTCGCGTCGCCTCGTCGAATTCTCTTAGGTGTAGCTCTTTCCTTCACTTCTTTGTCGCCGTAGACCCAGCCTCGTAGGAGTGCCCGAAATCGTTCCGCTCGACTCCGAAAACGAACGTCTCTTTGCTCTCCTTGCGCCTGGAAGAGAAGATTAGTTGTTGTCGTAGGTCGTGAAAGCCTCGTTCATCATCGAATCCTCGTCCCCGTGGACCTCAAAGGCCTCCCCGCGCTTGATCGACGAGGGGGCGTCATCCAGCAGCTTCTGTCGCTTCGCCTCCCGTTCAGCCGCTTCCTCTGATGTTCGACTCTCCTTCTGCCTCTCGATGTCCTCCTCTTCTTGGCGGGGCGGTTCATCAGCGGCCCGGCTGAGGTAATCGTGTAGGTCGGGGTCCCAATCATCGCTGATGGGAACCGTCCGCTCATCGCGTTCTGGCTCTTCTCAAAGAGTCTCTCTGAAATGCGTCTTCACTGCGTCGTCCATAAGATCCGCATCTGGTGCAACCCCCTCGAATCTGACTCTCGACTCTTGTGGCGGCGGCGGCGCCTGCTGCGTCGCAGGTGGCTCCTGGTAAGGGTCCTCCGTCACCGTCTCTTCCGCTGTCTTTTCCTGCACCACTGGCTCAGGGGTCTCATCTCTTTCGGCAGGGCGTGGCACCTCTGGTGGCGGTGCCTCTGGTGGCGGTTGAGCCGCAGCTGGTCCTGGTCGAACCTGCCCTCCATCCTATCGGAGCCCGGGAGGTACAGGTCGCCGTCGTAGGTCGATGAAACTGTTGCCTCCCGCCGTGCCGGCGGTGTCTATCAGGTCCGTTTCCGGCGCCGTCACCAGCCGCGCTCTGACCTCCTCGTCGGAAGCCTTCGCAAGGTGTTCGGGAGCGCATGCGATGGTGATGCCACGATGCACTATCCAAATCGTATGCACGCCTTCGTGTCCTATCGCGCGTGCGACGCCTCTCCAGTTGAACACGCTCTCGGGCCTCTTGCCCTGCTCCTTCTGGTCCTGGTGGAATACCAGTCTCCCACGTTGAAAGGTCCACGTGCTGGTCGGATCTGTCTCAGTTCCGCTCTCAAATTTTGATGGCGTCGTCATTGGCCACCGTCGCGTGAGCTTCTCTTGCTCCTTGTCGTAGCGCGCGCTTCCTTTCGAACTTGGACGTCGGGATCGATGGCGCCGCGACGACGCCGATCCTCTCCACCTCGCGGCTGCCGGGAGGCGAATATCTCTTCCCATCACCCTTTGCGCCCGTGAGAACCCAGATCTCCTGCTCAGCGAGTTCTCGGTCTGGTTGATGTCCATTACGGCCGTCAAGACATCCTCTCGTCCTGCAACCTGCTTCGCCCATGCGGCTCTCCTACACATGGCTTGCCGCAGGTCTCCATGTCTTTCCACTTTGGCGATGTGCCACGCCGCCGCCTTGGCGGCCGAGTCGAAACGACGTCCTCGGCTGGACAGGTGCTCCGAAAAATTGCCAAGGAACCCTTTGGCCTTGTCGACGACGACTCCAACCTCGGGCTCGCCTGCCCAAGATGCCCAGCACAACTCGTAAGTCTCCAGCACCGAGACAGAACCCGTCATCTTGTGAACCTCGCCGAGCAAGGTAACAGTCTGAAAGGAGCGCCCCAGACACATAATGTTCTGGAACTGCCACTCGGCCTGGCATTCGTCCTTCTCGGAGAAAGTGCCGAAGCCCACGATGCTACAGTGAGCTCGTCAGCGGTCGGCATCTTGCTTGGCCTGGCCAGTGGCGGTCCTCTCGTGCGCTCGCAGTGCTCGCAAGCGAAGAGCCGGCACGCCTTGATCACGGCCTCAGAGGCTCTCGAAATCACCAGGGCTCTCAGCATCTCGATCTTCGGCGCGTGACCCAGGTTCTCGTGCAGCCTTCGGATCGCCACCTTCAAGTCACGCGGTAGCTGATCCCATCGTAGTTTCTTGGTAGTCTCCTCATCCTGCCTTTCGTCCTCGGCCTCGCCGAGCTGCGAGCCGTACACCATGATGCGACTGTCGGCCCCGGCGATCTTCATCGCGCGTTGCTGCGGTGATAGGTTGGTCCAATCCTCCCAGCCGAGCTCGGACCACACTCCACGCTCACTGCGAACGTGGGCTGTCGCATCGTTACCTGAGAAGCATGCAGATGCGGCGCCACTGCCAGCAAAGAACGAGGCTCCCGTCTCATCATCAGCAACTTCACGGTGGCGGTGGCCCCCTTAATCTTGGAAATCTCGGCAGCCTTCTTGTCCACCGAAGGCCACAGCAGCGTAAGAGGCGATAGGAAGTCGACGAACCCGTTGAACATCTCCATCACTCAGTCGACCTCCTCCTCGGGCATAGTCATCCAAGCACCTTTTCCGTGTAACTCATCGCTTGAGTCCGCCAATCCCTCCGAGTAGTTTAGCTCCGCGTCGGGCCCTCTTGACAGGGGGTTCGCTGACCGCCTCGTCGTTCACGGGGAATCCCGACTCCACAGACCCCTGGCGAGGGCGGCAGCATTGTCGATCTCCATCTGGTGTTTTACGCCTTGACAAATCGCCATTGTCATCTTCGGAGGGCAGGCTGCTGCCTGAGCTGCTCTCTTCCTGGCAGAGAAGTTGCCCTCCACCATCTCGTGAGCAGTCTCGCACTTGCAGGGGATAGCCAGCTCGTTGAGAACGCACTGGCTGTTCGTAAGGTCGCTGGGCAGCTTCTGGATGGGTGTTCCGCTGTCGATGTCTTTCGTGCCAAAGCCACACTGGGCGCCACAGGCGAACCAGACATGAGGTAGCCCGTAGATCTCCGCCAGGAAGCCCTTGTACTTCCATGATGCCGCTGACCACGGCTGCTCTGCTAAGAAGTATCGGTTCTTCCTCCTTCGAGGTAGGCAGATCCGCTTCACCAACTTGAGCACTTGCACATCATGGGACTCTCGCAAAGCCACCCAATCCACTGTCTTGGACATGTTAGTCATCACAGACCATATGCGGCAGTCGAAGGCAATGACGGTGAGGAATGGGTCGGGTTCCTCCAAGATCTCGAAAAGCAGATCTTTGCTTTCCTTGGTCATCAGGTCGTAGCCGTCGATCTGGTCCAGCGGCTGCGACTTGGTCCATCCGGAAACTCCTGATGCCACTCGTGTCACGGTAAAACTACTGCCCCAGGGCTCGACATGCATCGTCTTCTTGAACCCTGATGTGGCCGTCTTCTTTGCGAGCGTGGACACATTCTTCAAGGCGGCCCAGGTCCTGTTATCCTGAGCTGCGATCCTCGATGCTGTACTTGTCAGCTCCTGCGCCCTTCGGTTGGTGAGCTCGTCTCTGGTGTCGGTCATCCGCGCACCTCTCGTTGCAAGTGAGACGTTCGAGCCCTCGTCCTGGCAAAACTCGCGACTTTTGCGTCCTGACGTGTTCGAGCTATCAACCGTGCAAAACTCGCGACTTTTGCGTCCTGACGGGTTCGAGCTCGTCCCGACGTGGCGACGCAATTGCCTTCGGCTTACCGTCGGGGCAATCGACGTCCTGCTGGTATGTGAGGCCATCCTCGTCGTCGCCATCGTCGTTTTCCAGGTACGCGTAGCCACCCTTGACCACGTCCATGCAGCTGGCAAGGTGCACAATGGTGTCGCCTCTCGCAGACTTCAGATCCATCTTCTGCAGTACAGCGTCCTGGTCATCGCCGAACTGCGACACATCGATGCCCAGATGAGGTGTGTTCTTCATCTTTATCAGAGGTACTGTGATCCCTAGAGCTGACATCTCCAGATTCTTGTCTCCCACGTGAATGTGGCCGTCCACCATATCGAGAGCTGGGATGGATATCAGAAGTAGCCTCGTCCCTGAAGGGATCTCCGTCGAGTCAGCTTCACCTCTGAAACCTCCAATGCCAATCGGAATCATGTAGACGTCACCCTTCTGCTAGGGGACGTTCGCGAAAGTGAACTGACGCTTGGGGTTCGTCTTCCTGCAGGCTAGGCCGGGAGGTGGGCGTTTCTCGAACCGTTCTCTCCGGCGCCTGCTGTCCCTGCCGTGTCCACAAGGGCCACAACCTCATGTTTAATTGCATGGTCAGCTCGCCCCATGGCGAAGGCGAACTGTGCGTCGAGCTGCTCGGCTGCGAGCTCGTCAGGCACCACCAAAATGGCTACCCACGTCTTTGCTGACCTCAGAGGCTCCTTGGGACGTCTTATGCGCCCATGGTCGAGGGACGTCGAGCCCCCTTCACGGTCTCGCCCTTACTTAGCCGCGACATGAACAGCGACCTTGGCCACCGTCTCCCAACGTATGTTGATGGCGTTGAAGTTGAGGCATCCGTAGAACTTCGCACCGTCCACGCTGTTAGATTTCACATGCGTCCCCTGGCGGCGGCACTTCGGGCACACAAGCTGCTCGATCAACGTGTTGTCTTCTTGCGCGAACTCCATGGCTGTCGATGCTCTCGATGCCGATGATGTGGTAGGTCCGTGCTGCTTCTCCGCGCCCATCTCCTTCGGCTGCTTCGCGAGGTTCGGCTTCGTTAAGAGATGATCCGCGATTGTAGTCAAGGCCTCGGCATTCGCAGCGTCCTGGCGCTGCTTCGCGGACTGGAGAGCCTTCTTCTCGGCGTAGAGTGGGCAAAGCATATCACCTCCATGCTGTCCGTACTTCCCCGCAATCGGCGCTTTTTACGTTCTCTCTTGGTGTCCTCGACAATGTTCTGGTCGAGTGCGCCGCTGCCGTCTTTCCAATGCTGCAACCCTTCTTGACCTGAGCTCGTCCTGCGCAGTGTCCCTCGAGCCTCTCGACCAGGATGTCCTTCTTGTCACTGACTTGCAGGCCCAGCTTGTCCAGGTGGCACCTGAGGTCGTGGGCCTCCCAAGACTGGAAGTGCCTGGCTTTGTTGGGATCTCCGTGCTAGTCGGGTCTGGCATTGCTTCCCCACTGCTGCTAGCCGATCCAGTTTCTGCTCTCCTGTGACCTCTTGCGGTCACGATCGTAGTCTCGGTTGTAGTAGTCCTCCTCCTCCTCCATCTCGTTCGGGCTGAGCTCCGTCCTGCGGCATCGTGTCGAAGTCGTCCGCCATCCCGTCGAGGTCGTCCTCGTTTTCCTCACCGATGCCCATGAGAGCCGTCGCCTCCTCCATGAGCTCGTCCTCGTCGGCGGTGCCGTCGAACGTGAAGTACGATTTGCCTCCACGACTCGGCTTGGATTTACCATTCGATTTCGTTCCGCCCTAGCAGCTGCCGAACGTTTTGGCCCCTTGCTGCCCTGACTTCGGGCACGCTGCGTCGCCTGCCCAAGTGTCCCATCCGTCCGCACGCTCCGCAGCGCGTGCGCTTCTTCTCTTCCTTGATCTGCTCCTGGCGCTCCTCGGAGGTCAGCTCACCCTTGAAAAGACCTCGCTGCTTCTGAGTGTCTCTGAGCTTCTTTCTGGCCGCGTCGCGCGGACTGTAGGCCTCGAAGACCTCGTCATCATTGCTCGCACCAGCGTCGCTGCCAAAATCGCGCCCTCATCTGCTGCGTTCGCTCCATCATCGAAGTCCTCGTCCGATCTGTCCCCATCTTCGGATACGTCCTCGACCTGGTTGGCCTTTCCACCCTTTCGTCCATGCCACTTGCCGTGTTGCTTCTGGGTGTGTGTCGTCGTTGTCCGTTTCTCTCTCTCTCTCTCTCTCTCTCATGCACGTCGTGAAAATTCAACCACAGAGTGTGCTGAGACGTCTCGAGCCGACACTCCGAGCCGCTGTTGAGCACGATGTTCCTCTCTTTGGGCATCCGATGGATGCGCTCCATCCATAAGAAAGAAGGCCATAAAGTCATCCCAGAGCGTGGTGTTGTCATCTCCTTCCGGCAGATCTTCCCACAGCTCCTCTTTTTTGTTTGGCAGGTATTCGTCCATGTCCATACCGCGTCTCCGAAGCTCCGCTTGAAGAAATTGTCGAACGCCATGTCCTTTATCTCGATTGCCTCTTTGTCTAGGGTGGTCAACGCATCGAAGAGCTTCCTCTCTCCGCCATCTTGTCGTACTTCGTCGGTCTCTTGAGCTAGGTGCTCCGCTCGACGCCACGCTCGTCCATGCGAGCCGTCCAACAGCTTCACTCTGAACCTGCGCTTCTTCTTCTTCTCGAGCCTTGTCGCGATCTTCTCGTCATCGGTGCCACTGCCCTCGAGACGTGCCAGCGCCAGAGTGAGTCCACCACAATCTCATCATCACGGTAAGAAGAGCGTTTAGCTCCTTGGTCGTTCATCTTGCAGCGTTTGGGCTCATTTAAGGTCTTGGTGGACGTTTGGCCGCGTCCACTCGATCGCAACCACTGGCTCCGCAATACCAGTCTGAAAGCATATTGGATCGATCAAGGTAAATTCGTTCATCACATCCACGGCCCCGTGCGAGCCAGAGCTAGCTATTGGGGAGTCTAGCTCCTAGTACAAGCCGGCCTGTGGGCCGAGATGGCGTCGGGCTGCGGGCGAGGCGGCAGAGGCAGAGGCAGGGCTATTCAGGAGAGGAAGTAGAACAGTAATGGGCGTAGAGGGTCAGGGCTAGGCGGGCTCCATAGGGCTTCTCGGGTTCACCTCCAGGGGATCTCAGAGAATCTCGTTATCGCGTGAGACTCCCTTGCAACTGATTTAGACGCCGCGCCTTCGACAGTAGTAATCACGCTCTCGCCCTGGATTTCCTCACGATTTGCTTGGGAAGTTCGGTGTCGCTCGAGACTTCCTCGTGATCCATGCAGGACTGATGCTTCAGCGTCCCGCCCGCTCGACCCGGCCGTCTGGGGCCACCCGCCTGGCCTGCCCGTTAGGGTCCAACCGTCCGCCCCGCTCGTTTGGTTCCGCCGCTTGTTCTCCTGCTCCTAATTCCTCTCCTGCTAGTCTCTCCCTTGCTTCATCCTTTTCCCTCCTCCTTGTTCTTTCCCTCCTACATCCCTTCCCTGCTTCAGGGGGCAGGTAAGGAATGTATGCGCCCAAGGGGGGCACGATCAAAGACAAAGAGGGTGGTTGTCGAGGGTTGTTGAATCCATGTTGGCACGCGAACAGAAAACAGCTAAAAGTCTCAACCTGCCACTTCTAAACATGAATTCTTGTTGACACCCGTCGGAGCTCGTTGTTCTTTCTCAATTTAAGTGCCCATCCCGGGGCTCACACCCTGTTATGGACGAAGGCAGGTCTTGCGCCTCAGATTCTGTCGTTGCCCCCCGAAGTACAACAACGGCTCCCGCCTGATATTTCTTCACAGTGTGCTCAAAGTCGCGATCTCGCGCCGGACTTCTTTCAAACATTTTGCAAGAATCGAACTCTCGCGTGCGACTCCCTTGTAGTTGATTTAGACGCCGCTCCCTTGACACTCAGGAATCACGCTCTGGCGGTGGTTTCTCTAACGATGTACTTGAGAATTGCGCTGTCGCTCGAGACTTCCTCGTGATCCATGCAGGACTGATGCTTCAGCGACCCATCCACTCGACCTGGCCGTCCTGGGCCGCCCGCCCTCCCGCCCGTTAGGGTCCAACCGCCCGCCCCGCCTGTCTGGTTCTGCCGCTTGTTTTCCTGTTCCTGGTTTCTCCTCCTGCTAGTCTCTCTCGTGCTTCATCCGTTTCAATACCCCTTTGGCCCTTCCCTCCTTCCCATGTTTCAGGGACTGCGCCAACTACACGTGGAAGGTAAGGAAGATATCTCTTCCACCCGGGCTGAGCCCAACACCTGGTGGTCGCTCGCTCGCTTGCTTCTCCTCCTCCTCCTCCACCTCCTCCTCCTCCTTCTCCTCTCCTTCTCCTTCTCCTTCCCTCCTCCTCTCCTTCTCCTGCTCCTTTTCTCCCCCTCCGCGCGCGCTGCGTCTCCGCGGGCACCTGGGCTGCGCGCGCGCGCGCCCGCGGCCTCCCGGCTGGCCGCCTCGGGCGCGGCCGCGGGCTGCGCGCAGGACGGCCAGGGGGACGACCGGGGGGCCAGGGGGGGTCAGGGGCAACCTGCGGGGGATAGGCGTTCGAGGTTTTCGGACGTTGTCGTCGGTTCTCGGCGGCTCTACAGCCTCGGGATGCTCTCAAGCTTGTGCCTCGCCGAGGGGCGCCCAGGGCTGCCCGGGTCGTACGAAGCAGGCCGCCAGAGACCCTGGATATGACCCAAAGGCCAGACGACGAGGATCATTTTGGGGGGATCGGCTCATGGGAGAGAACATATCAGACCCCAAGCGCCCACGGATCGCCAGTCGGGGCCCGGGACCGCTCCGCTCAGGACCGTGCAGGTTCGCTCTCGCGGGCCTGCCGCCGATCTGTCGGCGATGTATCGCCGGTCCGGGGCCGACGTCCCCCCCGAGCCGGTCCCCCCCTGACGTTCTTCCTCGGAGGGGGGGTGAGGGGAGGAGGGCGGGGAGGGGCGGGACCAGCACGGGGAGGGTGCGGTGCTGTCGGTGGGGTGGTGGAAGGGGGGGGAAGGGAGAAGGAGAGAGGGCAAATGACAGCAGAAGGGAGAGAGAGAGAGAGAGAGAAAAAAAAAAAAGAGAGAGAAACAAGAGAGTGACCAGCAGGAGGGAATTCTTTACGCTTCGCGTATCCCCACCAGCCCATCTCACAACAGCAACTCTTGCGAAGCATGCCGACAGTCGTGTTTTTCAGGCGTGTGTCCGCTTGGCCCCGCATATCTCCCCTGTTCCTCCTTCCTACCGCCTCCTTGTACATCCTCCTTGTGGGGGGAGCGGGAGAAGGACGAGGCGGAGGAGGAGGGAGAGAAA
>CAUYUJ010017605.1:193040-230878 GCA_963575745.1 Prorocentrum cordatum | reverse complement strand
ACAGCAAGAGCATGATGACGGTGACGCAGTCGATTGCGGCGCTCTCGCTTGCCACAGGGTCATCCTTACACTATCGGTGGCTTCCCTCTGACTGGAACGTCGCAGACCCCCCGTCGCGCGGCCTCTGGGCTCCGGCGTCGCCAAGCCCGCTCGACTTCACGAAGCATGCTCGCCCGAGCTCGGGTCCCACGCCCGAAGGTCGCTCATGCGGAGAGGTTGCTTCCGGCCCCCATCCGGGGGTCTGCTGGGGCGACGCGCGGCGGCTCGGAAGTCCTGGACTGCGAGCCTCGCTTCGTCTGCGCTGGCCAGGGCGACCGGGGCTTCTGCGGCCCGGCGGCGGCCAGCGGCGTCGACGACCCTGGCGGGGGGCAAGCCAGGTCGGGCCCCCCAACGGGCCGAGCGCGCCGGACGCCAGGGTCCTCGCAGGAAGGTGGTGCTGAAGGCCCGGGTGGCCTCGCGGCGTCGCGCTGGCGCTGCGGTAGGGGGCGGCCTCTCCGGCCTGGAGGCGGCCTCGGACCAGCCCCGCACCCGCGACCAGTACCTGTCGCTGTACCAGGCGTTCCAGGCGGGGCTGCAGCGGCCCGCCCCGACGGTGGAGGCCAAGGTGGACACGCTGCTCGCCAACTGGCTCGAGGTCATGTACTCGGACGGGGACAGCCCCGGCAGGGCGAAGTGGGGGTTCGCGGTCGGGACCTTCCTCAAGGGACTGCGGATGGCGGCGGGGGCGCTGATGCCGCGCAGCCGCAGGGCCCTCCAGGGCTTCAGGCGCCCGCATTTGAGGCTGCCGCTTCCGTTGGAGGTAGTGGCGCTGATCGCCATTGTGATGGTGAGGGACGGGCTGCTCGCCCACGCCCTCGCGATCCTGGTGACCTACGTGCTGTACCTTCGGCCGGGAGAAGTATCCGCGATTCGCGCGGCAATCTTGGCGCCGCGGATGCCCGGCGCTGCAGGCGCAGCCCGCTGGGCGATCGCGCTGCGCGCCTCGGAAGGGGGCGCGACCATCCAAGACCAACGGGTTCGACAACTCGCTGAGGGTGGACCCCGGCCGCCATGCCTTCCTTGGTCCTCCTCCTTCTCCTCCTCCTCCTCCCCCTCCTCCTCTCCCTCCTCCTCCCCCTCCTCCTCCTCCTCCTCCTCCTCCTCCTCCGCCTCCTCCTCCTCCTCCTCCTCCTCCAGCCCCTCTGGTTCTGGCTTGTTTGGAAGGGCTGGGGGCACCTCGCACCGAGGCAGAGTTGATGCAGGTCGTCCTCCCACAGGACCTGCGCGAGCCGCCATGGCGCCAGCGTTGAGATCGACTCTCCGCCTCCTGGCGTTCAACCCGCTCCACGCTGTGGGGGCCAGACTCTCGGAGCTGCTGACCGGCTGCCGCGCCGCGGACGCCCTCCTCCTCGCGGGCACCAAGGTGCACTGCCACTCTGGAGGAGAGGGAGTCCTCCGTCGTCGGTGTGAAGGTCGACTTGTGCTGGAGGCGCCGTACACCGAGGGGGCGTACACGAACCGCAGCGCGGGCTGCGTCATCGCCCTGGGGGAGCGGTTCCGCGACTCCCACGTTGTCCGTGCATGGGGATCGCCTCCAGGAGCAGGAGGACGGGCCCTAGCGGCTCGGATGCGCAAGGCCGGCCTTGACATCTTGGTGGGGGTGATCTACTTCCCGCCGCAACCGAGGGAGCGCATCCAGGTCAGCCGCTACCTACACACGGCGAAGCTGCTGCCAGACTGGCGGCAGCAGATACTCCAGGAGGCGCCTACGAGGACGCTTCCAATTTTTTACGCCGACCTGAACGACGGTTTGGGGATCCAGAAGCAGGTTGGGGGATGGACTACACAGCCGTCCCAGGCCCTTGGACATCTTCGCAGTCGAGAGCAGCGACGAGGAGGTGCGGGGGAGTTGGTGAGGGGCCTGTTGGATACCCAGCACATGGCCGCCCCGTCTACCTTCGCAGACAAAGTTGAGTACACCTTCTATACGACCAGGACACCACCCTCGGGCTCGGTCATCGATCACTTCTTCATCCCACTGGGCTGGCTTCCCCGTGTGCTGCGCTGCCACGTTCTGCACGGCCTGGGAGCGCAGTGGCAAGTGCTACCAGGGGCGCCTCCGAGGGGCCACCTCCCCCTCTTGCTCGAGCTTGAGAACGAAAAGGATGCCTGGGCCTTGCCGCCCATGCCCCCGCAGCGCCTTGACTGCGCGAGGTTGATGCAGGCGGTCCGCCACGGGAAGGGGAAAAAAGGAGTTTTTGGAGGATGTGCTGAGGCGGATTGGGGGAAAGAAATGAATATATCGACGTATGTATGATGGAGGGTACGCCCGACGCTGCTTGGGAGGAGCTGGAGAGCATCCTCACGGCGGCGGGCGCCGCGCACTTCGGGGGGCCACATGGGGGAGAGGCGCGCAGCCAACGATGTGCTAGACGACGCGAGCTCCTCCAGGAACGCTCCCGGCTTCGACGGGAACGACTAGAAGCAGATGAGGACCGACTTCGGGAGCTGGAGACTGAGCTCAAGACGCTCTCGGCTGAGCTGAAGCTGGAGCACCGTGCCCGCAGGATCGCAGAGAGGAACCAGCTCCAGGAGGAGGTACGGGAGGCCTGGGAGAAGAGGGACACGGCCGAGGCGATGCGTCTCTCACGACTACTTGGACACTGTCGACTGGGCGCGAAGCGACGAGACGGACGCCGCCTTGGCCCCCCCCCCGCTGCCACGGTCGGACTGGGTCGAGGCGTGGGGGAGGCCTGGCGCCCAGGGAGGTATGAGGGCACACGAAGTCGACTGGAGTGAGTGGCGCGCAAGCAGAACTGGCACCCCCCCCCGCCCCACCTGCCGACCCCATGGACATTGGTTACGCACAGGATGACTTCAAGGAGCTGAGGCGCTACGTTCGGCGCGCCAAGAAGAGGCGCACAGTTCCAACTGGCACGGCGGCGCTCGAGCTTTGGGACCTCTGCCTCTGGCCTGACAGGGCCATGGATCAGCTGCCCCACGGCGTGGGCTTCGAGAGGACGGCGCAGGGGATGCAGTTGTTCGACGAGACCCTCCTGCGAGCGCTGACGCTGATCAGGCGCGCGGAAAAGACTCCCCTGCACTGGCACCGCAGCATGGGCATCGGACTCGCCAAGAACGACAAGCCTGGTATGAAGGGAAGGAGAGTTATTCACTCCCTTCCCGCTGTGGGAAAGGGATACTTCGCGTGCAAGCTCGAAGCGCAGCTGGCCCCGCAGGATCACGGATTCGCACCCCACCGACGTAGGGGGGGAGCTCTGCTGGCGACTCAGGTTTTGGCGTGGCGCCTGAGGCAGCCGGGCTGGTCGTGGGTGGCAACACTCAAGGACATGGCGAACGGCTTCGACAGCGTGTCCTGGGAAAGGTTCGATGAGGTCATCCTAGACGAGGGCTTGGTGGAGCCGCAGAACCAGACGCTCTGCCGTGACAGGCACCGCCTGTCGGTCGTGGAGGTGGACACGAGCGACGGGGTCCTCTTCTTGAAGACGGGCGAGGGCGGCCTCATGGGTGACCCGTTCGTGGTGCAGGCGTTCGCGGCGGCCTTTGTCGCCCCCGTTGACAAGTGGTCCCAGCGACTGTCGATGGTGGGGATCACGGGACCGCTGCGCGGGGGCTTCGAGGACTTCACCATGGATGTCTCGTTGGCCAAGTACGCCGATGACCTGTATCGCGTCATACCCTTGGAGGTCGGTTGTGACATGGACGAGGCCCCCAGGAGGATGAAGAGCAGCGATCACATCCTGGACGAGTGCCTAACGCAATATGGGATGGCGCAGGATCGCGACAAGCAGGTGGCGCGCTTCATGATCCAGGGGACGGGCTCGCAGCAGTGCAAGCGGTGGCTACAGCATGCCATCGCACGGGGAAGAGTCGACGGACGAGTCGAGGAGGCGACGAGGTACCTGGGGCCGATCGTCACGCAGGACGCCTCAGCTGCCATCGAGGTGGAGCGTAGGATGGCGGCTGTCCGTGCCGCCTTCTATGCCATGGCAGGTTTCTGGTCTGCCAGCACGCCGCGACGCTGGCGGCGCACGGTGCTGATCGGTTCAGTGCAAAACACCCTCCTGTCGGCACTTGAGGTTTTTTTGTTTTACTCAGCCCCCGTCAACACGCGCTCCTGGATCACTGTCTCGCCTCCCTCTGTAATATTGCTGCGCACGGTGCCGCATGCGAACGCAACGAACAGGGCGAGGTCACTGCCCGCATGTGTTCTCAAGAGATCTTGGCTTCCTGGCAATTAGTGCAGTGCGAAGTGGAGCTCCGAACCCGTAGGCTAAGCTGGTATCAATCTTGGGCCTCTCGGACTCGGGTGCACGCGCACGTTTTAGCAATGCTCTTTGGGGCCCTTGATTTTGAACCTGCGGAAAGGCGGCCGTGCACAGAGGATGGCCTTAGTCAGTTTGCGAGTCCCTGGGCCAAACGCATCCAGGACGACGTTCGAGCCGCGATCGATGTCATGCCCGACGACAGGGATGTGCTTTTGCGTGTCGCGGACCGTCCCTGGCTCCTCATCGAGGATAAAGAATTATCTGAGGAGTTCGTTCGCCTGGATTTCAGACGTCTGCGTAGTCACCATTTCACGGTCACTATTGCGCCCCCTGGCCCACTTTGCGGTGTCTCTGACCCTGGGGCCCCTGGTGGGCTCGGCCCCCTCCCCGGCCCTGTTGCCCCGTACGTGTGTTCCTGGCCGAAAGGGGAGGGGACGCAATGTGACGATTCTTTCTGCACGAAGCGGGGGCTCACTGAGCACTTGAGGCACAAGCACGGTGTGTATAATTTAGCTGCTCTGCTTTGCCCGTCCAACGAATGTATTGCGTGTAGGAAGATTTTCTGGAGTAGGCAAACGGCCTATCGACACCTTGAGGGTTCGATATTTAGGGGGCATCGCGGAACGAGAGGGCCGAGTGCAAGTGCGACCAGAGTTGAACCGAGGGATCTTGGGTGCCGCATTTGCTCGTACGAGTCGGCTGACTACGACGACCTTTGTAGCCATCTTCGGGCTCATCTTCCCTGGTCGGTTTCTTCGGGGGCGTGTTTCCTCGCGCGGCAGCGGCTCCGCCATGACCTCGGACGTGGCGATGCCCTCTTGGATGGCGAGGGCGGCCTCGCCCCCTGCATCGGCGCCGCGCCCGAAGCGGGGCAAGGCAGGCAACCGCAAGGAGAAGGCCGACCAGCTGCTGGTCATCATCGCGAAGCTGGTCCTCACCACGGCCCGACAGGCGGCGCAGCTCGAGAGCGCGTGCTCCACCACGATGTTCATCAGCGAGGCCGAGGGCAGCCTCGGGCAGGTGCGCCGCAAGAGCGGCATCGACTACGACAGCGAGAGCAAGAGGCTCCGCGAGAAGGTCGCGGGCGGGGAGTCGGTCGACTTCAAGGCCCGCGGGCCGCCTCACGTCCACCTCTTCGGCGCCATCATCAAGCGCAGCATGGAGATTACGGCGCCGGGGGGAGGGACTCCGAACGCAGACGGGCACGCGATCTTCCTCGAGTACTGGCAGCAGGTCATCGCCGCCAAGAAGCCACAGGAGATCGCGGAGCAGGTCCTCCACTGCAAGTACCGCAAGGCGAGGACCACGGGCGAGGAAGCCAAGGGGGTCCTCTCGTTCGTGCTGAACTCGAGGGTGCCGTCCGCCAACTCCCTGTGCCCGATCCTGGTGGACTACCTCGTGAAAGTGGAGAAGGCGGAGGCGGTGCACGGCCCAGCTCCGAGGGGCCCTTGGAGCGAGAGGCAGGCAGTTTGCTCCAGGCTCTCAATCAGTTCTAATGGCCAGCAGTGAGAGGCTGGCAGCCTTGATTGCAAAGGGTATTGTCGGCCCTGCAGTTTTGTCCTCGACGAGAGTGGCGACGGTGTATGCTTCACCGCTCATGCCCTCGTCCGCCGTGCATGTGCTGAGTCCGACCCGCCGAGCACGCAGAGGGAAAGGAGCGGGTGGCGGGAGGGGCGCTGCTTCGAGCCAGTCTCTGCCCGCCGCCCCTGCACCCAACTTTTTAAGGCGTTCCTCGGGTAGTGCACACCGACCCCCTGCACGGGAGGTTCACTCCTCGAGGGAAGTCGGGGCGGCGCTCAACAGCAATAGAAGCACTCACGGGGGTCGGCTCGAGGATGGGACGGGTGGGACGTTGGAGGGTGGGGGGTCGGGAGTGACGGATCCGCGAGCTGGTCCCCGTGAGGGGGGCACCCGCCAGGCTGCGCGCCATTCGGCGGGCCGTTCCCTGGGGCCGTGCGGGCGGAGCCCGACTGGCCATGGTGGCCACCGAGGTTGACTAGTCCTCATTTCGATTGTCGCGAAGCGACGCCCAGGTGCGAGGCTGATTCGGGACTTCCGTCTGACCGCACCCAAGGGTTCCGAGCCGAGCCTCCTCCTCCTCCTCCTCCTCCTCATCATCATCATCACCATCATCATCATATTCCTCCTTCTCCTCCCTCTCCTCCTCCTTCCCTCCTCCCTCCCTCTATTCCTGATCCCTCCTCCTCCTCCTCCTCCTCCTCCTCCTCCCCTCCTCCTCCTCCTCCTCCTCCTCGTTCTCCTCCTCCTCCTCTTCCTCCTCCTCCTCCTCATCCTCCTCCTCCGCCTCCTCCTCCGTCTCATTTGTTGGCCATTTCTGGCAGCTTGCGCCAGCCCTGGCGCGCGGGAGGGCCGTCGCAGCCAGTGCTGGCTGTCGGAAGCTGCCTGCCGTGGTGGTCTAAAAGTGCCCGCGCCGCCTCGTCCGCGCCGCGCGTCCCACTTGGGGAGGGGGGAAGGGCTGATTTTTCTTTCAGGGTCAAACAGCAATATGTTAGGGGAGAACTTCAGGGTCAACAAAAATCTGGAAACCGCCGTGTGGGACATCCTCAAAAAGTTCCCACTGAAGGATTGGTTGGTTGGTGGGCTGGTTGGCTGATTGGCTCGCCGATTGCCGGGTCTAAAAATGTATCCTGGTGTTTGGTTCGTTGGTTGGCGGGTAGTTCGGTTGGTTGGTTGATTGGTTGGTTCGTTGGTTGGTAGGTTAGTTGATTGTCTGATTGGCTGCTTGGCCGGTTTCTGGTTGCCCGGAAATGGTTGGTTGATTGGTTGGTTGGTTGGTTCGCTAGATGCCGGGCCAAACTTTCTTACCAGCAGCGGTTGGTTGGTTGCTCGGTGGGTTGGCTGGTTGGCTGGTGGAGTGGTTGGCTGGTTGGTTGGTCGGTCGTTTGGTGCGGTGGTTGGTTGGCGGGTTGGTTGGCTGATTGGCTGGCTGGTTGGTTCACTGGTTTCCGGGACAATTTTTCTGTTGCGAGGCGATGGGGTTGGTTGGTTGGTTGGTTGGTTGTTTGGCTGGCTGGTTGGTTGAGTGGTTGGTTGGTTCGTTGGTGGGCCGGTTGGTTGGCTGGTGGTTGGTCGGTTGGGTGATTGGTTGGGCGGCTGGGTGGCCGGTTGCGCGCTTGCCTCGGTAGTTGGCCAGTTCTCCCTTTCTTTCCCCCTCCCCTCCTCCCCCAGCCATCCCTCCTCACTCCTCCTTCCCCCCCTTTTCTCTGTACCTTCCTCCCTTCTCCTCCCTCTGTGTCCTCCTCCTCCTCCTGCTCATCCTCCTCCTCCTTCTCCTCCTCCTCCTGCTCTCCCTCGCTTGCAATGTATTGCACCTGCAGTGTGAATGCAACGCAGCGCAATGCAATGCAACGCAAGAGGATGCAATGCAATGCAATGCAACGAAGTACAACGCAATGCACATGATGCAATTCAGCGCAACACAACGCAGTGCAACGCAACACAATGCAATACAATGCAATGCAACACAATGCAATGCACTGCAATGCAATGCACCGTAACGCAATGTGCGCCACGTCACGTGGCAGCGCCGCGGGGCCGAACAAAAATACTTTCACTCCACTCGCCACGTGGCAACGCCTTGGCAGGCGACAAAATACTATTCCACTCTACTCGTCACGTGGCAGCGCAGCGAGAGCTGAGAAAACACTGTCACACTCCATTCGCCACGCGGCACCGTGCAATGCAATGAAATGCAATGCAATGCAATGCAATGCAATGCCATGCCATGCCATGCAATGAAATGCAATGCAATGCAATGCAATGCAATGCAATGCAATGCAATGCAATGCAATGCAATGCAACGCAACGCAATGCAATGCAATGCAATGCAACGCAACGCAACGCAGCGCAGCGCAATGCAATGCAACGCAACGCAACGCGTCACGTGGCAGCGGCGCGGGTGCCGAACAAAAACAAAAATTATGCCACGACGACGGCGAAGACGACGACGACGACCACGACGACGATGACGAGGGCCAGGGAGGCGAGCAAAAACTTCCTTCTCCCTCCGTCCGCCTTCATCCTCCTTCCTCCATCCTCCCTCCTCCCTCCGAGTCCCCCTTCCTCCCTCCTCCTTCTCCCCTCCCCCTACGAGAAGATCTTTACCTGCTGAGATGGCCCACAGTCCCCGACCGACTGTGCGGCACCGTACGCCGCAGACAGAAACTTTGGATGCAGGGGAAAGGAGGCCGAGGAGGAGGATTTCGCCCATGAGAATTTCTTCAGGGACGTCGGGATCACAGATGCCACCGAGGAGTGTTTCGCCTTTGAGGGGATCGTCAGGGGCCACATGATCACAGATGCCAATGAGGACGGTTTCGCCTTTGAGGAGTTCTCCTGGGACCACGGGATGACAGATGCCAATGAGGAGGGTTTCGCCTTTGAGGTTTTCTCCTGGGGCTACGGGATCACAGATGCCAATGAGGAGGGTTTCGCCTTTGAGGATTTCTTCAGGATCGACAGGATCACAGATGCCAATGAGGAGCGTTTCGACCCCCCCTTTTTTGGAAACAATGACCCGAGGCGCAGCGATTTCAGAGAGAACTGAGACCCGTAAGTATGTGATGAGACATGGAGGAGACGCCCCTGAAGGAGGCCTGGAGGTAGCACGGTAATTATCTGATAGCGTTAGGAGTAGAGGAAGGCACGGCGAGATGGCACGCGTTGAGTAGGAGCAGGCGCGTTTTAGCAATGGTACGTAGAGGGTAGACATGCAGAGAAGTCCGTGGGCCTAGATTCGGGTAACTCGTGCTCGGGTTTAATGCCTCGGGCTGTGCACCAGTTTTCGGTGTAGCTTTGGGGCCAGCATCCCCAGGCGTTTTGGATCCTCCCCTTGAGGATAGCCTCTGGGCCTTTGACTGTCTAGATGATAGACGAACCTGGCCCCCACGGAATGTTTCTTTCTTTCTTTCTTCTCCCCTACCCCCCCTCCTCTCTCCTCACTGCAATGCAATGTGCTAATCCTCCTTCTCCCTCCTCCCCCTCCCCTCCTCCCCTCCTCCCTCCTCCCCCCTCTCCCTCCCCTCCTTTCCCCCTCCGCAGTTTGCTGCAATGCAGTGTACCGCAAAGGCACTGCAAGTTCATCACGGTGCAGCGCAATGCAACGCAACAGGATGCAATGAACTGCAATGCAATACACTGCCACGCACTGCAACGCAATGCATTGTGACAACACAGCGCAATGCTGTGCAACGCAATGCACGTGCAATGCAGATGCAACGCAAGTGCAACGCAAACGCAGCGCAAATGCACTGCAGCACCGTGCGCCGGCCCGCACGTCTGCACACGCCCGCCCCCTCGCCCGCCCGCCCGCTTTTGCCCCTCCGCGCGCGGCTCCCACGCCATTCCGGTCCATGCCACGCCATTCCGTCCCGCCTCCACGCCACTCCACATTTCATCCCGCCTCCACGCCATTCCATTCCTCCCTTCCCCGCCATCTCATCCCATACCATTCCACGCCGCTCCATTCCATCCCATCTCATTCCATTCCATTCCCGTCCATTCCACGCCACTCCACTCCGTCCATGCCATTCCATCTCCTTCCGTGACACTCCTCCCTTCCTCCGCCCCGCGGTCGTTCTAGGTCAATAAAATGTATTATGGGCCCAGCGGCGTGGTGCATCCTCAAACAAATTCACTGGGAAGGGCTGGTTTGCTGGTTGGTTGGCTGGCTGGTTGGCTCCCTGGTTGCCGGGTGCGCCGGCGTTCAACGGCAAATTTTGGCACACTCTTCACACCGATCGCGCAAAGGGGGCCGGAAAGAGAATTTCTGACAGGAAAGAACCAAAATGGCCCGTAGTTAAACATTTGTTGACCAGAAATAATGTTTAACCCGCGACCCAGTTTGGGAGGCCGCCGGCTCGAGAAAGAGAAAGAGGGAGGAGAGAGAGATCGGGAGAGTCAGAGAGAGAACAAACAATTGAAGCAAACACATTGTTTCACATATGCAAACATATATACATATGCTTGCTGATATACATATATGCTCGCCCCCCTCTGTCATCATACCTTTCGCCTCCTCTCGTACCCTCTTCCTCTTCATTCGCCTCCTCATCCTTCTCCCCGTCCTCCTCGTTATCACCATCCTCATTATCCTCCCCATCTTCCACATTATTCCTCATTATCTTTCTCCTCCTCATTTGCCTCATCCTCATAATTCCAATCAGTATTCATCATTCTCTTTTTCCTCATTCTCTTCACTCGCCTCCTCATTCTCCGTATCCTCCCCATTCTCCTGACTCCTTTCATTATCCTCCTCATCCTCCTCCCCTCTTAGATTATCATCTTTCTTGTCTTCATATGTGTGTCCTCGCTGCTTCTCTCTCTCTCACACAATCGGAACCCTTTGGAAAGCACCACAAAGGGATTCCATTTGAAAGCCTCACAACAGGAACCATTTTTAACAAAAGAAGACAACAAGAAGTTCCATTGGAAAGCCTCTCACCGGGATTCCTTTGGAGAGCACCACATAGGGATTCTAGTGGAAAGCCTCTCAACAGGAAACCTTTGGAAAGTACCACAGGGGGATTCGATTGGAAAACCTCAAAATCGGAATCTGATGGAAAGCACCACGGGGGGATTCGACTGTAAAGCCTCTCAACAGGATTCATTTGGAAAGGACACCAAAGGGATTCGATTGGAAAGCCTCACAGCAAGGACCTTTGGAAAGCACCACAGAGGGATTCGATTGGAAAGCCTCACAACAGGAACCCTTTTTGGAAAATACTACAAACGGCTCCTATTGGAAAGCGTCACAAAGGGAATCCTTTGGAAAGCTCCACTTAGGGCTTCCATTGGAAAGCCTCACAATCGGAATCCGTTGGGAAACGCAACAAAGGGATTCCATTTGAAAGCCTCCCAACAGGAACCCCTTGAAAAGCACCACAATGGAGTTCTGTTGGAAAGCCTCTCAACAGGATTCCTTTGGAAAGCACCACAGAGGGAATCTATGGGAAAGCCTCATAATCGGGAAAGCACCACAGAGGGATTATATGGGCAAGCCGCACAACAGGATCCCTTTGGAAAGCACCACAAAGGAGTTGCATTGGAAAGCATTTCAACAGGAATCCGTCAGAAAGCACCACAGAAGGATTCGATTGTAAAGCCTCTCAACAGGATTCCTTTGAAAAGCACCCCAAGGGATTACATTTGAAAGCCTCACAATCGGAATCCTTTGGAAAACACCACAGAGGGATTCGATGGGAAAGCCTCACAAGCAGAACCTTTCGGAAAGCACCACAAAAGAGTTCCATTGGAAAGCCTCACAAGCGGAACCCTGTGGAAAATACCACAGAGGGATTCTAGTGTACAGCTTCTCAACAGGATTCTGTTGGAAAGGACCACCGAGGGATTCGATTGGAAACCTTCAGAATCGGGATCCTTTGGAAAACACCCCAAAGGGGATTCGATTGGAAGGCCTCACAACAGAAACGCTTTGGAAAGCGCCACAAAGGGATTCCAGCGGAAAGCCTCACAGCAGGGATCCTTTGCGGAATTCGAATGGGAAGCCTCACAACAGGAATCTTCACCACAGAGGGAGAGGAGGAAAGAGGGATAGAGAGAGGGAGAGAGATAATCAAAAACATGAAAAGAGGGAGAGCGAGAGAGAGAGACAGAGAGAGAGAGAGAGAGAGAAAATGAAGGGATCGGTGGGGAGGGTGGTGTTGAAAACAACGCGGTGCTTTCCAGATGTTCCATATCTTCCCAGAGACTACCCTGGTGAAAAACGCAGTGGTTTCCAGATTTTCCCATTTTCCATATCTCACCAGAGACCACTCTGGTGAAACACGCTGTGTTTTCCAGATGTTCCAGATTTCCCAAATCTTCTCCAGATCTTCCCAGGGACTACCCTGGTGAAAAACGCTGTGCGTGTTTTCCAGATGTTCCAGATCTTCCCAGATCTTCGGGAAGATCTGGAAAGATTTGGAAACCACACACAGCGTGTTTCACCAGGGTAGTCTCTGGGGAGATCTGGAACATTTGGAGAATCTGGAGCACGCAACGTTTTTCACCAGGGCAGTCTCTGGGAAGATCTGGAACATCAAGGAAACGCAGCGTTTTTCACGAGGGCAGTGTCTGGGAAGACTCGGGAAGCCCCAGGAGGCCCCAGGAAGCTCCATGAAGCCCCAGGAGGCCGAAGGAGGAGGAGGAGGAGGAGGAGCAAGAACAGGTGGAGGTGGAGGAGGAGGAGGAGGAAGAGGAGGAGGAGGAGGAGGAGAGAAGAGGAGAAGAGAGGGGGGAAGAAGCGAGAGAGAGAGAGAGATAGAGAGAGAGAGAGAGAGATAGCATGAGAAGAGAGGTATATGACAGGGGGACCCATATAGAGAGAGAGAGAGGAGAGAGAGAGAGAGAGAGAGAGAGAGAGAGAGAGAGAGCGGGAGAGTATGTGATAAAGAGGTGGTGGGCGTGCGAGGGGGGAAAAAGGGTGAAGGGGCGGAGGGGAGGGAGAAGGATGAGAGGAGGAGGGAGAAGAGGAGGGGGCAAGGGAGGGGGGAGTGGAGAAGGGAAGGGGAGAGAAAGGGACGGGAAGGGAGAATGGGAGGGGAGAGCGGGAAGCGAGACTGAGGGAGGGGGGCGTAGGAGTGAGGGGTGGGAGAAGGGAGGGGAGCGGTAAGGGGGGGAGGGCGGGCCGTAGGAGAAGGGAGAAAGGAGGGGATGGATCCGTCGGAGGAGCGGAGAGGGGGGAGGGACGGGAGGGACAGGGAGTGAGAGGGGGGCGTAGGAGAGGTAGCGCGGAAAGAGGAGAGGACGGGAGGGAGGGGACGCGATGAGCAGGGAGGGGACGGGATGGCCAGGGATGGGGTAGGGGAGGCGCAGGTGGGGTAGCGCGGAGGAGGAGGTGGAGGAGGAGGAGGAGGATAATGAGGTGTACGTGCAGGAGGAGGAGGAGGAGGAGGAGGAGGAGGAGGAGGAGGGCCAGTGCAAACTCAAGACCCATCAACGATGTTGGAATACACCCTCCCTCCAAGCTCATTCTTTAATGAAGGCCCCATTAGAAGGGTTCATTTCCACTGAGGGAAGTGATCCGTGGGGGGGGACAATCTTGTGAAACCCTGAAGCGTGCCAAAACACGATTTCTGGGACGTGAACCATGGGAACCCGTGAAACAAGTGCAAATGTTTGAAACGAATGTGCGCGGCGCTATGGCGAGAGCCACAGTTTGAAATGGTACCGCCCTCCACCCGTATGACTCTTGCAATGTGTTAAGCGAATGTACGCAGCGCTAAGGCGAGAGCCACATGTTGAAAACGTCCCGCCCTCACCTCTTGAAACCTTTGCATTTGTTCAAACCAATGTGCGAGGCGCGGAGGCGAGGGCCACAGGTTGAGAACGGCCCGCCCTCAACCGGTGAAACGCTTGCAAATTGTTAAGACGAATGTGCAAGTCGCTCAGGCGAGAGCCACAATTCAAAACCGACCCGCCCGCAATCCGTGAAACTTCCGTGTTTCTGAACGCGAATGCGCGCGGCGCTGAAGCGAGAGCCACAGTTTGGAAGCGGCCCGCCCTCCATGTGTGAAACGGTTGTCAGTTAAACAGTTTTAGGCTCATACATAGCAAGGAAGTCTCAGACGAAACGCCCAGCCCAACCTTCCGACTGGCCTTGGGGTGCGGCAGAAAGGAGTTATTCATAAGGAAGGGAATGGAGGAGGTAGCGCGGAGGAGGAGGAGGAGGAGGAGGAGGAGGAGGAGGAGGAGAAGGAGGAGAGTAGGAAGGAGAGATCAGGAGTAAGGAGGAGGAAGGAGGAGAAGGAAGAGGAGGCGGACGGGAGGAGAGGAGGACGGGAGGGAGAGGCAGGAGGAGGAGGAGGAAGGAGGAGCGGAGCAGGAGCACAGAGCAGGAGCAGGAGCAGGAGTCAGGAGCAGGAGGCAGGAAGCACGAGTCAGGAGCGGAGGAGAAGGGAGGAGGAGGAGGAGAGGAGGAGGAAAAATGAGGAGAGGGCGGAGGGGAGGAGGAGGAGGAGGAGAGGAGGAGGAGGCCCGATAGGAGGTATCTTGGTCTGAAGCACGCGGCCAGGAATTAGAGGAGAGGAAGAGTAGGAAGAGAAAGAGTAGGACGAGGACGAGGGCGAGGAGAGGAGGCGGAGGAAGGAGAAGAGGAGAATAGAGGAGGAGGAGGAGGCGAGGCGGGAGGAGGAGGAGGAGGAGGAGAGGACGGAGAGGAGGAGGAGGAGGAGGGGGAAAGAAGGGGGAGGAGGAGGAGGAGGAGAGAGGAGGAGGAGGAAGGAGGACGAGAGGGAGGGGGAGGAGGAGGGCGGGGATAAGAAGGAGGGAGGAGGGGGAGTGGAAGGGCAGGAGCAAGGAGCAGTTGAGGCAGGAGGCAGGAGCGCACGAGGCGGATGAAGATAGGAGGAGGAGAGGATGAGGAGGAGGAGAGAAGGAGGAGGAGAGGAGAAGGCGGAGGAGGAGGAAGGAGGAGGGGGCGGAGGATGAGGAGGAGGAAGAGGGGGGCGGGAGCAGGAGGAAGGAGGAGGAGGAAGATGAGGAGGAGGAAGAGGAAGATGAGGAGGAAAGCAAGGAGGAGAAGGGAGGAGGAGGAGGATGAAGAGGAAGAGGACGGATGAGGAGGAGGAGGAGGAGGAGGAGGAGGAGGAGGAGGAGGCGGAGGAAGAGGAGGAGGAGGAGGAGGAGGAGGAGGAGGAGGAGGAGGAGGAGGAGGAGGAGGAGGAGGAAGAAGAGCAAGCCACGGCCTCTCGGGTGCGGGGCCCGCGTCGCGGCGCGGTCGCCCTCGGGCTCGCGCGCCGCACGCGAGCCACCGCGCGCCGACCCTGCCGCGGCGGCAGCCGTGCCGCTGGCGGTCGGAGCCGCTGCGAGGTGCCCTCTCAGGGAAACCTCCCCGGGCCCTCCCTCTCAGCCGCGTCAGGCCACTCTGGCCCTCGGGAGTCACCCTCTCCCGCGCGCGCCATCCCTCCAGCCGCGTCCCAGAAGTCACTGGCCTCGGGAGTCACCCTTGCGTGCGGCCGATGGGCCGATGCTGGCGGCGGCGTCGCCGTCGTCGTCGTCGTCGTCGTCGTCGTCGTCGTCGTCGTCGTCGTCGTCGTCGTCGTCGTAATCGGGGTCGGCGGCGGAGGCGGCGGCGGCGGCGGCGTCGTCGTCGTCGTCGTGGTCGTCGTCGTCGTCGTCGTCGTCGTCGTCGTCGTCGGGGTCGGCGGCGGCGTCGGCGGCGGCGTCGGCGGCGGCGTCGGGCACCGTCGACCTCGTGGTCGGAGGGGAAGCGGCGTGGGGAGAAACTCGCTTCAGGGCCAACGCTGGGGAGGGCCACCGATAGGGGCACTCCAATGACGGATAACGTACTTATCCCGAGCGTGCAACATTCCTCTAGGTTGTTCGGACAGATGCCTCCCTCTCAGGGCCAACGTTGGGGAGGGCCAGTGTTAGCGGGGGCCTGAGGGCCCTCTAAGGGGCACGCATCCACCCTCAATCGCCCATGGATCGCCGATGGGTGCGATAAGGTGCCCGAAGCCCAGCCCGCCTGGACCGAGCGCTTGCGCTGCCAGGGGGCGATCTCGCAGAGTCGAGCTTTATGTTTCCCCCCTGAGCCGGTCCACCCTACCGTTGCCCTCTTTCACCCTCCCTCGCCGGCCCTCGTCGAGTGTCCCCGGGCTGTTCTGCGCGATGGGTTCGGGCCCGTGCTGGGGGCCCGGGCGCTCCGCGCCGCATCGCGGCAGCTGGGCCAGGCTGGGCAGCGCTGCGGAGCCGGGAGGCCCCGCATGTGTGGGGTGGCAGGAGGAAGCGAACGAGCATGCAGGGGGTGAAAGGTCGCTGAGCTGGAGGAGGAAGGACGAGGAGGAGGTGGAGAGGTGATGGTCACTACGTCTGGTGATGAGGAGGCGGAGGAGGAGGGAAGACGGAGGGTGAGTCAGGAAGGTGCGAAGGAGGAACGCAGCAGCAGCAGGGAGAAGGAGGAGGAGATGAAGGAGGAGGAGGCGGAGGAGGAGGAGGAGGAGGGCAGTCACGTCGATGACGAAGACCAGGACGCGGGTACACGCCGCATCCCGCCAAGTTTCGGGGGGGGCGCCGCGGGGCGCCGCCGCTTCCTTGGCCCCTGCTCCAGCTCCTCCTTCTCCTCCTCCTCCTCCTCCTCATCCTCTTCCTCCTCCTCCTCCTCCTCCTCCTCCTCCTCCTCCTCCTCCTCCTGGTTCCGGTCGTCTTCCTCCTTCTCCTCCTCCCCTTCCTCCTCTCCTCCCTCCTCCTCCTCCTCCTCCTCCTCCTCCTCCTCCTCCTCCTCCTCCTCCTTCATTTGCTCCTCCTTCTCTCCTCCTCCTCCTCCTCCTCCTCCTCCTCCTCCTCCTCCTCCTCCTCCTCCTCCTCCTCTCCTCCTCCCTCCTCCCCTCCTCCTCCTACTCTTCCTCCTTTTCCTCCTCTTCTCCTCCTCTTCTCTTCCTCTTCCTCCTCCTTCCCCTCCTCCTCCTCCTCGGCATTCTCCTCCCCCTCTTCATGCACCGCCTTCTCCGCGTGCCCATCCTGCTCGCATTCCTCCTCCTACCTCTGATCATCCACCTCCCCCCGATGGTCCGCCTTCCCCGCCTCATCCTTTTCATCATCCGCCTCATCATCAGCATCGTCATCGTCATCGTCGTCATCATCATCGTCATATCATCAGCAGCAGCCTCATCATCATCGTCGTCATCATAATCGTCATCTTCATCAACATCATCATCACCACCACCATGCATCATCATCACCATGCATCGTCGTCATCAGCAGCAATTGCATCACCATCCTCATCATCATCATCATCATCATCATCATCACCATCATCATCATCCGGAAACCACCATCATTGTCGTCATCGGCATCACCAGAGTCACCATCTCCATCACCATCCCTATCCAGATGATAATCCCCCTCCTCCTTAGTATCCAGATTACAGTCACCATCGTTCTCATCGTCGTCGTCAGCGTCGTCATCGTTATAATCATCAGCATCAACATCAACATCATCATCATATTCATCATCATCACCATCATCATCATCACCATCACCACCATCATCATCACCACCACCATTATCACTATCACTATCATCATCATAATCATCATCAGCATGGTCATCGTCATCAGCAGCATCATCACCATCATCATCAGCAGCATCAGCAGTATATTCATCACCATCATCACCACCATCATCACTCCTCTTCCTCCTTCTCCTCCTCCTCCTCATCCTCATCAACATCACCACCATAATCATCATCATCATCATCATCGTCATCATCAGCATAATCAACATAAACATCAACAGCATCATCATCATCATCATTACCATCACCATTACCATCACCATCATCAGCAGCATCATCAGCATCATCGTCGGATCAATATCATCATCGTCGTCATCATCACCATCATGGTCATATGTGTCATTATTATTGTCATCCTCCGCATTCACATCAACATCACCATCGTCTACATCATCACCAGCATCATCATCAAGATAAACATCTCCATCATCATCATCATCATCATCAGCAGCAGCATCATCAGTATCAGCATCATCATCATCGCCGTCATCATCATCATCAACATCTTTATCACTACCATCATCATGAACAGCTTCATCAACATCATCGTCATCGTCATCGCCATCAGCATCGTCATCAGCAGCATCATTACCATCACCATCACCATCATCGTCATCATGATCATCATCATCATCATCACCATCACCATTACCATCACCATCATCATCCTCATCGTCATCATCATCGTCGTCATCATCATTATCATCATCATCATCATCATCATCATCATCATCATCATCATCATCATCATCGGCGTCTTCCTTCGCATCACTATGTTGCCCATAATTTCTCCCTCCCCATCCCTCCCCCCCGCGATTATCATGCCTCCCCATACTTCCTCAGTCGTTCCTGTCCTCCCTCGCTCCCTCTCATGCGCACACCCTGCGGCCTGACGGATTCCACCTTTTTAGCAGAAGCCATTGTGGGGCGTTGCACAAATTTGACCTGAAGTCTAGAGCCGAGACTGACGGCCTGCAAGGGCGCGGGTCCTCATCGACCCGTGTAACGCCGCCCCGCGCCCTAGCGCGGGAGCAAAATCTCTTGACAGGTGGACCCTCCCCCCGGCCAGGTGTCACGACTCGCCCCCTGGGACGGGCCGGCGCCTGGACTGCGAAGAGACTCGATACACCCTCCTCCTCCTCCTCCTCCTCCTCCGCCTCCTCCTCCGCCTCCTCCTCCTCTTCTTCCTCCTCCTCCGCCTCCGCCTCCGCCCGAGGATCGAGCTTGAGCTTTTCTCGCGCTACACAGGTTCGCGGGGAACGGGCTCGTGGTCGCGCGAGGTGGCGGACAGAGGGCTTGCGTTTGGCATCCTCCGGAGACGGGCTAACGGCGATGTAGGTTTCGGTAGTTTGGGAACGCGTGGCTAGCGCTTTCCTGCAATTCGCTGTGTCGGGTTCGCTCGATCCATTTGCGGATTGGAAATGTAGGAAAGTGTGATTCGCGACTTCCGAGAGTTCGTTTCCCAACATCACCGTTGAGCAACATCGCCGTTAGCCCAGCCTTGGATCTTGCAGCTCGTTTCCCAAGCGCCCGATCTGCCTGCCCTAGCATCCGACAGCCTTGGTTCGGATAATCAGTTGCCGCCGCTGTCGGTCGCCGACCCGCCAAAACTCGGCAGCTCCCTTGTCCGCCTGCTCATTACCGAGCTTATGACGTTCCAAGCTGCGGATCGAGGACGGGGGGATGAGAGGAAGAGGAGGACGAGAAGGTGTGATGAGAAATGGGGGAAAATAAGAAAACGAATAATAAGAAGGTGAACAAGTTTTACCACTAAGAAGAAGCATCATCATAATAATGATAATAGTGTGACAGAGGATGATAGAGTGACGGAGGACGACGACGACGACGACGACGACGACGACGACGACGACGACAACGTCGACGACAACGTCGACGACGACGGCGGCGACGACGACGACGTCGACGAGGACGAGGACGAGGACGAGGACGAGGACAAGGACGAGGACGACCACGACGACGACGACGACGACGACAGGAGTCAAACAAGCCCTTTGCAGGTCTTTCGCTTAGGGAGTCTCTCGGAAGCCTCTTGGGGTCATTGTGGGCCCGTGGGGAGTAATTTTGAATATGTCTAGGGCCGTCGTGGGAATTTGTTGGAGGCCTCCGGGGTTCTCTTGGGCCCCTCTCGGGGCCCTCTTGCTCTTGAAGCCATCTTGGAGGCCATCGATGTTTGAAGGAAACAAAAAAATGCACTTACGTTAGCCCCCCTTCGAGGTCCTCAAAGCCGCCTCTTGGGGCGCTTTGGGGTGCTCTTAGGCGCTCTTGGGGCAGTATTGGGACCCTCTTGGAGCTTTCTTGGGCCATCTTAGAGCCATCTTGAGGCCTCGAGCCCATCCGAAGCGAAAGGGCGAGAAACAATACATTGGTTTGGGAAGGATTTGGGGCTGTCGGGGGGTCCTTGGGAGGCTCCGTGGCCACTTGAAGCCGTCTTGGGATGGTCACACCCCCAAGGCTTGCTGCAGTGTGCAGGTCTGGCGGGGCCATGGTTGCGTTTTGCTGTCGTCGAGGCGCGGGGGGCGCAGACCTGGGCGTCGGCACCTTTCATTTGTAATTCGCGGCCGGCATTGAAAATGACCGGAAATAGAGTTGACCAGAATTAGTAATGAGTGCTCCGTATACTCAGCCATCTTCGGCTATATTGTACCATTTTGGGGCCATCTTGGAGCCACCTTGGGCAATCCTGGCCGCTCTAACGCGTCGCGTCGCCCCCCGCCCTCCCATGCAGACTCGGGGAGAGGGAGTTGGGGGAGATGCCAACCACTCCATACCAACTCGTGAAACCACCGACGCCCAAAGGGCTGGTGGGATTTCCGATCCTTCCTGTCCTCCCTCTTGCCCCTCCTCCCCGCCCCCTCCCCCCCCCTCCCCCCCCTCCCCTCCCTCCCTTCTTGGGCGCCGCCATGGGCGCGGACCTCTCGGCTCGGCCTGGCGACGCAGCCAGCTTCGCGACCGACCTCAGCGCCTCCATCAGGGCGCCGCCGCCGCCGCCGCCCCCCGACGCTCCTGCTGCCCCCCTTTCCGAGGGGGGGGGGGGGAAGGGGCTTGCGCACGGCAGGGGGGGCAAGAAGGACGCCGAGGAAGCGCAAACCTGGACCGGCGCATGGATCGGCGACGCGCGGATCGGCGACGGGCCCCCTGTGCATGCAGAATCGGCGCGCTCCGTCGCCAAGGCGGGCGGCTCCGACCTCTGGTTTCGGGGGGGGCCCCTTCCCCGATCCATAGATCGGGCGCCCACGCGCCACGTCCACGGATCCCTAGTCAGTGTCACCTTCTCCTCCTCCTCCTCCTCCTCCTCCTCCTCCTCCTCCTCCTCCTCCTCCTCCTCCTCCTCCTCCTCCTCCCCCTCCTGCTCCCCCTCCTGCTCCTCGTCCTCCTCCTCCTGCTCCTCGTTCTCCTCCTCCTCCTCCTCCTCTTCCCGTCCCCCCCCCCAGTCTAGCTCGATTGGAGAGGGAGTCTTGCTATGTGGGCGGAGTCGCTGCATTCGACTGCTCAGCATGCCTCGGCTGGGGTCGCTGCGGCTTGTCAAGCGCTGCATCATCCACCTTTGTCCTGACAGATAACACGCCTCCTCGTCTGACCGCTTGGATGTGTTGGCAGGGCGGGCCGGGCGTTTCGCCAGAGACTTCGCCGCAGCTGACGGCCTTGAGGTGTGCAATTTCCAGCAGCTGCACGGAGAAGGAAGGCTTGTCGTACAGGGCTCGCGCCGTGGCGCCGCGCACGCTTCGTCGCACAATTGGCAGCAGCGACGCGGACAGGCGCGGCTGCATTCCATAATGGGGCCGTCGCCGCAGTGCCGCGCGCACTCGTCACAAACACTTGCAGCAGTGACACGATGACGGCTCGTGTGCGGGCGTAGGCCGCCGCGAGAGCCTTCGGGGGCGGGTTGGCGCTGCTGCCGGGGCGCTCGCGGGCGGGGCTGCGGCCGGTGCTGGCGCCAGCACAAAAAAAGGCTCCTGTTTCAAATGCTGTGATCGCCTTAGCGTTGCGCGCATGCGTCTTAGCAGCTTGCCCACGTGGGTGTATGTCGGGTCGTTTTCGAAACGCGGCTCTCGCTTCTGCGCCGCGCACACTTGCCTTAGCAGTTCGCAGCAGCTCTGCGGATTGACGGAGGGTGGTGTTCCAGGATGCGGCTCTCGTTCCAGCGCTGCGCACGTTCGTATCGACAGCTTGCGACAGCTGCACCCAGTAGAGGGCGGGTGGTGTTCACAATGGGGCTCTCGCCTCAGCGCCGTGCGCAGTCATTCTGAATGCTAGCAACACGTGCACGGACGGGGCTGGTCGTTTTAAACTTGGTTGTTATCGATAGATACGCCCGTCAAACTGCAGGCCATAAGCTTGAACATATGCAACAGCTATGCGAATGGAGGGCAAATCCTTTTCATCATGTGTCTCTCGGTTGGCATTTCTTCGAATTGAATAAACAGAGGCGCAAGCTTGCGCAAAAGTCACACAACTCGGGAGGTACGTTCTCAAAACGTGGATATCGTTTGACCTTTTCTGAGGTGTGTAAGTATGATTTGTTCGCATGTCGCACTCGCTGCCATCCACCAGTTGGCAGTTATTGCTCGAAGCGGGGCTCCCGCCAGAATGGCATGTTCATTGGGTGCGTTTTTTTTCAAGGGGGCGTTTCTTGTACCGAAGGAGATGTGTAGGGACTTGCGAGGAGGGGATTTGGAATTGGAGGGTGCGTTGCAGCATCGTTGGTGCATCTTCGGTTTTCTCTGGTTTTCCTCTTCCTCTTCTCCTCCTCCTCCTCCTCCTCCTCCTCCTCGTCTTGCCTAGTGCTCCCCACAGCGTTGACACCCCGCGCTGCTGAGTTTGCCCCGCGTTCCCCCATTCAGCGGGGTTCCCTCGTCCAGTCGGCGGCGGCATTCGATCCGCGGGTTACCATCCTCTCCCTCTTCCTGCATCCTCCTCCTCCTCCTCCTCCCCCCCCTTACGTCCTCCTCCTCCTTCATCCTTCGTCCTTATACACAGCTCCTCCCTGTCGCACCCCGAGGCCGGTCGAAAGGGCGGGATGGGTGTTTTGCTTGGGATATCTTGCGTTTTGGCACGATGTCGGAAAGTCATGGCGCAACAGTCACGTTGATTCATTATCCCAAGAATGGTATTCTGGCTCTGCTCAGAATCGTCAAAACGCAACAGTAACAATGACTCGCCGCGTGTAAGTCCCAGGAATGGTGTTTTGGTACAGCTCTGGATTTTCGAACGGTTGTTTTCCAACGGGGAGTTTCCTTCAATGGAAAAGAACCATGTAGGGGCCTATGAAGATGGACTTCGGGGGATGTATATGGCAAAGTCGTTGATGAGCGGTGGGTTTGCACTAGTGCTCCTCCTCCTCCTCCTCCTCCTCCTTCTCCTCCTCCTCCTCCTCCTCCTCCTCGTCCTCCTCTTCTTCCTCCTGTTGCACTTCTTCCTGCCCCTTCCGTTTCTCCTCCTCGTGCTGCTCATGCTTATCCTCATCCCGCTCTTTTACTTGTTCCGTCTGCTCCTCTTCCTCCTACTCCGTTTCTTCTTCTTATTATTATTTTTATTATTATGAGTATTATTCTTATTATGTTTCTTCTTCTGCACTGTAGAGTATTATCCTCCTTCTCCTCCTCCTCACTTCGCTTCTGCAGTGCAACTATTGGCGCCCCTGCTTGGTGAAATGCCGCCCTTGTAGGCGCATGGGCTCAGACGCCCACGAGCCTCCCTGGTTCATGCCGCACTCGGGCACGCCTCGCTGTGCTTGGTCTGCGGGCGACAGGGTCGTTGGAGAGGGAGGAAGGGGATGCACAAGACACGGCATCGAGGTGATGATCACAGGACTCCGCGGCTACGCTCGAAGAGGCTGCACGAGATACGGAGGGCGCGGGCCGAGGCCCCCGCGACCACGAAGTCGACCGCCAACACGCCGGCGACTTCTCAGACCTCGGCAAGCACGCTGCCGGGCTCCACGAACTCGAGCAGCTACCCGCTGGACCAGCATCTCCCCCAGGTGTCACCAACTACCAAACCACCCCAACCCAACCCGAAGGCCTCAATTTGCCTTCCATTTCCAGTGGGGGGGGGTCGGGGAACGTTGAAAAACACATGGCATCTCCCCCAGGTGGCCGACCACGGGCCTTAGCTGGTCCACGCCGAGCGTCGGGACCTGCGCCGTGGGCGCGGAGCTGCACGATCTCGGAGATCGCGGCGCCCCTCGCCTTGTCCCTGCCAGTGCCGCCCTTGCCTTTGCTCTTGTCCCTGCCCTTGCTCAGGCCCGCATCGTCCGCGAGGCGGCCACGCCCCCCCGCTCCGGCGGCAGCTCGTCCGCCCACGCGTCGGACTCCATCGGCGCGGCGACGACGATGGCCCCCGCACCCACCGCCGCCGCTGCCGCCCCACCAACCGCGGTTTCCACCTCCACGACGTCCTGCAATTCGTTTTGCGTGTCCACCACCATCCGACCACCGCGGCCACGCGGGCGACAGCGCCAAGCCGGCGCCGCCGGAGGACCCACGTCATCCGCGGCAAGGGGGGGCTGGTTGCTCGACGAGCTCGGCAATCATCGTGCGGATGAGCCCCTCCGCCGCGCGCAGGAGGCGTGCCGAGCCACGGAACCCTCTTGCGGCGGCCAAGCCCGCAGCCGCGTGGGACCGCCGTCAGGACCCCACGCGAAGCACCTGGCGGCGCCGCAGCGCGGGCCGTAGCGGTCGAACCAGGCATCGGGGCGACGCGGCGGCGGGGCCTGCGGCACGACAAGCTTGAGCCAAGACGGTTCTGAGGGAGGAGGAGGAGGAGGAGGAGGAGGAGGAGGAGGAGGAGGAGGAGGACGACCAGAGCAAAAACCCAGCTGAATCACATGTACCAGGCGCCGCCCCGCGCCCCCGCCGCAGCTGCGGCCACGGGAATAGTAGTATCAGTTGATAGTGAGACTCGTTCCGAGGTGCGATCGCAGGAGGACCAGTGCAAACCCAAGATTCGTCAACGATGTTGGAATACACCCTCCCTCCAAGCCTCCTCTCCGCAGGCCCCATACAGGGGTTATTTTCCACTGAGGGGACTGCCTCGTTGGGAGAACCGTTGAAGACCCTGAAGCGTACCAACAACCAACACACCATTCTTGGGATCACAACGCCACAAATCAACATGACTGTTGCGCTTTGACGATCCGAAATCGTGCCCAAGCACCCTGCCTGGGGCTTCGACACCGCGAGTAAACCTATGTGTTGCGTCCTCATTTGCCTGAGCCTTTCCAGAACACGATTTCTTGCACGCTGACCATGGAGAACCCATGTAACTCCTGCAAATGTTGAAGACGAGTGCGCGCGGCGCTAAGGCGAGAACCATATTTTGAAAAATGAGCCGCCTTTAATCCGTGAAGCTCACGATTTTTGTAAGACGAATCCGCGCGGCGCTAAGGCGATAGCCACGTGTTGAACACGACCCGCCCTCAACCCGTCAAACTCTTGCAGTTTTTGTTAAACGAATGTGCGCGGTGCTTCAGCGAGGGCAGCATTTTTAAAACAATAAAAAAGCGGCCCGCCCTCAATCCGTGAAGCGCTTGCAAATGTGTAGGACGAATGTGCGCGTCGCTAGGGCGAGAACCAAAATTTGAAAACAACCCGCCCTCCATGTGTGAAGCTGTTGCCAATGTTGAGCCTCTGGGTCATAAATGGTGAGGAAGTCTCCAGCGAAACGCCCAGCCCGCCCTTTCCACTGGCCTCCGCATGCGACAGGACGAAAAAGAATGGCGGAGGATGAGGAGGAGGAGGAGGAGGAGGAAGATGAGGACGAGGAGGAGAAGGACGAGGAGGATGAGGAGGAGGAGGAGGAGGAGGAAGAGGAGGAGGAGGAGGAAGAAAAGGATAATGAGGAATGGGAAAGGGAGAGTAGGAGGAGGGCGAGGAGGAGGGGGAAAGGCGGGCGGGGAGGAGGGGAAGCACGGAGGAGCGGCGAGGAGGACGGGCTAGAGAAGGGCGAAGAGGAGGAGGAGAAGGAGGAGGAGGAAGAGGAAGAGGAAGAGGAGTTCGAGGAGGACGAGGGGGACGAGGGCAAGGGGCAGCACCAGGAGGAGGCCCCGTCCCTCATTTTTCGCCCGCCCCCCCTGGCCCCGCTTCCCCCATCCTCGCTCCCGCGCCCCCCTGCTTTCGCCCCAGCGGTGCCGCCTCGAGCTGGGTTGGAAGTGTGCGCGGACGTGCCCCCCCCCCCCCCAGGCCCTCTCGGCCCGAGCAAACACGCAGGCACGCCTCGGTCCTAGACGCGGCCTCTCTCTCGCCAGCCATGCCAGGCGCGGCGGGCCCGCTAATCCAGTTCTGCCTCCCGCAGGCGAGTTGGCGGGAGGGCGCCAGAGGCTTGGTCGACGTGGTCGGGATCCTGGCGCTGGCGACGTTCTCGGCGTCGTTCCTGCACACGCGCTACACCAATATCCGTGCCCGCTGGTGCGAGTCGGCGGTGCTGGATTACTTCTGCGGCAAGTCCATCCTTATCACGGGCGCCACGAGCGGCATCGGCTACGAGCTCGCCAGGCTCCTGGCGGCACCAGGGCCGCGTGCTGCCAAGCACGTGTATCTCCACGGGCGGTCGCACGACAAGCTGAACGATGTGGTGCGAAGTATCGAGGGCGAGAGCGCAGCTGGCGGCACGGTTTTCCCGATGCCCAGGATTACTCAAGAGGCTTACGCCGCCCCGCTGGACCCAGAAGAAGAGATGCGCGGCTTCCGACTTCGTATGTGGTGCTTGCCACTTCACGTCGTGTTGCCTATGTCTAGTTGTTGGTAACGTGTCCTCATCCTCCGCCTCTGTTGCGAGGCTTCTTGTGGGCCTCTTGGACGCCTCGGGGGCGGCCTCGTGGAGCCGTATCAGGGATCATGCGGGCTTTTTGGGTCCTCTGGGGGCCTTTTGGAGAGGTTTTAGGAAGCCCAGCAAGGCGAGAATACACACAAATATATATATATATATATATATATATATATTCAACAACTTCAGCAACATCATAATTTGTTGCAGATTGATGCCTTCTTGGGGGTTATCTAGCGGCCATCTTGAGGCGTCTTGGGGGCCTCTTGAGCCATCTTGGCATAGTCTTGGGCGCTCTTGGGGGCAGTTCGGGGGCGGCGGCGCCCTTCTGAAGCCCGCCTGGAAGGCATCCGGAGTATCCTGGGAGCGACGGAGGCTGGATTTCAAAGCTGCGAGGGCCTGGGAGGAGCGCCGTCCCCGTTCATCCTTCTCCTCTGTCTCCTCGGTATCCTCAATCGGTTCCTACTCTTCAGGTCTTCTCCGAGCCTGCGAGAAAAGAGGGCCTGGGCCTGCGAGTTCCCAGACCCCGCCCCAAAAAGGGCATGTTGGATGCGACGGAGGCTGGATTTCGAGGAGGAGCGCCAAACTTCGTTTTGGATTTCGGAGGAAGGGGAACGGGGGAGGGGGTGCTGCCAAATATCTCACACGCCTTTTTACCTCCCTGCAGGCGGGGGTCTACGGACACAGGTGGTTGCGGACTTCGCCCGCCCTGATGAGGTGCGCGAGGTTTTTCAAAAAGCCATCGGTGACGCACAGGACTGTGAGCTTGACGTCGTCTTCTGCAATGCTGGTGTTAGTCAGCGAGACGAGTTCGTGTGCATGGCAAGCGACCAGCAGGCCCTCGATTCCCTCCTTGCGACCAATCTTGGCTCGCAGATCTCCATGCTGGCAGCTGTAATCGGCAAAATCGTGGACACCACCACGACCAACAGCAAGATGGACGGTAGCACTGAAGCCAAACATACGACAACCGCACGCAAGCACATCGTTTACACGTCCTCTTTCGTCGGACGGATCGCGTTCGGTTTCCGTTCGATTTATGCGGCGGCCAAGTTTGGTGGCAACGGATTCTTCACTAGCTTGCAGGCCGAACTTTGGGATAAGAACGTGCGCATCACGAAAGTATACCCGGGCTTTGTGGCCACCAACATCGCCCGGAATGCCATTGTGGGGGCATCTGGCCCAGCGACCCCCCTGAAGTCCGCTAAGAAGCCGCCAGTCATAACGCGCGGAGAGTCGGATGCCAAGATCGATGCAGGTTTGCAGGCAAGGGCTGTGGCGAAGAGAATGCTGGCGGCCTGCAAGTTCGAAGAGGGCGAGGTTGAGATCTTCAACACCTTCTCCATGGAGTTCCAGACGGCCATCGCTTCAGTTTGCGGCTGGGCCCATCGCCGGTTCGCGCTTCAGTACTACCGAGAACAGCTCAAATTGTGCCGATAGAGCTCGTGACCTGCGAGCGCAGGTTCTTAGGATACCAGCTTCCAGAAAGTAGTCTTTCTCTGACGGCTGCCAGCTGTGTGCAGGTTCTGTTGTTCGGCGTCACCCAACGTACTAATACTATGTGCGTCGCCCCCCGAGGGGCGACGCGCGCACCGAGAAGTCTTATGGTATATGCGTCGTGGCGGGCGCTTTCTGGCCACAACGCTCGGGAAACGATATACTAGAAGATGGGTACGCTATATGTTCGGGTCCGACGCGCGCCTCCGAGGAGGACACATAGTACTAGTATTTCCTTCTGCGTCCCATTTGTCCGTCGTGAAGCACTGGGCCGCTTCCTGGTTCCCTCTTGAAGGATGGGATGGGTGTTTTGTTCGGCTACCCAGGCCACCCGCTGGGTCGCAAACATAAAACAGCGCTTCGCGAGACCGTGGTGGCCACGCGAGGCCATGAAGAGAAGAGCGTCTCGCGCCTCGCCCAGCGCTCGCCCAGCGCGGAGCGCCAAGATGGAGGTTGGGGATGAGACCGAAGTGAGTCAGGAGGGGAAGAACACACAGACACAAGTAAACGTCGATTCCCAGGAGCATATGGGAATGTACGGGAAGTGGGGGGGAAGACGAAAGTCCCGAAAATATGGGACACATATCGTCAATCCTTGGATTCGTGTGCATCTATTTGCCTGTCCCTGGGCCCCTTCAGGATCGATTTCGACCTCATTTCGTGTCGTCTGTGGCGCGCGGGCGAGGCGAAGCTCGCGCGAGGGCGGGCGAGATACGGTGGGGGCGTTCGCCAAGGAATGTGCCCAGGAGGCTCCAGGCCCTGGAGGAGTTGTGCAGTCGGACCGAGGTATAAGGTCGAGGTCGGCTCTGGGAGGGTACCTTGGTGTTCGTGTTTGCTGGATGTTCTTGTGCACCTTGGGGGGGAGGTACCTTTGGATGTTCTGTACATATTGGCCGGCGGAGGGTCTCCTGTTCTTGAGGGATCTTCTTCTGGCCTAGGTCCGACTCATCTTACGAGGGCGGTGGTAGTTTCCATGGCCACGTCTCAGTTGCTGCTCCACCAGGCTTTCAGACACTGGACTCCTTGTCCAGTGGTTCCTTAGCCAGTGCTCTCACCGTTGGAGGGGTTCGCGTCAGACTGACTCGCCCCCCTGGTCGCACCGTGGCTTCATGGTTGTCCCGTGGTCGTCCCGGGGTCGTCCCGGGGTTGTGCCAGCGGTTGTCTTGGTGGTTGTCGCTTGGTTGTCTTGTGGTTGTCCCGTGGTTCTCGCGTGGTTGTCGCTTGGTTGTCCTGTGGTTGTCCCGTGGTTGTCGTGTGGTTGTCCTGTGGTTGTCGTGTGGTTGTCCTTTGACTGTCCCGTGGCTGTCGCGTTCTTGCCCTGAGGTTGCCCAGTGGTTATCCCGCTGTGGTCGTTGCACGATTGGTGTTTTGTCTTGGTTCTCCCACTGTCGATAGATATAGACATTGTGATAGCAGGTCGATAGCGATACATATGTACAGATATACGTATAGACGGACCGTAAAATCGGTTGGTTGATCGGGAGACCAATAGATAGTGAACAAGTAGACAAATAGACCGGTAGACATATTGATAATGAGATTGCCATATATATACACATATGTATAAGCATATGTATGTATGTATGTATGTATGCATGCATGCATGTATGTATGTATGTATGTATGTATGTGTGTATGTGTGTATGTGTGTATGTGTGTATGTATGTATGTATTGTTGGGTCGTGTGGTAGATACATGTGTCGATATATGTATATCGAAAATGTATATACGTGTATATACATCTAGACGGTTCGTGCGAGATACAGATGCGTCGTTCGGCCAGTAGATGGTTATACCGATCCATCTCTAGTAGGATTATCAGAAAGACTTACAGTGTGACCAGCTGGTTGATAGCGGGCTAGAGCGAGATACATATGTATGTGTATATAAATATGCCGTGGAAATAATGTTTGATCGGTCGAAGTGCTGGAGCGCGCGCCGCGAGCTGCTGGAGCACCCGCGTGCGATAAAAGAGTGTTGTGCTGCAGCGCGCCCTTGTTTTTGTCGGCATGGGTCCTCGGAAGATCTCTCCTCGACAGCACTTCGGCGTTGGAGAGACACCACGCTGGGGGTGATGAGAGTCTGACTGGGAGCGGGGGCGAGGGGAGGGGCGCGCGCGGTGGCTGGGGGGTGCTAGCTTTGTCCTCGCGCCTCCTTCCCAGAAGGGCCGTGGGCGCATCGAGTATCAAAGAGGGAGTTTTGCCCCAGACATACTCCAATAGATACACGTGCGCTCGTGATGCCAATTGGCAGCAGCATTCAACTGATTGTAGGGAAGGGAGCAGACACTTGAGTAGGAAAAAAAAGTAAGAAAGGTGAAAAGCCGCTGGCGACGAGAGACACGGGCGAGGAAGATGGGAGACAGCGCGAAGCGCAAACCCAGGCGTGCGGTCGAGCCCACGCCTGCTGCTTCCCCAGCGGGCTGGCCACCCTTGGAGGATGGAGACGCTCGGAGCTCGATGTGCTCCAGTTCCAGCTGCGGCAGCTACCAGAACGGCCATGCCGCAGCTCAGTCGGCGGCCTGGGGCGCTTGCGGTCCGTGGACGTGGCCCCGCCGCCTGCAGCAGTTGCTGGTGCCAGCGCGCTCCGGAGCCTGTATCCAGTGGCTGCTCGAACAGCCCCTGTACAGGTGATCGGTTTCTTATTCCTTGTTTTGCCGATCGGCGCAGGCCCTCGCGCACCCCCCCTCCCCCCCCCCCTCGAGTAGATCTTGGCTGTTTTGGGCGCCTGTTTCGAGCAGGTGGAGTTCCTCCCACATAGGGCGCACTGTTGCAAACAGTCGCACTAAGCAGAGGTCCAGAGCCAGATCCCCCCCCTTTTTCGCTCAGTGTCGAAACGCCGAATAAGAAAACGCTCACCAGGTGGTGTGGGCATTCGGCGGCATCCGTCTCGGGGCGTCCCTTCGAGCGCCAGCGGGTGCGCTTGCGGAGAGAGGAGGCTTCTCCCTGCAGGTGGTGGAGGAGGAGGTGGACGGCCGGGGTCGACCCAAACGGCGTCTTGACGATTTCGAGGGCTCTTTTCGTTTTGCTTTCGTCTTGCGGCAAAGGCGGAACGAGGACAGAACGAGGGAAAACGCATCCAAAACGAAAACGGACAACAGCGTTTGGCTCGAGCTCTGATGGAAGGGTCTGGGAGGAGGGGGGAGTGCGAGTAGGCTGACGGCGAGGACGAGGCAAGCGAGTACCAGCACGTGGTGCAGCGGATGGCGAGGAGAACGGGGACGGCGACGATGGTCGGTCCGAGGTATCAGATCGAGGTGGGTTCGGGGAGAGTACCCTACAGTGGAGGCCCATTCGAAGAAACACCCTGCTCGCCTCCAGGGCTCCAGGGTGCCCTGGGTTTCTTGGGTTTCGATTGTTTTGTCATGGACAGCGTGACGTTCCCACGCCAAAAATCAATTGACGCCCTGGGGCCTCAGAATTGGGTTTCTGGTGGAAGGTTTCTTGTGGATTGGCCCCGACTGTAGTGTTATTCGTATTTGTTGAATGTTCTGGTGCATCATGTTCTTCAGTTTGGCCGGCGGAGGTCTCGCGTTCTTGAGGGATGTGTTTCTGCCTTGGGTCCGACCGTAGGAGGAGGGAGAAGGAAGGAGAGAGGGAGGGAGGAGGAGGAGGAGGACGAGGAGGAGGAGGACGAGTAGGACGAGGAGGAGTAGGAGAAGGAGGAGGGGGAGGATGGCGAGGAGGGGGAGGAGGAGGAGGAGGAGGAGGAGGAGGAGGAGGAGGAGGAGGAGGAGGGGGAGGAGGGCGAGGAGGGGGAGGACGCACTTCGGGCGAATTGTTTTAATGAGACTGGGGCAGCCTCAGCATGGGATCGCGCGGGCTCGAGATGTGTGCGCGCGCCCCCCTTTAGTAGTGTCCTCATGGAGAGCTGCCCGCGGTCAACGCATTGTCGAGGCGATGGCGGAGTTAAGCTTTCAATGAGGCCGTTTAACTTTTAGCTTGGGCCTTCAGTCGTTCGGCCTGCGTTTTCCTGGATGAATCCCATCTCATCAGTTGGGAAGCTCGCAGCTTTCATAATCGAGGCTAATCCAAGGAGAAAAATATAGGTCCTTATTTCGCGCAAACTCCAAAGGTGAGCAACGGCTGTTCGTAGAAGATTATGCCCGGATCCATTTGCAGCCCTTGGCATCGTCATCTTCGTCCTCGGATGGGAGACTGGAGAGTGGATCTGCGTACCGTGATTCCCCATCCCTATCCCACTGTTTGTTTTGTTTCTCTCTCTCTCTCTCTTTCCCTTTCTGCTGCATGCCATTGCTCTTGTATGCTTCATCGCATCGGTCTGTCTGCCACTGCACACATTGGGCGCAAAACCGGTACCGTTCGGGTGACTTGCGCCCTGCTTGACAAGAAGGATTGCTGCCCCGACGTTTGATGCACCTGTCTGGAGATTGCCTTCTGGACCTTGGCATGAGGGTGAGGAGGGGAAGATTGGGTCGGATTGTCGGACGGGGCTAGGAGAAGGATAACTCCGTTCCAGTGCGTTCCAGAACGCTCTCAGAGCCGTCTGTAACGCTCTGAGAAGGCCGCGGCGCCCGATACATCCTCCAGAGCCGCCGGACCTCAGAGATTCTCGATTTATTCTCACCCAAATTCGGTAGCAAATCATGGAAGCCTGGTATACCCTCTTAATTGCGTCTTCAGCGTCGAGTAGCGTCTGGGAGTCGATGAGATAGCGCCGATTTAGCATCGGTTAGCGTCGATTTAGCGTTGATTAGCGTCGATGTTGCGTCGACCAGCGTCGATTCGCAAGAGCGGGCAAGCTGGTATGGGAGGTTCCCACGAGTTGCCACCGAACCCAAATTTTTCCGCGTCCTCGCTCCGTCTTAGATGCGAGGGGAGCCAGAGAGATGGTTCGTGGGTGCTGGTTCGACCTGGGCGGCGGCTCGGCCACAGTGCAGGCCCGGACCTTTGCGTCTCAAGACTCAAGGAGTATTTCGGGTATGTAAAAAAGAATAGTCGAGTAACGATTGTTCAAACTCTTTCTGTTGACTATTTCCTTTTTTTCTTCCACAACCCGTCTGTAGGAGGACATGCCCGACCTAAGTATAGGTCAGAGGTGGCGGCGCGAAGATGCCGCGCTTGGCCGCGTCGCGGTCCAATGGCGGGTTCGCGGGGGGGTGGGCGCGCGGAGGACTTTCCCGAGGCCGGGCCATCGTGGAGTGCGTCTCGCCATCTCCTCCGCCTCTCCCCGGCATCTCCTCGCCATCTCCGCCTCCTCCTCCTCCTCGCCATCTCCTCGCCATCTCCTCGCCATCTCCTCGCCATCTCCTCCGCCTCTCCCCCACAGTCGACGAGAGTGGCCCTTCGCCGGAGTGGCCGTTGGTGCGGGCTCGCTGAGCGCGGTGCGGTAGCGGTTGCCTGCGCGCTCGGAGGTGGCCACCCGGCGCCCCTTTTGTCTGCGCGTTCACAGCCCCTCTTGCCTGCAGTCAAGACGCAGGGGCAAGGACCGCTAAGGGTTCGGAAGGGGCTCCCTGTTCCTTAGGCCAGTCCGTGGTTGTTTTTCTAGCCCTCCTCATGCACCCAGCCCTTCTGGGTGCCAGAAACTGTTTGTCTGCTTGTCTGTTTACGTGTATCGGTCTTACGTTACGAATGAATAACACCCGCTGTTTTTTGTTTCGCTTGAGCCGAAACGCGCACGCTGAACGAACCAGTGCACGCAAGAAACTTACGAAGCCAAGCGAAACACGGACACCAAACTGTGTGAAGTGTCAGTAGCTTTGCTTGTTTGCGTTCGGGCCATGTTTGCGCAGAATGGGGAAAGAGGGAGGAGATGATTGAGGAAGGCATTGGCGCACGCTGTAGTGGTGTCGTACACGCTCAGCATGCAGCAGACCTTGGTTCAATATGCAGTGGCCCATTTGCATCAACCACTCGCGATTGAACGTTCGGGAGTGCAACATCGAGACACCACGGTGTCGCAATCCGATCAGAACGTCCCGAAGCATCATGATCACACGACCACGCTGCATCAATAAGGGCAATGTCCGACTGCCTTCGGGTCGAGCGAGCTTTCTTCTGCGCGTTCGGATTGGAGCTCGCCTTGCGGGGCTCTCGGCCCTCTCCTCAGCCTCACACTTCTCCTCCTGCTTCTCCTGCTCCTCCTGGATTCCCTTCGGGGGTCATCCGTTAAATCTGGAACGAGACAGAGACGATTAGCATGGTTCTTGCGCAAGGATGACACGCACAAGCCGAGAGACGTATACAGTGTTTTGGAAACGCAGCTTTATCGATGCAGGGTTTCATGACCTGATCGCGCATTTTCAAAAACAAGAGCCAGCGGCACAACGCAAAGCCATCGAACAGGTCATTGATGGTGCCTCCAATCAGGCGCAGAAGGCTCGTCTCCTGAAGCAAAAACGTTCGGCAGCCAGACGCGGCCAGACCGCTTGCTAGGCGTAAGTACCTTCCTGGGTAGTGGGCTCGGAGGTCGAGGTGCCATCGATTGATGCGGAAGCTGGGCTGGTGGAGTCTCTTGCTCACCGTGTTCGACACTGGTACCCCGTTGCCTTCTGGTGCTTATCAGTATACTTCTCGGTTTGCCCCTTGTGGCGATTTTCGGGACATCGAGCCGAGTCTTGGAGCGTGCGTCTTGGTTGCACCCGGCCCTGATGGGCTCCACCATGCCGCGTGGAAGCATGGGCAAGGGGCATGGGTCCTCATGCAGGTCCTTCGATATCGTTGTCTGGGGCGGGCTATGCCGCCATCGTTCTCGGCCCTTCTGGCTGCATTTATCCCGAAGCCTCTTACAGATGACATCCCAGGGCCTGATGAGGCGGAGCCTTGAGAGCCCCTGAAGACACCAGACCCCTCGAGTTGAAGAGCACGGCGAACAAGGCCATGCGCGCGGTGCTCAACGGCCGTCTCCAAAGTGCGGTGCAGCAGGTCGTTGCGAAGTTTCAGGATGGGCTCATGCGCGGGCCCAACTTTTGGAAAACATCGTGGCCTTCGACGTGCATGCGAGATCCGCTAGTGTTTGGTCCCACTCAGGGCCCCACGGGATCCCTGCGTTGCTCGGTTTCGACGTCGCCCAGGCGTTCCCGTCCGTACGACAAGCCTGGTTATTATGTTGTATTCGTCGGTATCGTGTCCCATGGTCGTGTCTTCGTGCAGCTGATGTGCTTTATCGGTGCAGCCCATGCCTGCATGATGGTCATACCCTGATGTTTTATGTACTACATGGACAGCGGGGTGCTCCAGGGGTGTCCCCTCAGTGGGAGTATGTTCGTCGTGGCGGTTAACCACTTCCTTTTGGACCTCGAAGGCTTCCTGGTCGTGCCTTCCCCGTCGTTGGCTGGTGTGGTTGCTCGTGCTGATGAAATAGGAGCTGTGGTCTGGCGTCGTCGTGCCTTCCGCCGTCTGACTCGAGTCTTTCTGTGGGCAGCGAAGCTGGCCAACAGGCACCCAAAAAAATCCCAAGAAATGCGAGGCTAATCCACCATAGTCCCCTGTGCCTGAGGAAGTGATGCACACTTTGCGCTCCGCCCTGCGGGCAATCGGCAGCTCGCGTCAAGCAACTGAAACCGCGAACAAGTGCATCTACCTGGGTTTCTGGATTGGCCTTGCGGCGTCCCTCGCCGACCAATGGCAGGCTCCAGATCTCAAGCATCACGCGCGCACTACGGCCATCAGACAACAGGTGATCTTTTTCTGATTCATTGTTTTGCCGATCGGCGCGGGCCCTCGCGCCCGCCCCGCTCCCCCACCCATGGAGTAGATCTTGGCTGCTTTGGGCGCCTGTTTCAAGCAGGTGGAGCCTCCCCCATGATGGACGCACTGTTGCAAACCGTCGCACTCAGCAGAGGTCCGGGGCCAGACCCCCCCCCCCTCGCCCCTCCTCCCGCCCAATGTCGAAACGCCGAATTAGGAAAACGCTTACCTGCTGACGTCGTAGCACGACCCTATGCGGAGCGATCCCTTTTCAACACTATCCTACATCATGCAGAGTTCATCGGTCCCTTGGATTCTGGGGCAGCGGCAGCGGCATTTGGTCGCGCGGCTACTGTGCACATCAAGCCCGATGGCTGCGATGTCCGACGTTTCTAGGTTATGCATCTGGGTCTACCTGCCAAAGTTTGGATCAGCATGCGGTCAAGGTGCAGCGTCTTACAAAGCAAGGGCAATATCATCTTACCCGGCTACTCGGCACCGCCGATTCGAGAAGTTGGTAGAGTTTCTGATGGCGCCTTCATTTTGGCCTGATGTTTTTGTTTGCTCTGCGGTTGGAACACGCTGCTCACGGATTTGTTGGGTACTCAAGGCTTGCTCGTGGTGGACGTTTGGTATTGAATCTTTACCTCGACCAACTTGGTCGGATCACTTGTTCCCCGACGGCCTTCCTCCCACAATTGGTAGGATTCCAGCTGAGTGTGAAGATGCGATGAACGACGCGTGGAAGCAGGCAGTGAATGATAGTGCTGTGGCAACCGAGGCGGCAGGCAGTGATTGCTGGAGCTGCGGTTCCCCATGTTTCTTCTGACGTGGGTAAGATTTGGAAACATAGATGGCAGTCTGCATTACAATCGCTGATGCTCCCGATGGTCTTCCATGACAAACTCTTTCACCGTGTACGCGCCGACTGAGGAATCATTTCGATATTGAGCACACTCGCTCTTTTCCAGCAGCTCAGAGTACAACTCGCGAAGCTGCCCCAAAGCTGGTGCTCAGCAATTGTGCGCACATGGTGTGGCGGTTGGATTACTCAACGACGAATGCAGAGAAAGGAAGTGCACATGACGGCTGCCCTGGCCAGCCCGATTCCATCCTCCACGACGCCTTGGACTGCGATCGTTGTCACCACTTCGCGGCGTTGGTTTTCAATTTCGACATTCCTTCGCCTCGTGCTTGGAGGTTTAGGCTGAAAGGCGGTGTCTTCTCGCCCTCGATGGCTATGTCTCATCACGTTCGGCTGATTGGCCATAAGGATGCCACTGTTTTCGCTTATCAGTTCGCCCACAACCTGATCGGTCCTGCGAGGCTAGCTTTGACGCAGCCACTTCGTGGTGACCAGCGTCGACAGCTTCGACGTCGAGAGCTCTCTCGAGTGTTTCTTGAGGCGCAGAGAGCAGCTGGTACCTCGTCGAGCGTATCATCCACATTTGCCTCCTACGTAGTTCGATCCCCCTCAGCAACGTCGTCTTCTGGTAGCTGTAGGCCGCGCCTTGCCACCCTGGTGAGGCCACCCGCAGCGCGCCGCCGCCGCCACAGCCGCATTTCTCGTCATTGTAGTAGCAGCAGCAGGGCATGTAGAGGGTAAAGCGGAAGCTTGACATATTCTTGGGTACACTCCGCCTCCTCCTCCTCCTCCTCCTCCTCCTCCTCATCATCATCATCATCATCATCATCATTGTCATTCTTGTCCGCCTCCCCACCATCCGCCCCTCCTTCTCCCCCCTCATCTCCTCCGTCCTCCGCCTCGCCCCGTCCTGTTTTCCAACCTGGATGACCTCTGGACGCACGGCCCGCTGCCGCGCCTGGAATCCCCCGGCGTCGCGCCAGGGCTCTTTGCGTCCAGACAGGGCGCTCGTCGAGGCGGCCTGGAACAAGGCGGCGGGATGGGCGGGGCGTTCCTCCTGCCCCTCGCTCGTCCTTGTCTCCGGCCCCCCATACCCATCCTCATTCTCCTCTTTCCCCTTGTTTCCTCCTCCTCCCCATCATCCTCCTCCTCCCCCTCCTCCTCCTTTTCCTCCTCGTCCTCCTCCTCCCCCTCCTCCTCCTCCTCCTCCTCCTCCTCCTCCTCCTCCTCCTCCCCTCCTTCTCCTCCTCCTCCTGCGCCTCCTCCTTCTCCACCTCCTCGCCATGCTCCTCCTTATTCACCTCCTCCTCCTCCTCCTCCTCCACCTCCTCCTGCTCCTCCTCTTCTCCTCCTCCTCCTGCTCCTTCACCTCCTCCTTCCCCTCCTCCTCCTCGAGAAATGTCTGCGGTCCGAGTCCGCCCCTGAGAATTGCAATGTGATTTCTCCACCGTGGTTCCCTGCTACTTATCTGCCTCCTTCTCTTCCTCTTCCCCATCCTCCTCCTCCTCCTCCTCCTCCTCCTCCTCCTCCTCTCCTCCTCCTACTCCTGGCTCCTCCTCCTCCTCCTCCTCCCTTTTATCCTCCCCCCTCTCATCCCCTCCTCCACCTACGACGATTCGCATTACTACTACGACGACGACGACGACGACGACGACGCCGACTACTACTACTACTACTACTACTACTACTACTACTACTACTACTACTACTACTACTACTACTACTACTACTACTACTAC
>CAUYUJ010017605.1:181669-189169 GCA_963575745.1 Prorocentrum cordatum | reverse complement strand
TCCTCCCCCTCCTCCTCCTCCTCCCTCCTCCTCCTCCTCCTCCTCCTCCTCCTCCTCCTCCTCCGCCTCCTCCTCCTCCTCCTCTTCCCCCTCATCATCATCGTCGTCATCATGATGATGATGATGATCCTCAGCATCGTCATCGTCATCAGCAGCAGCATCATCCTCACCTTCATCATGATCATTGTCATTGTCATCATCAGTATCAGTATCAGTATCAGTATCAGTATCATCTTCATCATTATCATCATCATCATCACCACCATCATCATCATCATCATCATCATCATCATCATCATCATCATCATCATCATCATCGTCGTCTCCATTTGGTCCCCGTGTTCGGGTGAAACGTAACTTCGCGCGCGTGGCTGGAGTGGTAACCTGAGAAAGATTATCGCTCCAGCCGCGGGCGAGGTAACCTGAACAAGGTTATCGTGCTCGCGCGCAGTAGGCTGGAGAGGTAACCTGAGAAAAGGTTACCGTTCTAGCCGCGGGAGAGGTCGCCTGAGCAAGGCGATCGCTTCCGCCAGCGTTCGGTTGGAGAGGTAACCTGAGAAACCTTGCATCGTTCTAGCAATGGGTGCCGTAACCTGAGCAAGAATATGGTCCCCATTTGGAGGGTGAAACGAACCTTCAAGCGCATGGCTGGAGTGGTAACCTGAGGAAGGTTCCCGTTCCAGCCGCGGGCGAGGTAACCTGAACAAGGTTTTCGCGTCCGCGTGCCCTAGGCTGGAGAGGTAACCTGAGAAAGGTTATCGTTCTAGCGCGCGCGAGGCTGGAGTGGTAACCTGCGACAGGCTATCGTTCCAGCCAAAGGAGGTAACATGTATCGTCTTGACCACTTTCAGCACATGGTATTCCTTGTGAATGCGGGGAAACTGACGCCATTTTCTAAAACACTTCACTTCCAGGGGACAACACAGGCGCCGGGAGCGAAAATCACGTGGGTGCACGCGCATATCGGTGCCCCTGTTTTTTTTTGCCCGGAAGACTGTTGGCGGGGGCGCCCGTTTTCTCTTCCTCTCTGTTTACCTGTTTACCTCGTTTGTGGGGGTCGCACATCGATTCCCTTTCTGGGGGCCTACACATAGATTCCCTTTGTGGCGGAATTACACGCAGATTCCATTTTTGGCCGTTTACAAATATATTCGATTTGCGCGAGGCGGACTGGGGGGGTCTGGCCGGAAGGTCCCAAATGACAAAAAAAAAAACGGCCTTATGGATCCACTGGTCTCGTTCTTTTTTCTGGCCTAGGAAAAAAAACGGGGCCAGTGGATCCAGGGGCCGTTCTTTTTTTTGCTGGATCCTTCCCCCCAGGGGCCAGGGCCGAACCCCTGAGCGAGGAGGTAGCCCGTGGGCGTCGGCGGCACCTCGTCGTCCTCCTCCCCTCCCTGCTCCTCGCCCTCCTCGTCCTCCTCTTCCCCTTCCTGCGCCTCCTTCTCGTTATCGGAATCCCTCCCCTCGGATTTCTATTTTCCCTTGGTCCTCATCGTCTCCCCTCCCTTTTCCTCCGCCTTCCACCCTCGAACCAATTTCGGTTCTCAGGTCGGACCGCAACGTTCTCGGCGAGGCGCAGCTCGTCGTCAACATGGACATCAACAAGTTTTTCATAGTCATACTCGTCATCATCACCACCCCCACCTCCACCTTCGGACCGCCCAGGAGGAGAACCACCCAGGTGGAGCACCTCTTGGTCTCCCTCCTCCTCCTCCTCCTCCTCCTCCTCCTCCTCCTCCTCCTCCTCCTCCTCCTCCTTCTCCACCTTCGGACCACCCAGGAGGAGGAGGAGGAGGGGGAGGAGGAGGAGGAGGAGGAGGAGAGGGAGACGTCATCACCATCGTCATCGACAGCAGCTTTAGAATCACCATAGTCATCAACATGGTCGTCGATATCATCAGCAGGTCGATGCATGTCATCGGCATCGTCATCAGCAGCATGTTCAAAACCATACTCGTCATCACCATCGTCACCAGCAAGGTTTGATAGTCAGGACAGGCTCACGGTTGCCCCTTCCAGCGCGGCCATGAGGGCGGCTACGCGTTGCCTTTCCTGCTGGCTCACTGTGACCTGGGCCCGCGGGACGCCGGCGCGGTCATTCGCGCGGCGCAGGACGGGGCCCCGTCCGCCGCGTGCGCGGCGTTCTTCCGCGCGCCCCATCCGTGGGCAGTGGGGCGCCAGCGCGGCGACGTCCGGCACCCGAATGAGTACTTACGCCAGAGCCGGCTGTCTATCGCGGCGCGCTGGTGAGATGCTCCAGCCGCCTTGCCTGCTCCCAGTGCCGCGCCGCTTAAGGCGTTTTCCAGCAATGCCCGAGTTCTTCCAGGTTGCATCTGGGGCTCGGCACTTCCGGGGGCCCACCGACGGCACAAGCGCTCGTTATCTTTAGGTCGAAGCTGCAGCTCGCCCGTCGCATTTTGACCGGCGCTCCGCTCTTGTTTCCCCCGGCTTCTCGCCCCCGTCAGTTTCCCCCCCCCTCGTCTGTGTCCGCGTCTTGCCCCTCTGGTGCCATCTGTCCCCTTGTCTCTGCACGACTCAGTGAAAGAAGCTGGCGGTTATCTTTCCCGTTGGTTCTGCGGGGCGCAGTGAAGGAAACTACCGGGTTCCCGCACTGCCGTCGCCCGACGAGCCTCGGTGCTGCGTTGGGCGTGCCCTCCCCCCGCTATGGCGGGGCCCGCTCGTGGGGCAAAGTTCCCGCGAAGTATGAATTCACTTGTTACCTAACAGCGAAGACTGATAGGTTTCTAGTTGACTCAAAAGAGCTCACAGATCACTCCACAGGGGGGTCCGGGCAGGTGTTGGGGCGTTTCCGGGCGGCATGAGCCGGGCTCGTTTTTCACCAACAGTCACACACTTCGTGCTCTTCGCCTTCCCAGAACTCCATTCCCAGGCCACATTCTGGGGGGCCGGATGCAACAGTCACACACAAAGTGCTCTTCGACATCCCAGAACGCCATTCCCGGGCCACATTCTGGGGGGCCGGATGCAACAGTCACACACAAAGTGCTCTTCGACATCCCAGAACGCCACTCCCGGGCCACATTTTGGATGCCCGGAGCCAACTGTAGGCCACTTCGTGCTCTTCTATTTCCCAGAACTCCATTCCCGGGCCACATTTTGAATGCCCGGAGCCAACTGTAGGCCACTTCGTGCTCTTCGAGTTCCCAGAACTCCATTCCCGGGCCACATTTTGAATGCCCGGAGCCAACTGTAGGCCACTTCGTGCTCTTCGAGTTCCCAAAACTCCCATTCCTGGGCTACCAGGAGGAGGAGGGGAGGGGGAGGACTACCAGGAGGAGGAGGAGGAGGAGGAGGAGGAGGAGGAGGAGGAAGAGGAGGAGGAGGACGAGGAGGAGGAGGAGGAGGAGGAGGAGGACATTGCCGGGCAACATTTTGAATAGCCAGACGCTTCATATTCCTTCCGCCACAGCTGTGTTTGGTTCAGGACTTGCTAGTGACACTGCAGTCCTCTGCATTCAATTGGCCACTACATTCATTCACTGCAGTCCACTGAGTTTTGATTGCAATGGCGTTCCCCTGGCCGTACCCCCATGTCCAACGTTCATCCGCAGCCTCTGCTCCGCGAGGCTCGTCCGAAGTGTCGCCGCCTCGCGGTGCTTCTCAGCCTGCGCCGCCTCGCGGTGCTTCTCAGCCTGCGGAGGAAGGTGGACAGACGCCTGGTTCTGGCGCTGTGCAGCCTGCGTCTTTCACGGTCGCCTCGTTCAATTTCGGGTTCGAGCAGGGCATGATGACTGGTAAGCAGGCGGCCACTCACTGCGCTAACTTCGGAAGGTTGTGCGCCAAGATAGTGGAGACCGCTGATGCTGATATGGTCTGTGGCTGCGAGGTCGGTGCGTTCCGTGAAGGCTTTCGCCGAGCAGGGATCAACGTGACAGACATCCTCAGTAAGCCTTTCGGTGATGGCATTCGCTTCTTGGAGGTCGACAACTACTTGACTCTCTGGGGGTTCCGCGGTGCTTCTCAGCCTGCGGAACTGACTCTGTGCGAAGACAGCAAAGTTTACAGGCCTCCTAGCGGCCGAGATATTGATGCTGTTATTTCACATTTTGAGGTGAACAAACCAGGCCATGACAAGTTCCACGTGGTGATCGCCAACATGCACATCGTGTGCGGCAAGAAACCGCCGAGCATCCAGACTCGAAAGCGGACAGTTCGCCATCTCCGCTTGCACCTGGACGGCCTGGCCAAGATTCTTGAGAATCTAAACGAGGCAGTCGTTGTGCTTGTAGTCGGCGACGACAACCTCACTTTCCAGGAGGCGCGGGAGGCTTACCAGCGCGAGCAGAACGACGAGAAGGTATGGGAGGTCCATGCCACTCCGGCCGACCTCAAAGGCGACCACGTCGCGGTCTGCGGAGCAGTCGCCCGTTTCTGCTCCATTGCCGTTGGCGCGTCTTTTACGGATCGTGGCATGCGCAACGACGCACACGATGCGGTGGCGGTTGTGCTCACTCTCCCTGGTGCTATTCAGCCTGGGGAGAGCAAGAGGCGGAAAATTGTCGTCGAAAACGTCTCCGACGCCGACGTCAGCGTACAGGCGGACCGCGAGTCTTCTGTGCATTGGGATCGGTCGCCGAGTTCTGCTCCTCCGCTTTCACCGACTTCACCGGGTGATCCCGACTACGTCGAGGATGTCGTTCAGAATCGCGCGGACGACTTGCACAGGGAGCTGAGGAAGCTTTGGGACGACAGGTGCGACGAGGAGTACGATCCGAAAGTCCTCCATCATCTCAGTCTCTTGCTTTTCAAAAAGAGGAAGTCCACGGAGCCAGCGGACACTGATCCAGCTGGCGCTCCTCAGCCTGGCTCGGAATATGACACGGCCTTTGCGTCTCAGGAGGAGACTGGCCGAGCCATTCTCTCTGTCCTTAAGCTTCGACATGACTTTCTGCGGAGCAAGAACATCGACGACATGCGCTACGTTCTCACGGAGCCTGAGCGCCAGGAATTGGTCAGAGTAGCTCGCGACCAGTACGAGCAGTCGCGGCAGCAGCGTGCGCTTCAGGAACGGGATATCGAAAAGGGAAAAGCGAAAGGCAAGTCTGCGCCACAAGGGGGCCATGCGGTTCCGCAGGGTCCGAACAAAGGGCCAGGCGGTAAGAAAGGTTCTCACGGTGCTTCTCAGCCTGCGGGAAAAGGTGGCCAGGCCAAGGGTGCAGGTCTGGGTAGCGTCGCCAAGTTTGTGAAAGACCAGAAGCGTAAGCGGTGGCATCGCCATTTGCAACGTGTGGCCGGTACTAAACAGATCTGGGAGGTGCTGGCCTTCTCAGGGCGCTTCGACGTTGATTGGTTAACGCAAGCGTTGCAAGCTGATCACAGTGAGGGCCGTGATGCAGCAGTTCCCGAGGAAGCTCTGCGGCAACAGCGGCGCCGGCTGCACCACCAGAAGGCCGAGGCCATCGCGCGCTACAACGAGGGGGAGCGGCTTTCCCTATATCTGTCTGCCCAGGCTGGCCAGGCAAAGCCGAACTTCACGCGCAGGCAGCAGGACGTGTTGCAGATGTTTGAGAGCGGAGCGCTGCTTCAAATCCGCAACCAAGCGATTCTGGCGTGCGGGCACGGCCGTCTGTTCAGGGGCGATGGCGACTACCTGGACATCGGCGGCAGCACGGGCGGTGGCTCCAGGCGCATCATCGATTCTTGGCAGCCGCCGGACTGGCGTGACTTCCTCCAAGACGATCAGGACATCTGAGTTTTGCAAGTCTCTCTGCCCGCGGTGCTTCTCAGCCTGCGGTCTGCCGCTCTCCAGCTGCGGTCTCGAGCAGTAGTGTTCGAAAGCATGCGAGTTCCTGCGGTGCTTCTCAGCCTGCAGGTTTCGCAGCCTGCGCTCTGCAGTACAAGTGCTTTTCAGCATGCGACATCCTGCGGTGCTTCTCAGCCTGCAGGGTTCGCAACGTGCGGTTTGCAATGCATTCCTTTTCAGTATGCGAGTTCCTGCGGTGTTTCTCAGGCTGCAGGGCTCCGAGGCTCTTCGCTTCGATGCCATTGTTTTCAGACACCGTAGCTCCGTTCCGTAAACGTCTTCCAAGAGCCGCTCGCAACCTTTTGCAGCTGGCTGTCTGCACGCTTCGCCGGCTTTTGCTGCGCGGACACTTTTCACACACACGTCAGCGCCGTTTGTAGGCGTCAGAAAAACATGTAGACATTCACGAAGGGCTCAGTCTGTATATCGTCACATCATTACATACGCAGTCGTCGAACACATCGGTGTACATTCAGCGCTTTGTCCTTCTAGCTGGGTTGCTTCGTGCTGAGGCTGAGGCTGATGCAGGCTGAGGCTGAGGCAGGCTGAGGCTGAGGCCGAGGCTGACGGCAGACTGAGGCTGAGGCTGAAGCAGGCTGAGGCTGAGGCAGAGGCAGGCTGAGGCTGAGGCTGAAGCTGAGGCAGGCTGATGCTGAGGCAGGCTGAGGCTGAGGCTGAGGCTGATGCAGGCTGAGGTTGAGGCAGTCTGAGGCTGAGGCCGAGCTGAAGGCAGACTGATGCTGAGGATGAAGCAGGCTGAGGCTGAGGCTGAGGCAGGCTGAGGCTGAGGCAGGCGGAGGCTGAGGCTGAGGCAGGCTGAGGCTGAGGCTGTGACTGCGACTGCCGTTGCCACTGCGACTGTCATCGCGAATGCGACTACGACTGCGAGAACAGCAGAATTCTACAACTGGATTCTCATTTGAATCTTAAGGGGAATGCTTCCAGATATGCTCCTACACATCGCTGTTAGGTTGCTTTGCAAGGATAATTTTTGCACTTCCACCTTGCGTACTTTGCACCGAATTCTTTACGCTTCGCGTATCCCCACCAGCCCATCTCACAGCAGCAACTCTTGCGAAGCATGTCGACAGTCGTGTTTTTTTCAGTCGTGTTTTTCAGGCGTGTTCCTCCTTCTTCCCGCCTCCTTGTACATCCTCCTTGTGGGGGGAGCGGGAGAAGGACGAGGCGGAGGAGGAGGGAGAGAAAGCGCTCTTCGTGGTGTGAGTCGTTTGGGGTTTCTCGTCCTGGTGTGAGTCGTTCGGGCTTCTCGTGGTGTGAGTTGTTCGGGCCCCTCGTCCTGGTGTGAGTCGTTCGGGCCCCTCCTCCTGGTGTGACTCGTTCGGGCTCCTCGTGGTGTGAGTCGTTCGGGGCCCGCGTCGTGGTGTGAGTCGTTCGGGCTCCTCGTGGTGTGAGTCGTTCGGGCGCCTCGTCCTGGTGTGAGTCGTTCGGGCCCCTCCTTGTGGTGTGAGTCGTTCGGGCTCTTCGTGGTGTGAGTCGTTCGGGCCCCTCGTCCTGGTGTGAGTCGTTCGGGCTCCTCGTGGGGCCTCTTGGGGGCCTCTTGGAGCCTCTTGGGGCCTCTTGGGGGCCTCTTGGGGGCCTCTTGGGGCCTCTTGGGGGCCTCTTGGGGGCCTCTTGGGGGCCTCTTGGGGCCTCTTGGGGCCTCTTGCCTCTTGGGGGCCTCTTGGGGGCCTTGGGGGCCTCTTGGGGGCCTCGTGGGGGCCTCTTGGAGGCCTCTT
>CAUYUJ010017605.1:144169-176669 GCA_963575745.1 Prorocentrum cordatum | reverse complement strand
CTCGTTCCTCCTCGCTGCTTTTCCTCTTCCCCTTCCTCTCCTGCTCACTCCTCCTCCTCCTCCTCCTTCTCCTCCTCCTCCTCCTCGCTCATCGCTCCTCGCTCCTCGCTCCTCGCTCCTCGCTTCTCTCTCCTCGCTTCTCCTCCTCCTCCTCCTCCTCCTCCTCCTCCTCCTCTTCCTCTCCCCTCCTCCTTCTCTTCCTCCTCCTCCTCCTCCTCCTCTCGCTCCTCCTACTCCTCCTCCTCCTCCTCCTCCTCCTCCTCCTCCTCCTCCTCCTCCTCCTCCTCCTCCCTCCTCCTCCTCCTCTCCTCCTCCTCCTCCTCCTCCTCCTCCTCCTCCTCCTCCTCCTAGTTGGCGTGGGAAGGCCCGAGGTGCGAGCGACCCGCCAGGAGGGCACAAGTTTACCCGCGCGCGACTTTCACGGGCCGATGCTCCCTCGCCTATGCCAGGGGAGGGGGTGAGGGAGACACACTCGCCCTAGACACTGCCGACGGAACCGTTCGTTATTTGAGATGAAAATCCTGACGTACAACCCACAGTCAGCAGGTATGAGCGAGAGACTGGAGGACATTAGTACTGAATTTAGAGGTTGGGATATACTTTTATTGAACGGTACACATCACTGGGCAGGAGACGAGGGGGTTTTTACGATGAGGTTACCCAACCACTTGGCGTACAGATTTGGAGCAAGAAAGGGTCACCTTGTCACGAAGGTATGCGGAGTGGCAATATTGGTACATCACAGCATCCACACCACGGCCCTTCGAAAAACATTCGTCCCACCCAGGGAGATCCAGGGCAGAGTAGGGGGGATCAGGCTTTGGCCGCGAGAAGTAGACTTCTGCTTCTTCAGTGTGTACTTCGGTCCCACGCACTTCAGGCAGCACGAACGAGTTGCTAAGAAAGTTACGGAGTGGATGGAGGGACCATGTGACGGATTAGGAGCAATAAGTACGATAGTAGTAGGAGGGGACATCAACAGCCAGTTCGGATTGCATAGAGGCACGGACGGAATGGTGGAGGTCAATAGAGGAGTGACGACGGGCCCACAGCACAGACAATTGGAGAATGAAAATGGGAAGCACTTCAGGGAATTTTGTGCTGGATCGAATCTCAGTATTGCCACCACGTACCACGACATCGGACCAACCTACTATGCAGCTAACGGTGGGACAAGCGTAATAGATCATATTGCAATCCCTGTCGGCGCATTGAAGCTAGTAGAGAGATGTGTAGCGCTGCGGACATCCGCAAAGCGACTCCAGCTGATCAAGCGACGAGGCCATCGTGACCACATACCAGCGGGGATTGTGCTGTCCATCACTAGCAAGAGCAGCTTTGCCTCAGTACGGAAGGAAAGGTCACCTCTGCTAGATAGAGACCAACTCATGGAATGTCTTCGGAGAGGGAAAAGAAGGCCCGAGTTTCTCGAAGTTCTAGAATCGGAGATGCAGAAGGTAAGTAGGAGATGGGAGGAGGTGAAGGACGAGAGCACGCCCGACGGCATGTGGGAGGTCTGGGGGGAGGCGGCTAGGCAGGCCCTAGACACCTGCTTCAGGCAGGGCAAGGCCGACTGCGACGAGGCCATCGAGCAAGTACGGGCCAGGCGCATGTCACTGCTAGCAGAACGACGGGAGTTGCGAGAGAAGATGGTGGACAGTGCAGGGGAGGAGGGGCTTGTGCAGACGCAGCAGGAACTGTCGGAGATGTCAGCCCTCTTGAAGAAATTGCGAAGAGATGCGGAAGAGCAAAGGCGAGCTCGCCTTGTGCAGGAGATATGGGAAGCCCATCAAAGAAACGATTTCAGCACCATGCACCGACTGCGAATACAATGCAAAAAAAACGGTCGGGGGGCAAAAAAGAGGTATTATGCAGCGGCACGGACGTATTGGCCAAAAAGCGAATGGGTGCAGGAACTAGGAAAACCACCATGTGAAGGGGGATTGGAGGCCAGAGAGATTGACTTGGCAGAATATGTGCAGGAACAGCAGCAAAGACTCAATGACCAAACGCCGTTGCCAGAGGATTTGGAGCTCGCAGGTCAAGTTCTCGTCGACAAGAGACGGATGTTGAAGTATTGCAAAAGAGCAGCCAAACGTCGAGCTTGGCCGAAATGGGGGATCCCAGTAGAACTTACGCGGATGATCTTGGACCCCACTACCCACCTTGAGCACCCAGAGCTGCTAAGTAGACAGATCGAAGAGAGGAGGACCAGGGCGGCGGAGAAAAGGAAGGATGAGGAGGACTTGAGCAAATACACATCACTGCATAAATATCGGGTGGGCAGACGGATCTTGGAACGCATGGGATGGAAGAGCGGGGCGAAGTTAGGCAGATCCGAAGAACCGCTGGACGGCACAGAGTTGACGATCAATGAGGTTACACCATATTTCGTGGACCGCCCTGCACAAGCGGGACTAGGTACGACGACAGTGAGAAGACAAGTAGAAGAAGGAGGCGTTCTTTTCCAGCGTTTTTTGGACCAGTTGCTTATGAAGATACGGAGCGCACAGGTGACACCACTTTCCTGGCATAGGTCCATTTCTTTCGACGCGGACAAGGACAATGGCAAAGCAGGAATAGGAGGGAAGCGTATCATGCACGCGTATGACTCCATGAGTATGGCGCGGCACTGGGGGATACACAATAGGGGCCCACAGCCTGACCACCCCCCATGGGCTCAAGGGGGCCTCGCACATAGAAGTAGAGAAAATTCGATATTATGCCTACAAGCTACACAATGGAGGGCGGGAGAGGCGGGTATGAGCATCGTGCGCACTAACTACGATTGCAGCAACGCGTTTGCCAGCACGAAAAGAGGGCTATTGGAGGCGACGGCATGGCGGTATGCGACAGAAGCGGATCAGCCTTTTGCCCCAGGAGCAATTTGTAACACTCAGCTAAGCATGCGATGTGCCGACGATTGGTTGCATGCGGAAACGACGGAGGGGGCTCAGATGGGGTTTACACTGTGTCCGCGACAATTCAATGATGTGTATAACTTGTACGTGGATCAATGGTTGCAGGGGGGAAGGAGTAGGGACATTCACCAGACTTGGCACGACACGCACAACCCAGTGACCGGACAAATGCACGACCTGGCAATCAACACTTCCATGGATGACATAACCAGGACACACACACACAATACTCCAGGGAGCCAAGGCAGCAGAGGTCACAAAGCAGTTGAACGAAGCAACCGAGAGGCTAGAAACCACGATCGGGCGCGGAGGTTGGAAGCTAAACCAGGGGAAGACAAATCACCTCCTATGCTTGAAGGGTCCACAGAGCTACAGCACGACCCGACAGTTGAGACGACCAAACAAGCTGAAAGGAGAAGCTCTGAGAGAGATGAGGGTGCTGGGACCATTCTTGCCATCGGACCAGGGACTCGGAGGAGAGATACAAAAGAGAATCAAGGCCATACACATTGCGTGGAGACAATGCGGCAGTTTTTGGAGCTCAGACACGCCAGCTGTTATCAAGAGGACGATGTTCATCGCGTTTGTCCTAGGTGCGGGGTTGAGCGGTCTCACTGCCTTTGTCTTATCTCCCTCTCTCACACGAGCCATCGACGCAGTGATTTGCAAGTATCTGCGCAGAATGTCAGGGGGAAAGATGAGCTGGAAGAAGGAGACAGGGGAAACACGCTGCCATACATCTGCAAGAGTCTTTCGGGAATGGAGAATAGAACCAGCGGCAACGGCACTCAGAACAAGACGACTGAAATGGTACAAGAATTGGGCCCTTTACCCCACGGAGAGCATGCAGGCGTACTGGCTGCGGTCTTTGGGGACTCGGTATTAGACCACAGGAGGGGAGTACACCGACTTCAGGACAACAAATGGATATGGTAATTCTCTACACCCTGGGCCAAGCAGTTAAAAGAGGATTTGGATGCACTGGCCAACGCTGATTCGGATACAAAAAGCTGGTACGACGAGAGGATATCGGATTTCGAAATATTCTGCCCAGGAACCTCGGCGTGGAAACACTGGACGGCCACGGACACCACTGTATTGAGAAGCATAGGAGTAGCAGAACTGGACGCAGTCAGAGGTAACGGGAGAGAGACGGAGGGCGAGGAAGAGGAGGAGAACGATGTTACAAAGCCGTACTGGTGCGACTGTATGGTACAGACTGTTGAGGAGACGGATGGGGGGACTGTCTTGGTTTGCGGGAAGCGCTTTACTACAATCCAGGTTTTACTAGGACACCGCAGAGAGCATCACAATATTCGGCCAGTGGTTGCCAGTCTTGTAGCAACAAATCAATGCCCGTGGTGTCTTTCGACCTTTGCAGATAAGAGGACAGCAATCGACCATGCGACCAGAGCAGCCGACGGCCATGGGACTTGTCACCGCGACCGTAGCAAATGGAGCCACCCCATTCAGCCGCCACTGTCTCTCTTATGCCGCATTTGTAACCATGAGGCTCAAACATTAGAAGAGTTTCACGAGCACGCTCGGTCGCACCACCCAGGGCCTACATCAGTGCGGGAACCGAAGCAGCAGGGAGCGCACAGCCATGGCAGAAGGCATTACGTCGGCGCGCCCTCCCTGGGGCCTGAAGAGGGCCGCAGAGTGGCGCCCTCACGACGCCAGCCCACGCGCGGCCAAGGACAGCAAGGGCCAGGGGGGCAAGGGCGCAGGACCAGCGAGCAGCGCAGGACCACCAGGGGGCCAACCACCGCGCAAAGGAGGCGGCCCAAACGCCAACCAAGACGACAGCCACTCGTTCGCCCAGACGATCACTTCGCTGCAGCGCCTGTCGCTGCGGACGGCGCAACAAGCACGGGAGCAAGCGCACCTGGCGACGGACTTCTGGCTGATCCCTGGCTCCTGCTCGCCGTCCAGGGTAGGCCTCGCGGCGGGGCGAGAGTATGCCACCGAGGTGCGGTCAAAAGGGAAGCATCGCAACCTGGGGCCCCCCCCTCGTCCACGTCGCAGTTGCGACGATACAGGAGTTGCGCAACAACGCCCACTCCTGCCTGGAGAAGGAAGGCTACCAGAGGGAGATCCAGTGGAGCATGCAGATCCTCAACCAGTGGCTGCGCCTGGCATTTCACGAGAAGGGGAGAGAGTTCATTCAGGAGACCATAGAAATGTTCAAGATCACGGAGGCGTACAAACCGAAGGGCCAGGAGGACGACGGGAACAGCAGGGTGAAGCTGCAGTATTGCATAAACCCAATGCCGTGCATCCACTTGGCGATGGGGGAAGAATTCATCAAGTACAAGCCAGACGACGGGGGCGAGGCCATGCTGACGGAGGACGAGGACAAGGACGATATCAACGAGTACAGCCCGAACTACATGCGCCAGGCAATGGGCTACATCTTGAAAATGATGGGAGGGCAGTACGGACAGTCAGTAGGACCGAAGACGGACCTGGAGCGCACGGTAGAGAAGCAGCTCCAGAGCAGGCAATAGCTAGCAGTAGTAGTACCAGCCTGCCCGAGGCCACGCCTGCGCCTGTCTCGCCCTCTGCTAAGGGATCAGATTCGTTGCCGTGCACCCCAGCGCAGCTTGCTGAGAGACCACAAGTAGCCGCACCCCTGGAGGAGAATCTACAAATAACAAGGGATAAAAAACTAGCTAAGGAGATCAGCCAGGACCCATCCAGGATGGACAAGCTAAAAAAGTTAGCAGAAACAAGCGACAAAAGCCAGCCCAAGAAGCTGTACCAGCTAGCATTACAATACAGACGAGAACGACAAAAAGACTTGAAGTACGAAGCCGAAGGTCGAGGAGGTAGAGGAGGACGGAATAGTGGAAGAGGAGGCAACGTACAAAACAAATAGCAGTACGGCGGGCCACAGACGTTTCACCAGAGGGCGGGGAACCTACCACTGGGTTCAATTGGGATTACATGTGTTTATGTTTTGTGACTACTACATACATGGGGGAAGACGGCACCTACCTACAGAGGTAATGCGACGACAGGATGGGGATGGGGAGGCGCTTTGCAGGGAGGAGGGTTGCTGCAATAGAGATTGAAGGAGGAGGAGAAGGACAGAAGGAATACATTGCAATAGAGATGCAGAACGGGAAGAAGGGAATGCTGCACTCGGTATTAAACACAACTGGACAGTGCGTTTGTGCAGGTTCCAACGTCGGTGCGCATCGGGTTATCGTAATTGCAGAGTCATTCGTTGTGTCACTGACAATAAAGGGGCCCCGAGGAATTAAGTAGGACTCCAGAGCCCCTGGCCCCATCGTCCGACTACTACACACGACAACGGAGCAGATGGAACGACACTGGAGGACATGATGTGGCATGTACAAAGGGAGGGGCTCCTCCGTAGCACATCTGGCTTAGCAAGAACACAGAGAGTGGGAACGCCGCGGACGGTACCACCACCAACGGAGGCAGTGCGAACGATGCCAGAATCTCTGCCGAAGGTGCCAGGGGTGCCGGAGTATCGAGGAGATGCCGAAGACCCAGAGATTGGAGACTTCAACTACGTGCTGATACTGCAGGAAAAGAACATCAAGCAGTGCCAGAAAATGATGCAGGACGTGAAGAAGAAGTACGAGACGCAGATCGACTACCTGACGGCACAGAAGAGAAAGCTCAACGGTATCTTGCTCAGGTCGCAGATGCTAAACACAAGGAACACCCTTGAGGCCATCATGATCGGGGAGAACATGCAGACGATCACGGACCAGCTCAAAGGCATCGAGGAAGCGCTGACAGCCACGCTCCAGGCGCACGCCAGCTTACAGTTCCGCAGCGAGCCCCCACCTAAATACCCATCGAGCAAGGAGTACATGAAGAAGCAGGTGGATGAGATCAACCACCTAGAGTACCAGGTCACGCCGATCCGCACGCAGCGCGCCATGGAGCTCGCCAAGATCACGCTGGCACCCCCGTGGGACGCGGGCGACCCAAGCACGTGGGTATTCCACGGCTGGACGCCTCCAGCGGAGGGCATTCCAGACTGGGACAAGGACGATCCTAGCACGTGGGTGTTCTACGGTTGGAAGGAGAGGCGCCCATGGATGAACCACCAGAAGGGGCAGAGTAGTGGTGAGAGCGAGAGCAAGGTGAATGCGGAGGAAGTCCCGATCACTGTGAAAGCGGAGGAAGTCCCGATCACTTCGGACGGCGAGGGGGAGATCTGACCTGCCAGGAGGTTGAGAGTGAGAGATTGAGGCAAGCACCACCAGCGTACAAAGCATGTCAGTGAAGTTTTTATCGTCAGAAGCTGGTGCTGCGCAGACGTGAGTATCCCAAGCAGGACCAGAGGACCTGGGGAAAAAAAATCGACGGTTCAGTTGGTTCAGACGTGTTGTGAGGTGAACTATACTCGAGGGGGGGGACCCGTAGCGCCCAATTGGGTGGGCACGATCCCTTAAAGGCGACGGAGCGTGCCCCCCCTCGAGTCTTGCACGCATGTCTGTGACCTCAGATACAGGGACCACCAACGGTCAGCTGCAGGGGGACGACAGAAGGCAGCACCCACGACCACCCATCCCAGCCCCAGATCTGAGTAGGAGGTTTTTTTTATTTTGTCTGAGTGAAGTAGGGGGGAAGGTGGAGGAGGAGGAGCGGAGAGAGCGGCCCCCCCCACCGGCGCGCGCCCCGCTGGGACGCCACGCTGGGCGGCAGGCGCGCCCCGCAGCCCCTCCCCCCCCCGCCTTTCTTCTCGTGTGTGTGTGTGTGTGTGGGAGTGTGTGGGCGTAGAGGTGTTGCGTCCGTTCTCCCCCCCCTCCTTTCACCGAGTGTGTCACCCCTTGCCCTGGGGGCTGGGGCACGGCTCTCGCGATGAGCCCTGCCCCAGCCCCCCCAGCTTTCAAAAGAAGAAAGCAACTGCTCCCCGCGCGTGGCCCGCCCCCACGAACCATTCCTGGGGAGCGCGCCTCAGGCAGGCCTAGGCGACCAAGCAATTGGTCCCAGGCCCTTGCTTCCATATCCAACGCAGGGATAACACAAGACCTAGTCCTGCGGAGCCTCGTGCCTGTTGTGGTTAGGATCGAACCCATCCCCGAAGCGCCTTTGCCTTTGCCTTTTTGCCTCCTCCTCCTCCTCCTCCTCCTCCTCCTCCTCCTCCCCCTCCTCCTCCCCCTCCTCCTCCTCCTCCTCCTCCTCGCTTCTCCTCCTCCTCCTCCTCCTCCTCTCCTCCTCCTCAATCCTTCTCCTCGTTCCTCCACCTCCTCATCCTCCCTCCTCCTCCTCCTCGCTCCTCCATCTCCTCCTCCTCCTCCTCCTCCTCCTCCTCCTCCGCCTGCTCCTCCATCTCCTCCTCCTCCTCCTCCTCCTCCTCCTCCTCCGCCTGCTGGCCGATCGGATCCCGATCTGGTTCCGCGCCGATTCGCGCGATTCGATCAGTTTTTCCGCTCCGACCCGACTTCGCGACTCGATCCAGCTCTCAGAGGAGGAGGAGGAGGAGGAGGAGGAGGAGGAGGAGGAGGAAGAGGATGGGGGGAGGAGGAGGAGGCGGAGGAGGAGGAGGAGGAGGAGGAGGAGGAGGGAGGAGGAGGGACTCAGGAGGAGGCGGAGGAGGATGAAGAGGAGGAGGACCAGTGTAAACCCAAGAGTCATCAACGATGTTGTAGTTAACCTTCCCTCCAAGCTCCCTCTTCATAGGCCCCTACAACGGTTCATTCCCATTGAGGGATCTGGCTCGTTGGAAGACAACCGTTTGAAGATCCAGAAGCATGCCAAAACATTGTTCTCGGGATGACGACGCCACGGAACAACCTGACTGCTGCGTCTTGGCGATTCGGAATCGTGCCAGAAAGCCATGTTTTGGATGTCAACACCGCAAGCCAACATAATTGTTGCACCCGCATAATCCTGAATCCTTCCAAAACACTATATCTCTGACACGATGATCATGGGAATCCGTGAATCTTCTGCAAATACTTAAAACGAATGTGCCCTGCGCTAAGGCGAGAGGCACATGTTGAAAAGGAACCGCCCTCAATCCATGAAGCTCGTGCAAAGTTTCAAAACGAATGTGCGCCGCGCTAAGGCGAGAGCCACATGTTTGAAAACGGCCCGCCCTCAATCCGTGAATGTCCTGCACGTTTCAAAACGAATTTGCGCCGCGCTAAGTCGAGAACCACATTTTGAAAACTGCCCGCCCTGAATCCGTGAAACTCTTGCAGCTATTTTTATATGAAAAAATGTGCGCCGCGATAAGGCGAGAGCCACATTTTGAAAACCACCCGTAAGCTTCAGAGTCATCAATGGTGAGGGGTTCTCAGGCGAAACGTTTGGCCCGCCCTAAAAACTGGCCGGAAAAGGAATGGAGGAAGAGGCGGAGGAGGAGGAGGAGGAGGAGGAGGAGGAAGAGGAGGACGATGGGGAGGACGATGGAGGAGGAGGAGGAGGAGGAGGAGGTAGGAGGAGGAGAGGAGGAGAGGAGGAGGAGGAGGAGGGAGGAGGAGGAGGAGGGAGGAGGAGGAGGAGGAGGAAGAGGAGGAGGGAGGAGGGAGGAGGGAGGAGGGAGGAGGGAGGAGGGAGGAGGGAGGAGGGAGGATGGGAGGGAGGGAGGAGGGAGAGGGAGGAGGGAGGAGGAGGGGGAGGAGGGGGAGGGGGGAGGGGGAGGAGGAGGAGGAGGAGGAGGAGGAGGAGGAGGAGGAGGAAAAGGAGGAGGAAGTGGATGGCTAGATCTTCCCTACGGCTACCCTTCGCCCGTGTGTTCTTGTTGGACCTCGTGGGGGGCCCTCGTCGCCACCGCCGGCTTCGCCTCGAGATTCTGGTCAGAGCACACCTGGGGAGTGGTCCGGGGAGGAGCGGTATCGGTGCTGTGTGGTCTCCCCACGATCCAGCTCAGCCCGCCGGGGCGCGAAGAGCATTGCGCCTCACGCACCCCGGCTGGGGCCGTCGACCTTCTCGACGGGAGACGGCGTGGTGGGCGCGAAGAGGACCGCGCGTCGCGCGTGGAGGGGCGCGATGCGCGAAGGTAGGCGACCTACATCCCGCCGCCAAGTTTAACGTGAGTGTTCCGCCGCCTTCCTGGGGGAGGCTCCTCGATGGGCGGCGGGCCTGCTTCGGCGACGACGGGTGGCGCCGCGCGGCCCAGGACCCCGAGACGTGCTCATGGCAAGATCGCGCGTCCCCAGGCCGAACGTTTTCTCCTCGTGCACGGAAAAATCATGAATCCCGTTGGATCCCGCCACGTGTGCGCGAGAGTCGCGTGCGTACAATTCCTGTTTCGTCAGGGTCCAGTTTTTTGGTTATGGAGGTCTTGTGGATCGAATTCTTTCCGTGGAATCAATGTATACTACTAATCATGACCAGGGACCCACTGGGAATTGGATCCCCGCAGCCTCGGACCTGCAGACCAATGCTCTGATTCTGTTGGGAAAGAAGGTTCAAACACGCGCTCGCCAGGACTCTGGGGAAAAGCCTTGCGTTGAAGTTCTCGAAGGGTTGCAGGGCATGCAGGTGGCCGCTTCGTTGCCTGCCCAGGCCAAGGCCCTGGATGATGCCCATGGCTCCTGGGGCCTTCGGGAATCGCGCAGGGCCCTCGGAGTTCGTCTTTGGTCCCTCGTGCGCACGGCGGCCTTTCGCTCGGGTGTTTCCAGAAGGGCCCGTGGCCCAAGGTGCCCCAAAGATTTCCAAGGAGACCTCACGGCTTCCAGAGAACCCCTCACGAGGCCCAGAGGGCCCCAGTGCCACAGGGGCTCCAAAGTGGAGCGAAAAGCTGGGGGGCACCTTGGGCCAGGGGCACCTTCAGCAAGCCCCGGTCCACAACCCCCCCCTTCTGCCGAAAGGGGCCCGAAAGGCTTGCGGGAGTCAAGAGTGTCGTGCGCGTGGTCTTCCCTTTGCGAACTCCGCAACCCCACGGGGGCGCGAAGATGATATACTTGCGCTTCGCGCCATCGCGGGGCGCGGTGCGCGAGTTTTAGCAACCTAGACAAGGACAGACCAAGCTCCGCGAAAGGTGTTTGTATGCGTATGTGTTTAGCGCGGCACTTCGCCGACTGACTCTCCCCCTAGAATTCGGGCCGCCTTTTTCTTGCGGTGTGGGGTCGAAAGGTTCTTTGTTCGTTGTTGGTCGCTTCACGGACGCGTGCTGGAATGCTATGAAGAAGCGTTGAGAGGAATTGCAGGGCCTTCGAATGACAGGCAGAATGGAGTATTTGGTCGCCAAGTATTATATTCGTTCATCGCCGGCTTTCTCTGGCTGGTCCCGGTAGCTTGAAAGCCTTCGATTTCTCGTCAAGGGCGGGCCGCGAGGTCGACGAGGAGAAGACTGGAGCCTTGGACAGAGGCGCTGTTTTGCAGGTGCTGCACAACATCATAGATCAGCAGCTCAAGACTGCAAGGGAGGATGGAGCCAAGACGAAGCAGGAGGGGTGTTCTTCATGCGCTTGCACTGTTCCTGGGCGCAGCCATAAGACATGCCATCTCCTATGATGGCGTGTGACTCTCTTGCAAAGTCCTGGCAGATCGATACCTTCTCCTCCTTATCCTCCTCCTCCTCGTCCTCCTCTCCTCCTCCGCCTCCTGCTCCTTCTCCTCCGCATCCTCGCCCTCCTCTCTCCGACATGTTTTGCTCTTGTGCTAGGCTGTCGGGGAAAAGTAAGATTCGAGCACGCCAGAACTCGGGCTTGCTGACGCTTTTTGAAGGAAGAGCGCGTCCTGGATTTTGACGGTCCGGTTTTCGTGGGACGTTTGCAGCGGGAGCTTGCGTCAACTTTCAGATTGGGTCCTCGCCACTTTCATAATGGCCTCGTCAGGCCAACCTGAGTCCCCCGTACCCGAGTCTTACGTCTCCCCGATCCTCCCAGCGACTTGTTTTGCCCTTGTGCTGGACTGGGCTGGCCAGGCATGCTGCCAATATGCCAGGCCGCCCTCCTGGCGTCATCGATAGGGGAGCAAACAAGGGTACACACGCACACAGACACACATACACACACACAAACACACACACACATACACGCACGCACGCACGCACGCACACACGCACACAGACACAGACACTCAGACACTCAGAAACACACACACACACACACACGCGCGCGCGCACACATACACACACACACACGCGCGCACACACACACACACACAGACGCACACCCACACGCACACCCACACGCACACGCACACGCACACGGACACGCACACGCACACCCACACGCACACGTACACGCACACGCACACGCACACGCACACGCACACGCACACGCACACGCACACGCGCACGCACATGCACACGCACACGCACACGCGCCCGCACACGCACACGCACACGCACACGCACACGCACACGCGCACGCGCACGCGCACGCACATGCGCACGCACATGCACACGCACACGCGCACGCGCACGCACACGCGCACGCGCACGCACACGCGCACGCACAAGCGCACGCACACGCGCAAGGAAAAAGCGCACACGCGCACTCACACGCGCACGCGCACGCGCACGCGCACGCAGACGCGCACGCGCACGCGCACGCAGACGCGCACGCACACGCGCACGCACACGCGCACGCACTCGCGCACGCGCACGCGCAGGCACACGCGCTCGCACAGGAACACGAACACGCGCACGCACACGCGCACGCACACACGCGCGCGCACACGCGCGCACGCGCGCGCACACGGGCCATGCAAGGCGGCGCAGGCCGAGCTGAAGAACGCTGCCGCCCTGTCCACCCCCACGACTGCTGCTCACGCCGCCGCCGGCGAGCAACGACGCCAGCGAGCTGCCGCGCGTGCTCAAGAAGCCCACCGACGCCACCAACGTCAGGTGTGAGATCGTTAACGTCAGCGTGCCAGCACTGAACGTCGTCGGGGTGAAGTGTGGAAGCCGTTCGCGAAACGACTGGCGCTGACGGATTTTTTTTCCGATCGGGGGTCAACGCCACGCGGTCAAGGACCCCATGGCCATGCGCATTCGGGCCCAAGCTCACCGGGGCCCCGCCTTCGAGGCCAAGACGGTCAACTTCACAGAGATCCGCAACACCTCGATCATGTCTTTCCTCAGCTCCCACTCCTCGACCTCGCGCTTCTAGACCCCGACGACCTCCTCGCTGCTGGCGAGCGCGCGTCGGACTCGGCTGTAGGTCTTGACGGATTGCCATGCAAGGCCTGACCCAAAATGCCCGTCAGTTTCACCATCCTCGCCAACCAGGCGAAGCACATCCCGCGCGGTGGATCCATCTCGCGCGACGTGAACATTTCCCTGCTAGCGATGCTTCCAACGGCGAGGGGCCTCCCAGGAGACGCGAATGCACGCGCGCCCCAAATGGTCAGCGGCCGCCGGCCACGAGGAACGCGGACGCCAAGAATGATCGCTTCGGCTGCCAATCACAAATTAAACCCCTTAGTGCTTCGTACTTCCAAGACTCAACAAGGCTTCTTACCTTGGCGCCAATCTCTCGACGGCGCAGTCAAGGTGGACGCTCAGGGCAGAGAGTGCAGCCTCGACCCGGTCGCCGACGCCAGCCTGCAGTCCTTCCTGAGCATCCACGTTGCCGCTGCCTTCTCGAACCTGGCGCGCCCTCGGCTATGGGCTGTGCTCATGCGCCAGGGAATGCGCGGCCCCTTCCCGCCGCCCCCTCAAGGCCTGCTACTTCCTTCCCGCCAACTTCACCGAGCTGTGCGGCGCGCGACGCCCGCATCTCACGACGGCGAGTGGGTCTGCTCAGCACCGCCCGCTCAGCGGCGCGATCTGGGCCCTCAGATTCGACCCCTTCTTGCGCGGCGTGCAGTTCGCCGCGGACGCCCACGGCGCGGGCGAGCTCAGCGCGCGCGCGGACGACCTCGGCATCACACTCGCACGGCTCCGAGAACTACGCCCGCCGCGCCCTCATCTTCTAGTTGTCGAACTTTCAGGTGGCGTGCGCCTGGAACCGAAGAGATTGATCGCGGCCTCTGTCTGGACGCTGCTCAACGACGACCTCAACGCGAATATCCTTGGCATCATGAATGATATCGAACAGGCTTTCAACAATCCCACCAGCCCTTTGGGCGTGAGTGGTTTAGCGAGCTCTCTCTGTTCTCAACCCCCTTCTTCCCTTTCGGGGAGGGGTTTACCCCTCCCCCTACCCCCTCCCCCTGGGCCTGGAGAGGGCGTTCCGCGGGTCGTTGGAGGGGTCTTTTTCGACTCCTGGGAGGGCTAAAATTCGACACCCCTCACGAGGATTGTGGCCCCGACGGGGGGAGGCAGAAAAGTGCTTGCCCCAGCTGTGATCGATCGCCCGAAAGATGGCCCCAAGATGCCTCCCAGACCCCTCCCAAAGAGCCCCAAGAGGCCCCAAGAGGCCTCCAAGAGGCCCCCAAGATGCCCCCAAGAGGCCCCCAAGAGGCCCCAAGAGGCTCCCCCGAGGCACCCAAGACGCTCCTGGAAGCCCCTGGAGCCGCCAAGAGGCCCCCACGACGCCCCAAACGGCCTCCAAGAGGCTCCCAAGAGGCCCGAAGAGGCTCCCCCAAGGCACCCAAGATGCTCCTAGAAGCCCCTGGGGCCGCCAAGAGGCCCCCAAGACGCCCCAAAAGGCCTCCAAGAGGCTCCCAAAAGACTCACACCAGGACGAGAGGCCCGAACGACTCGAACCACGAGAAGCCCGAACGGCTCACACCAGGACGAGGGGCCCGAACGACTCACACCACGAGGAGCCCGAACGACTCACACCAGGAAGAGGGGCCCGAAGGACTCACACAAGGACGATGGGGCCGAACGACTCACACCACGAGGGGCCCCAACGACTCCCACCAGTCGTCGTCGTCGTCGTCGTCGTCGTCGTCGTCCGCCAACCTTCGTCGTCGTCGTCGTCGACGTCGTCGTCGTCGTCGTCGTCGCGGTTGTGGTCGTCGTCGTCGTTGCGGTCGATATCGTCGTCGTCGTCGGGTGCGTCGTCGTTGTTAGGATCATCGCTGTGGTCGTCGTCTCCGCTAAATCCCTCTTGCCTCCCACCGCTTTCTCTCCCTCCTCCTCCGCCTCGTCCTTCTCCCGCTCCCACCACAAGGAGGATGTACAAGGAGGCGGGAGGAAGGAGGAACAGGGGAGATATGCGGGGGCAAGCGGACACACGCCTGAAAAACACGACTGTCGGCATGCTTCGCAAGAGTTGCTGTTTTGAGATGGGCTGGTGGGGATACGCGAAGCGTGAAGAATTTTAAGTTGAGGACAATGGGCGACACTCTGGAGCCCCTGTTGGCCGGGGCGCCGCCGTATCGGGCTAGTGGGCCTGACCTGCGGCGCAGCGGTGGAACCGCGTCGAGATCTTCGGCGAGCTGGCAGCCCGATCCACATGTCCATCAAGCCCTACAACATTGCCGCCAGCACATGCCTCTCCTACGCCTTCAGCCCCAGCCCCCAGCCCCGTTTCTCTCGGCCAAGGAAACACACGCATGACACACGCTACTTCACGAGAATCGACATCCTGGCCATGCGCGCGTAGACTGGCGCCGAGATCCCCGCGGGCTTGCGGCGCTGCTATATGCTGCGATCTGGCGCACGTCGACTACGTCACTGACGGGATGGCAATCCACCCCGGAGCAGCTGGAAAGCGCCGCGTACAAGAACCAGACCGTGACCATGCTCAATAACGGCCAACGGCGCGCAGATTGCCGGCCTGATAGAGTCGATTGCGCGACGCCTCGAGCGAACGGCCAGCGGCACCGCGCATAGATAATTTGCACGCTCGCTCGGCAATTCACTGACTGCAGATCGCCACAACTTCTCATCGCTCATCTCCGCGCCGCAGAGCAAGGTCGCCAAGCCGTTCGCGCGAACGTGGCAAATGGCGAAGAGAGACAGAATCCCCCCAGTCGGCCTACCTCTCGGAGCCCCAACGCTACCTCTACACCGACCCCCTTCGACAAGATCATCCTCGAGCGCACTGCGCCGCGGTTCCCGATGGGCGGCCCCGACGCGCGAACAACAGGCGGTCGCAAAGCCGAACATAATCAGCAAGCAGGCGGTGGCAAAGCATCAGGACATCGCAATGCCGTCGCGCGTGCTCCTCGTGATCTAGCTGACGAATGCGACGAACATGCTGAGGCCATCCGCCGAGCTCGCGAAGGAGCAGACTTCGCCCGCGCCGTCGAAGCCGAGAACACTTTCGACGAAAGTGCCGACCGATGGGCCGCGGATTGGCTCCCGAACACCTAGCTGGACAATTTCAAACGGCGACGCGGCTGGCGATTGGCTTCAATGGTGCATCCCGCACATCGCATCAGTCTCCCAGAAGGCGCAGTTCCACATTCTGCAAGCACCGCGGATTCTCGAGGGAATGCTTGCGGCAACTGGCGACAGGTTTCTGCTAATAGGTGTGGGTCAAGATTGAGCATGGGCGATGGCGGCGGCATCAGCTACATCTTCAAGACCGCCCCTGTGCAGAAGTCCAACGGCAACGGCGCCTTGCTGCTGAAGATCAGCGAGTCCGTCGAAGTTGGACACGCAAGGGGCGACCCCGCGAATGGCGACTCCGACACGACGCCCCCGCACATCGCCAATGACGAGAACAAGGACACGTTCGACATAATCTCCACGGTGCAGCCCCCGAGCTCTCCACGACAGGAGTGGCGAGCTGCGGGCGACGTGATCGCCAAGACGCCGCCGTCGCGGGTTTGACCCATCATGAAGACGTACGCGGGCGCATGGATGACAAGCTACCGCATGCACGTGAAACCGCACAAGAAGAGCTTCCTCCTTGGGCGCGGTCCCAAGCACGACCAGCCTGACTCGATGGCGCACTAGATGCAGTGCAAGAAGCTCTGGCACCACCTCGCCTTACCCCGCGGCCAGCTCGACGCCAACGTCGTGGTGCGCCTCGGCCTCGCTGGCAACGTGCCCGCTGGCGAGAACAAAGTTTTGAATGCTGCGACGCGCGTCGCCGCGGCTTGCCGCACGTACCACTTTCTCAACCGCGGCGACCCGCCCATCGACGACAGCGGGCTGCACCACCGCAAGGACATCGACGCCGCCGCTCGATCCGCCCTGAGGCTCTCACCGAGCCTGCGCGGCGGCGTCGGGCCGTCAGATACCTCTTGTTCGCTCCTCGTTGTCCGCTCGTTGCCTCGTTCACTCCTCGTTCTCTTCGTTTGCAGGTAGCTCCGGGCTGGCGCGCTGAAGCCTCTCCAGACCGCCCGGTTCGCATGAGTTTTTTTGCAATGTATTGAATGTTCGTGCTCTCGCCTCAGTGCCGGCTACATGTTCGGCCCAGACGGCCACGATCCTTCGCAACAGATGCACAAACGTGCACATGGCCGCATTCTCACCCTAGTCCCAACTGCATATGCTCTTTCTTTGGTTTTCTTGGCCGTTCTTCTCCTAATCCTCGACCCGCTTCTTCGTTTTGGTTGCTGTTCGGGTGATTTGCTGGGAAATTTGAACGAGGGGGTTGTACCCCCACCACGCCCCCCAAGCTCGCATATGAGCACATGGTTCCTTGACAACGGAGGTGGAGCCGAGATTACACGCATTTTGGTTACTATAACTTTAGCCAATTCGTTTCCAGACGCAACGGGTTCGGTCTACATGTTTTGTGGCAGTGAGATTCCTTTTCGGAAGCAGGAGGGGCGCGCGGACCTCGGAGAAATTGTGGTCATGCTCGTGCTGTGTCCTTGTATTTCCACGCTTTATTTGTTGAGGTGTTTGTGTTTTCCATGAACACCATGCAGGGATGATGAACATTTCAGTTTTCCCAAAGCTGCGAAAATGAAATAATGAGAGGATGAAAAGAAAGAAGAACCGCAACATACTCCTCAATCGCGACTGGACCACCCGCACACGCCCTCAAGCGCACGAGGTCGGTAACTATGCAGGAAAACCTTCGGAACCATTCCGAATCTCTGGCCAAAATGGCACTCCATAGCGACACACACACACACACTCACGAAACGCCCCGAAGATGTCGGGCCCACGACGTGCAAGGGGATGAGCACCACCGCGGCGGCGAGCCGAACTGAGGCAAAGATTTGCACCGCCAGCCAAAAAAGATGCCAGGGGGCGTTTCGAGTGTCATGCGGTTGCGATCCCCCTTGTATCGTCTCTTTCTTGCGACGAGAACTGCACAGATGCACTGCTCCGTGGCCAAGCCCACCCTGAACCCAGGAGCCGCGTATACGCCCTCCTGGCCGGCCCAGGAAGGTGTGGCGCATACACCGTTGCTGGGTTCAGGATGGGCCTGGCCAGGGAGCAGTGGATACGTGCACAGATCTCGTTGCCCCACTCGTCCCCTTCGAAGAGGAGGAGGAGGAGGAGGAGGAGGAGGAGGAGGAGGAGGAGGAGGGCGAGGAAGAGAAGGAGGACGACGATGACGAAGAGGAGGAAGTACAGGTGGAGGAGGAGGAGGTGGAGGAAAAGCTGGAGGAGAAGCTGGAGGAGGAGGAAGAGGAGGAGGAGGAGGAAGAGAAGGTGGAGGAGGAGCTGGAGGAGGAGCCGGAGGAGGAGGAGGATTAGGGCGGGGGCCCCTGGGCGAGAGCTAAGCCGACGGGTGCAGAACCGCTTCGTCCCCGACCGCTCCGCTCCCCGACCGCTCCGCCCCGGACCGCTTCGCCCGCGAACGGCTTCGCCAGCGAAGCCTTTCAAGACCTTGTGGCCTCGAATATGCCTAAGATTCGATCTACTCTCTGCTCAAGCAGAGTTCCACCACGCACACAATCGAATACGACCAAGATACCTTGAAGACTGCCCAAGGGGCCCCAAAGACGCCCCAAGAGCGCTCCAAGGCGACCTCTGGACCTCCTCGGCCCGGACCGCTTCGCGCCGGACCGCTTCTCCCGCCGTCGCGATCGCTCGTCGTCGTGGTCGTGGTCGTTGCCGCCCGTCCTAGCATCTCGTCGTCGTCGTCCTCGTCCGTCGTCGTCCTCGTCGTCGTCGTCGGTCGTCGTCATCCTCATCGTCATTATCGTCGTCGTCGTCATTGTCGTCGTCGTCATCGTCGTCGTCATCGTCGTCGTCCGTCGTCGTCGTCGTCGCCGTCGTCGCCGTCAGTCGTCGACCTCCGTCAGTCGTCATCGTCGTTGTCGTCGTCGTTGTCGTTGTCGTTGTCGTTGTCGTCGTCGTCATCGTCGTCGTCATTGTCGTCTTCGCCTCGTCGTCGCTGTCGTTGCCGTCAGTCGTCGACCTCCGTCAGTCGTCGTCACTTGTCGTCTGCGGTCGTTGTCATCGTTATCGTTGCCGTCTACGTGTTCGTCGTCGCCGTCACTCGCCCGTCAGTATCAGCCCGCCCGACCTGCCCATTAGGCTCTGTCCGCCCGACCCGCTCGTTCGGGTCCGCTCGCCCGTTTGCTTCGAAGCCCGCTCGCATGCTTTGTTGTCCCGCCCGGCCGACCCACCCGTCAGGGTCCGTCCGCCCGACCCGCACGTGAGGGTCCGCCCGCCCGACCCGCTCATTAGCGTCTGCTCGCCCGTCTGCCTGAGAGCCCGCCGACCCGCTGTAGTGCCCCGCCCGCCCGATCCGCCCGCTTGGGTACGCCAGCGAAGTGGTTCGGGGAGAAGCGGCTCGGGGCGATGCAGTCCGTTGCGAAACGGTTCGGGGCGGAGCGGTTCTCTGGCGAAGCGGCCTCGTGCCAATGAACATTGGGGGAGGGCGAACAGAACGTTTCGTATGTGTGCACCTTGTGGTCGGCACACGCTCTTTTGAGCACCATTCATGCTGGCCAAGGCTCTCTCCTCACTCGGCCCTGGGATACCAGTCTTGTGCATACGTACGCGGGTGCGCCCTTCAAGCTTGATGTTTTGACTTGTTTGAGCACTGTCTGGTCACGCGTGCTTCTTCGCCAACCAGTGCTTACGCCTCGACTGGTGTCGTCACAGGGAGTTTTCGTTCGGTTGCACGCCTGAGAATTTTCTGTCTGAGCCACAGCAATCTAGGATATCATCGGTGCGGCATTCAATCCGATCCACTCCCCGCCCCCAGCCACACCCCCGTGGGGGACGGTGGAGGAAGAGGGGGCGGTAGGATTGGCGGGTGCAACGACACTTTCTGACCTATGGAGTGCGAAGATTTACGTGTGGAGTTGGAACGAAAATAGGGAAGGGGAGGACATTGCCAAGCAGCAGGCGGCGCTGGAGAGACGATGTCGAGAAGAGCGCTCGAAGGCCGACATTGGGAACGGAAGGGTTTGTGAAGAAACGTGGTTCGAATTATGGTTTGTCAGGACGAGCTCCAGTCTTGATCTAGCAGGCGCCGTTGCATACAGATCGCTTTTAAGAAGGGGCACGTCCTCCAGTTTGGAGAGCAGAGAGCGCACAGCGATTCGCTATTTCCACATACATGCTACACCATAAGGTTTTTTTACCTAGCCATAATGGTTGCTCGATCGGAGACCCTGGCGGCGTTGCTGGTGTGACTCCTGCTCATGCCGTAATTACTGCTCATGTGGTTGTTATCATGTGATTGTTGCTGCCATTGCCGAAACTAATGCCGGTGTTTTTGCCGCGTTATTGCGTTGCGTTGTTGTTGATGAGGACGCCACATGTTTTATTGTTCCTCTTGTTGGAGTTTACTTGTTGTTGCCTCTCATGGATGGTACTGTGGGCGACCCTCATAGGATGATGGCGCCCATCCCGTTGCGCTGGAGGCCTCTGGCCGGTCACGACAGAGCCAGTCGTGGGACGGGCGCCCTGGCTTTCGAAACGTGGCCACTGCCACGAGGATGGCGCCCATCCCAGCGAGCTGGATAGAGGCCTCTGCCGGCTCTGTGGGCCAGTCGTGGACAGGAAGCCCTGGCTTTCGGAACGTGGCTACTGTCACGAGGATGGCGCCCCTCGCGGCGAGTTGGTGGCCTTTGCCGGCCCTGTGGGCCGCAGTCGTGGACCGGGCGCCCTGGCCGTCGCGAAAAAGTGGCGACTGTCACGAGCATGGGCTGGAGGCCTCTGCCAGCTCTGCAGGCCAGTCAATGCGGCTACCAGCACGAGGATGGCGCCCCTCCCGGCGGGCTGGACGGAGGCCTCTGATGGCTCTGTGGACCAGTCGTGGGCCGGGCGCCCTGGCATTCGAAACGCGGGGCGACCCTCACGAGGATGGCGCCCCTCCCTGCTGGCTGGATGGAGGCCTCCGCTGGCTCTGTGGGCCAGTCGTGGGCCGAGGCGCCCTGGCATTCGAAACGCGGCGACCCTCTCGAGGACGGCGCCCCTCCCGGCGGGCTGGAGTGGGGCAACTGATCGGGGATCTTCTGACTTGGGTCACTCCAGACCCGGGTCAGTCAGGCCTTGCAGAATCTTGCAAGATCCTGCACCCAAACCCGGGTCAATGCGAAGGATTCTGCAAGATTTTGCACCCAAACCCGGGTCAATGCGACCTTGGCCTTGCAGCATCTTGCACGATCAGGCGCTCTCGCTGACCCCCGCTTGCACTGTGAACCCCTTCGCAAGGCTTCCGAAGCTGTGGGCCAGGCGCCCTGGCCTTCGAACAGTGGCGACCCTTACAGGGACGGCGCCCCCTCGTGGGCTGGGCCAGAGGCTGGGGCTGTCGTGGGCTGGGCGCCCTGGCTTTCGAAAGCGTTCGACAAGTTGCGACCACGCCCCAGAAGCTTTCGACAAAAGCTTCCGACAAAGCTCTCGAAAGCTTCTGCGGCCATGCCCCACAAGGTGTCGACAAAAGCTTTCGGCAAAGCTTTAGACAAAAGCTTTCGACAAAGCTTCCGAAAGCTTTGACAACGATGCTGGCGCCGCGCCCTGTGGGCCAGCGGCCTCGGTCGGTTTTGTGGGCCAGCGCCGGGCTGGGCGCCTTAGCCCTCGACGAGCGCCTTGCTTCTGCTGCTGGTGTGAAAGTTAGCATTCTTAGTATTAGTAGTAGTAGTAGTAGTAGTAGTAGTAGTAGTAGTAGTAGTAGTAGTAGTAGTAGTAGTAGTAGTAGTAGTAGTAGTAGTAGTAGTAGTAGTAGTAGTAGTAGTAGTAGTAGTAGTAGTAGTAGTAGTAGTAGTAGTAGTAGTAGTAGTAGTAGTAGTAGTAGTAGTAGTAGTAGTAGTAGTAGTAGTAGTAGTAGTAGTAGTAGTAGTAGTAGTAGTAGTAGTAGTAGTAGTAGTAGTAGCAGCAGTAGTAGCAGTAGCAGTAGCAGTAGTAGTAGTAGTAGTAGTAGTAGTAGTAGTAGTAGCAGTAGCAGTAGCAGTAGCAGTAGCAGTAGCAGTAGCAGTAGCAGTAGTAGTAGTATAGTAGTAGTAGTAGTACTACTACTACTAGTAGTAGTAGTAGTAGTAGTAGTAGTAGTAGCAGTAGTAGTAGTAGTAGTAGTAGCAGCAGCAGTAGTAGTAGTAGTCATGTCAGTATAAGTATGTTTGGTATTATTATTCGTAGTATTATTATGCGGTTGTCTTGCTGGTGTTGGTGCTCTTGGTATGTTGGTGTTGGTGCTGTTGCTGTGATCTTGCTTCTGCTGTTGCTGCTCCTGTCGTTGGTGCGGAAGTTATTCCACTGCTGTTGTCGTCGTTGTCTTTGCCGTTGTGGTGCACGTCGCCACCCGCAGGGCCGCTGTTTATGTTACCGTGCTCACTGCGCTTCATTCCCAAATATGTTTTAGCACAAAGGGGTTGAGCATTGTTCGATCCGAGACATCTGCCGGTTGTGTTGGTGTGACTGGTGTTACTACATGTCAATGTCGTGGTCGCTGCTCATGCGGTTGTTGCATTGTTGCGTTGTTGCCAGGTAGATGTCGTATGTTTTGATCGTGTGGCTGTTCTGTTGTTATCATTGTTGCTGTCATTCCCCGCACATGAGCCTTAGCAAAGTAGATTTATTACATGGTTATAAGCATTGCCTGCTCCGAGGCCTCTAACAACTTTGCTGATGTGTTTGCTGCTCATGTCGCCACTGCTTGCCATGTCGTTCGTGCATTCATATTTCGGGGGTCGGCGTTGAGGTAATGTCCCTCCTCCGCCGCATCCTCCTCTGTCTCCCGTAACGAGTACCCGACGACGCAAGACCAGCCGGCGCCTTAGTGATTAAGGGAGACTTCATCCTCCTCTTCCTCTTCCTCCTCCTCCTCCTTCTGCTCCTCCTTCTGCTCCTCCCTCCTCCTCCTCCTCCTCCTCCTCCTTCGTTGCGCAGACTCGAGGCAGCATCATGTGGCGTTATCCTCCTCCTCCTCCTCCTCCTCCTCCTCCTCCTCCTCCTCCTCCTCCTCCTCTTTCTCCTTGCCGTCGTCGCACGAGTGTCCTGTCTCTCCCGAGGGGGCCTGACTGGTGGTTTCGCACGGGGGCCCGCTGCGAGCTAACCCTGCAAGGGTTTCGTAGGGCCCCTGATGCGGGTGGAACTTCCTGCGCCCGCCCCCCCCCTCCCCCTCCTCTTCGGGAAGAGGAGCGGAGGGAGGGGAGGAGGGGGGAAGGGAGGGAGGGAGGGAGGGAGGGAGGAGGCGAGAGGGAGGAGGAAGAAGCGGAGGAGGGCGAGGAGGAGGAGAAGGAGGAGGAAGAGGACGCGGAGGAGGAAGCGGCGGAGGAAGCGGAGGAGTTGGAGGAGGAAGCGGAGCGGGAGGAAGTGGAGGAGGAGGAAGCGGAGGAGGAGGAAGAGGAAGTGGAGGAGGAGGGGGAGGTGGAGGAGGAGGAGGAGGAGGAATCGGAGGAATCAGAGAGGAGGAGACGGAGGAGGAGGAGGAGGAGGAGGAGGAGGAAGAGGAGGAGGAAGATACGACGACAACGGCGGCAGCGGCGGCGACGACGACGAGCCAGACGGCGCGCACGGGGAGGTGGTCGGCGCGCCCCTCGAGGGCGTGACGCCCGAGGCGCTGGATCGCGCGCTGGCGCTCCGCATGGGCAGCAGCGCGGGCGGGGCGGCGTGGGGTGGGAGGGGAGGGGTGCCTCGTGGCTCCTGCGGGGGAGGCACCTCCGCACGGCAGACCCCTCCTCCCTCGGTGCCGGCGCACTCCGCGCAGCCCCCTCCCTCCGCTCGTGCCCCTCGCCTTCCCACCCACCCCCACACCCCTCGACCTGCAGGGCCTTGCCTCGCTCTCGTTCCCCGCCCCTTCCCCTCTCCTTCCGCTCCCCGTCTCCCCCCTCTCGTCCTCGTTCCCCTGGCCCTCCTCGTCCTCCTCGGGGTTGTCCTGTGCTTTTCCGCGTGCTCATCTTCGTCGCCTTCCTCGTCATTCTCCTCATCCATCACCTCTTGTTCCGCTTCCTCCTCCTCCTCCGCGTCTTCATCATCATCACATGCCTCTTGAGTCGTCTCCTCCTCCTCCTCCTCCTCCTCCTCCCCCTCCTCCTTCTCCTCCTCCTCCTCCTCCTCCTCCTCCTGCTATGCCTCCTCTTGGTCATCCCCAAACTCAGGTGGTTTCCCCCTGTTGTTTCTTCCTTATACTCGTCCTCCTCGCCGTCCAAACATATCCGTCCTATTCCTCCACGTTTTCCAAGGGTCTACCTTCACGCCATCGTCATCAGAGTACTAAGTTTGAGTCGCATCCTTCCCCTATATACTCATCATCTAGATTGAATATCTCGTCCTTATCTACTGGCCTCCAGCCCATCCCGCCTTCGTGCCTGCGCTGCGGCTTGGAGGCTTGTGATCAGGCAGAAATGCGTATGTAAGGAAACGGGCTGCGACGCAGCGTCTGAGGGACTCGGAGGTCTCTGAGGGGCGGTTCTGACGCCTCATGGGAGCTTCTTGGGGACCTCCCAGGGGTCTCTTCGGAGCCTCTGGGGAGTCTCCTGGGGACCTCTTGGCGGCCTCTCTGGGGCCGCTTGGAGCCTTCTGGGGACCTCTTGGGGCGGAGAGCTCGAAATGTCGGTTCGTGTTCCCCCGCTGGGACTATTCGTTGGGCGTTCTTGGAGCACTCTTGAGTTGTCTTGGAGACCTCTTGGACCGTCTTGGGAGCGTCTTCGACCGTCCCTGGACCCTCTGGGGGATCTGTTGGTCCGTCATGGGGCGGTCTTGGGAGTCTCTGTGGGCCGTCTTGGAGCATGGGGAATTCGAAACAGCGGAAACGCGAAGATCGTTCAACATCGTACGGGAAATCCATTGGTTCTGCCCCTGGAGGCTTTGTGAGGAGTGCTGTTGGAGGCCTCTTGGGGCGTTATGGAGGCCTCTTGGCCTGCCTAGAGACAATCTTGGACGTCTTGGAGCGCTCTTTCGGCGACTCGAAGCCCTCTTGAACATATGGGAGGGTTCGGGAGGTCGCTTTGGGGGGGGAGGGGGGGGGAGGCCCAGCGTTCACTTGAGGTGCAGGACACGCCTCAGACATCACGCGGGCCACCCCCGGCCGGCCCGTGCGCGTAAGCTGAAATGACGATGCGCCTTCTCCTCGTTGCAGGTGCCCACCGCTTAGCCCTGGAAGGCAGGGGGGCGATGCTTCTTCTTCCGCACATTCCCTTGAAGGTGGTTCCCCCGACAGACTGGAGGGCGATTTAAACGAATTTCGTCCTCCTCCTCCTCCTCTTCCTCCTCCTCGTCCTCCTCTGCATAATTAGAGTTCTGGCTGCAGAAGCAGCAGCGCTGTGAGCCTCGGGGCACTCCACCTCGTGTGAGGGGCACATTGGCGGATCTTCTGTGATCGGTGTGGCTTCTCCTCCTCCCTCTCCTCACCCTCGTTTTCCTCATGACCAGGTTCTTTCGATCTGTGCACTTATTCATCCGATGGTTCGTACGACCCTAGAAGTATGTATCCGCGCTGTTGTTGCGACATGCACACACACACATATATATATAGAGAGAGATACACCTACATACATATACTTATGTGTGTATATATATGTATAAAGATCATTCCCTCTCCCTCTTCATGCTGGATGCTTTCCGTTTGCTCCTCCTCCATCTTGCCTGGCTCCTTTTCCATCCATTTCCCCCCGTCCTTTGTATACGTTCTTCAATCCCCGCCCAGCTCGACCCAATCTGCGGCCCGACAGTGTCACGCTTCGATCACAGATGGTGCCTCCAGCGGCTGGAACGTGTTGGCACATCTTGTTTGTCGCGTCTTATAGAGCTGCACGGTGACCACCAGGGCAAAGAAAAAGGGGTGCGTGACGGGGAATGGAATTATCCTGGCAAAGCAACCTAACAGCGATGTGTAGGAGCATATCTGGAAGCATTCCCTTCAGATTGTGATGAGAATCCAGTTGTAGAATTCTGCTGTTCTCGCAGTCGTAGTCGCATTCGCGATGACAGTCGCAGTGGCAACGGCAGTCGCAGTCACAGCCTCAGCCTCAGCCTGCCTCAGCCTCAGCCTCAGCCTGCCTCAGCCTCCTCAGCCTGCCTCAGCCTCAGCCTCAGCCTGTTTCAGCCTCAGCCTCAGTCTGCCTTCAGCCTCGGCCTCAGCCTCAGCCTGCCTCAGCCTCAGCCTGCATCAGCCTCAGCCTCAGCCTCAGCCTGCCTCAGCATCAGCCTGCCTCAGCCTCAGCCTCAGCCTCAGCCTCAGCCTCAGCCTCAGCCTCAGCCTCAGCCTTCAGCCTCAGCCTCAGCCTCAGCCTCTCAGCTGCCTTCAGCCTCGGCCTCAGCCTCAGCCTGCCTCAGCCTCAGCCTGCATCAGCCTCAGCCTCAGCCTCAGCCTGCCTCAGCATCAGCCTGCCTCAGCCTCAGCCTCAGCCTCCTCAGCCTCAGCCTCAGCCTCTGCTTCAGCCTCAGCCTCAGTCTGCCTTCAGCCTCGGCCTCAGCCTCAGCCTGCCTCAGCCTCAGCCTGCATCAGCCTCAGCCTCAGCCTCAGCCTGCCTCAGCATCAGCCTGCCTCAGCCTCAGCCTCAGCCTGCCTCAGCCTCAGCCTCAGCCTGCTTCAGCCTCAGCCTCAGTCTGCCTTCAGCCTCGGCCTCAGCCTCAGCCTGCCTCAGCCTCAGCCTCAGCCTCAGCCTCAGCCTCAGCATCAGCCTGCCTCAGCCTCAGCCTCAGCCTGCCTCAGCCTCAGCCTCAGCCTGCTTCAGCCTCAGCCTCAGTCTGCCTTCAGCCTCGGCCTCAGCCTCAGCCTGCCTCAGCCTCAGCCTCAGCCTCAGCCTCAGCCTGCAGCCTCAGCCTCAGTCTGCCTTCAGCCTCGGCCTCAGCCTCAGCCTGCCTCAGCCTCAGCCTGCATCAGCCTCAGCCTCAGCCTCAGCCTGCCTCAGCATCAGCCTGCCTCAGCCTCAGCCTCAGCCTGCCTCAGCCTCAGCCTCAGCCTGCTTCAGCCTCAGCCTCAGTCTGCCTTCAGCCTCGGCCTCAGCCTCAGCCTGCCTCAGCCTCAGCCTCAGCCTCAGCCTCAGCCTCAGCCTGCCTCAGCATCAGCCTCAGCCTCAGCCTCAGCCTCAGCCTCAGCCTCAGCCTCAGCCTGCTTCAGCCTCAGCCTCAGTCTGCCTTCAGCCTCGGCCTCAGCCTCAGCCTGCCTCAGCCTCAGCCTGCATCAGCCTCAGCCTCAGCCTGCCTCAGCCTGTCTCAGCCTCAGCCTGCCTCAGCCTCAGCCTCAGCCTGCCTCAGCCTCAGCCTCAGCCTGCTTCAGCCTCAGCCTCAGTCTGCCTTCAGCCTCGGCTTCAGCCTGCCTCAGCTTCAGCCTGCCTCAGCCTCGGCATCAGCCTGCCTCAGCATTCAAAATGTGGCCCGGGAATGGAATTCTGGGAACTCGAAGATCACGAAGTGGCTTACAGGTGGCTCCGGGCATTCAAAATGTGGCCCCAGGAATGGAGTTCTGGGAACTAGAAGAGCACGAAGTGGCCTACAGTTGGCTCCGGGCATTCAGAATGTGGCCCGGGAATGGCGTTCTGGGAACTCGAAGACCACGAAGTGGCCTACAGGTGGCTCCGGGCATTCAAAATGTGGCCCGGGAATGGAGTTCTGGGAATTCGAAGAGCACGAAGTGGCCTACAGTTGGCTCCGGGCATTCAGAATGTGGCCCGGGAATGGCGTTCTGGGACCTCGAAAGACCACGAACTGCGTTACTGTTTGTTGAAAAAAATTCCCGACATCCTCCCCGGCATCGCGCCCAGACCCCCCTGGGGCGTCATGATGCTCTCTTTTGACACTACTAGAAGCCTATCAATCTTCGCTGTTAAGTAAAAATGTGTATTAGAATGGCCTTTTTCGGCGCCGGACTTTCTCTGCCAGCTGCTGCTCTGCGAGGCTACGCCCGGCATGCTCCTTCGGGTGGCGGCCGAGGTCTCGCACTTGCTGCATGAGCTCCTCGGTCTTGTCTCGCTTTTGCTGCATGAGCTCCTCGGTCTTCTGCTTCCGCTTGAGCTCCTCGGTCTCCGTCTGCTGATCAGCACAGCCCAGGGCCCGCAGTTCATGCAGAATGTCTTTGGGGATGCGGTCGCGATGGTCCGAGAAACGTTTGGCCAACTTGTTTTCGGCCCGTTCTTGTTCGGACGTTCCTTTATCTCGCTTCGGTATCCGGCCGAACTGCTTCACGTGCTCGACGAGCGTTTGCAGAGGACCGCTCAATGCAGCACGCTGAGGAGCAGCGCTGTTCCCTGCCGCAGGCTGAGGAGCACCGCTGTTCAATGCAGCAGGGTCAGGAGCACCGCCGCCAGACCGAGAACTATCAGCATGTCCTGGCATTAAGGTGCGCAGTAGGCGCTGCGCAGTTCCTTTGAAAGGAAATCTTCGAAAGCAGGGCTGTAGCCAAGAAGGCTACGGGGACGATGATGATGATGAAGATGATGAGTCATGGAAGTCTGGGAAGTGGAAGAGCACGCAGTGGCGTACAGTTGGCTCCGGGCATTCAAAATGTGGCCCGGGAGTGGAGTTCTGGGAAGTGGAAGAGCACGAAGTGGCCTACAGTTGGCTCCGGGCATTCAAAATGTGGCCTGGGAGTGGTGTTCTGGGAAGTCCAAGAGCACGAAGTGGCCTACAGATGGTTCCGGGCATCCAAAATGTGGCCCGGGAATGAGTTCTGGGAAGTCGAAGAGCACGAAGTGGCTTACAGCTGGCTCCGGGCATCCAAAATGTGGCCCGGGAATGGAGTTCTGGGAAGTCGAAGAGCACGAAGTGGCCTACAGTTGGCTCCGGGCATTCAAAATGTGGCCCGGGAATGGAGTTCTGGGAGGTCGAAGAGCACGAAGTGTGTGACTGTTTGCTTGAAACGAGCCGGTTAAAAATCAACGGCGAAGGGAAGGGAGTGTGACGGATAAGAGGAGGAGGTGAGGAGGCAGTAATTCTTGAAAAAGACAAGGATCGAGGAGACGAGTACGATTAGTAAAGTGACGATGAGGAAGGCGGAGACAAGTAATGCGTGTGTGTTTGTATGTTGATGTGTATTTGTACGATTCGGGTATGACTCGCATCTTGGGTTCTCAAGGTAGCTCGGCTAAAAGATACCTTCTACCCTTGCCGTCGATTGCTCATGCCTTCAATCCCTCTTCATCTCTGTCCTTAGCCTTCACCCCCACCTCCTGTCCCACCTCCTGCGCCTCCACCTTGGCAGCATCATACCTTTTCCTGGTTGCCTCTCCTTCCTCCTCACGCTCATACCAATGCCCATCGCCGTCCTGGTCTCAATGTCAATTCTGATCACACACTCATTATCATCATTCTTGTTCCCAAGTCAGCGGCAGCACCAGTCACTCATGTCAATCGGTGCAATATGCGCTGAGTCTTTGTTCGATGGTCGCGGAGAGTGGAGGAGAGGAGGAGGAGGAGGAGGAGGAGGAGGAGGAGGAGGAGGAGGAGGAGGAGGAGGAGGAGGAGGGGGGCGGCAGTTGAAAAGAGTGGAGACTGGGAGGCCCAGTGATGGCCGGCATGCTGATTGGTTATATGGAGATACCAGTGACGTGTCTTACCGTCATGAAGGCTGGGGGGGAGATGGGCAGCAGCGGCATCTTCGCTGACAGTCACTTCGCCACCAGACCGAGCGCAGAGGTCCAGGGCCACTTGAGCACAAGTGATCGGCAGACGAAGTTGAGAATGCGGATCACCGTGTCTGTGATGTGACGGATTGTCGGGGACATGCAACATCGTTTGACCAGAGCAGCATTGAATGATCACATGTGCCAACCGAGGAGAAGTAAGGTTATGGCTCCTCGTGAGGCACTCGTCATGGAGTATTGGAAGCACAGGGCCGAGAAGGGAAGCGTTCGGCTGATATCTGGTGCCTCTGCGTGTGGGTTTCCGCATTTGCCGTTTGCCATTTCAAGGATGACGTGGAGCTCCTGGACGCCAGCGCAGGGCTCAGATGCCGCGGTGCGTTGCCTCGGTCAGCCGCATTCGCGCGAAGTAACAGCGGTCCGCGCTTCGTTGCCTGGGCCGGACTAGTTCTCTTCATCACGGGGGGTGGCGCAAGGTTGCGAAGGCAACCGAGATTCGCACGGCACGAAGCGCGACGCTGGGTCCGTAAGCCCATTCGATTTCAATATGGTGCCAGGTGCCCCAGGTGTTTGCTTCTTCTAGCCGCTGTTCCGAGAAGGTCCCAGAGGGATCACACCCAGATGCCCCATTTGGTGGGAGGGGGATTCAAAGGAAGGAGGAGGAGAAATGAGGAGGAGGAGGAGGAGGAGGAGAAGGAGGAGAAGAACCGCTACTGTCGCTCCCCCTGCGTGTATTTTGATCCGCCATCTGCGCGACCCTGCGCGCGTTTGGCTCAAGTACTTCTTGCGAGGATTATGCGAAACGCACGGCCGACAAAAGGGCGCGCGTCTCTTTAGCGCGCGCGTATGGTTATTCAACCTCACATTAACGTAGCGGAACGTTGCAAGCTATTGCGTTCTACATCGTGAGGGGGACATCCGTTGACAAGAACAAGAACAAGAACCCTGAGCTAGGAGACCCGGGTAAGAATCTTGCTCCTACGTCGGAACCCAATGATTACTAAGCAGATAAGCGGCCTTCGGCCGAAGTGAGGACGGACGCGTCCATGAGGGCCCGGGACAAAGATCGAGACAAGGAAGGGTCGGGGATGGCAAGAAGGCTTCGCCTCGTCCCGACTCCGACCCCGACGCCTGGTGCGTGCGCCGCGGATGACGGCGAGGGCGATGCAATGACCGATACCCGTGAGGCATGCGCGGGAGCCGGTGGTTCTGCTGCTGGGTCTTCGCTTCCGCCGACCAGCACCGTCCGCTTTGACAGGACGGGAGAGGGAAGATGCCCACCCGCCCCGGAAGCGCCGTGGGCCCCGACGCTGGAACGGAGAAGGCCGCTGAGGAGCAGGCGACGCCCCCGTCGCAGGCAAGCTCCGACACGGACAGGTTCAGGAGCGATCGGTATGATCTTGGCACGGCGAAGGACCGAAGGGGGAAGTCGCTTTCTGGATCTGCACTCTCGTCGACAAGCGCGGTTTCGGTGGCTGAACGGCCCTGGCGACCAACCTGTGAATGCGCGGCGAGTGCCGAGAAACGATGTCCTCGAAGCTCAGGCCGTCGTCAAAGACCAGTCTGCTATTGGTGGTCGCAGACCTGCCAGCATTGCAACATCAAGTATCGATGTGCTGATTGCTTCCCACAAGTAGAGCACAAGTGCTTAGGCATTCAGCAGGCCGAGTGGGAGGCAGCACAGCAAAAAACAAGCAGGTCTATACATGGGGAAGATGGGGGAACTGCACGAGCAACAGCTGCAACGGGTCACCAGCAATCGGAAGGAGAAAGAACAAACGTCAAGAACTCGCGAGATGGAGATGGCAGCCGAGGATCGGGCGGAACGCATCACTGCCAAAGAGGCCGAAAAGAGTCGAATTGCGTCGAGATAGCTCGCGTCGCGGGAGAGGCCGCGGCGAGGAGTCAAACATTAGCGGGGACCGAGGCGCGAGAGAAGACCGAGACGAGGGCTCGTGCTGAGAGCACCTCCCGAGCGCAAGAGGCAGACAAGTGTGGCGACGGGAGCGGGCCGAGACGAGCAAGCAAGGTCCGATTGGGGCACGGCGCAAGCGTTGGGGGCAAGTCCGCTGAGAGCTGACAGGAGGGCGCACGCCCTGCTGGCGTCGGCAACTGCCGCCGTCGTCCAGCAACCGAGCATCGCGACGGCCACTGCTGGCGGCGGGGTCGCCGCGGGAGCGGGCGACGGACGGCCCTGCCGACGTCATGGGCAGAGCGCCACCTCGCGGAGCTGGCAGAGGGAGCCGAGAGACGGGAAGAGGATGCGGAGGCCCGCGTAGCCGGAGAGCGGGAAAATGAATCGCCGACGAAGTCGGGTCCGTGGGGGCGGACGCAGAGCGTCTGGAGGCGCCGCCGCCGACAGGGGAGCGGCCGAGGCGATCCCCGCCGTTGAGAAGGCGCGGGGAGATGTTCGTCGGAGCTCGAGATCCCCTGGGGATTTGGCTCTGTTCGGAGCCAGACACCGCTCGCGGGCCCATTCCGCGCGCCCCACGGCAAGAAGGAGTCTGGTTTTCGAATTCAAAAAACTGGTTCCAAAATTCAGCAAATATTGTTTTTTGAATTAACGAACTGGTTTTTTTGAATTCGAGAATTGTTTTTTTCAATCCCAAAACTGGTTTTTGAATTCGAAGGCCAGGCTCTGGGGGCCCCGGCGGCGACGGGCCCGGAGACGATCTTGACGGGGGGGCGGGCGGGAGCGGAGACGGCCCCGATGCCGGCCGATGGTAACCAAGAAACGAAAGTCTGGGAACGATGAGGGGGAGGAGGAGGAGGAGGAGGAGGAGGAGGAGGAGGAGGAGGAGGAGGAGGAGGAGGAGGAGGGAGGAGGAGGAGGAAGAGGAAGAAGAAGAGGAAGACGAAGAGGAAGAGGAAGAGGAGGAGGAGGAGGAAGAGGAGGAGGAAGAGGA
>CAUYUJ010017605.1:116230-144069 GCA_963575745.1 Prorocentrum cordatum | reverse complement strand
TCCTCCTCCTCCTCCTCCTCCTCCTCCTGCTCCTCCTCCCCCTCCTCCTGCTCCTCCTCCTGCACCTTCCCCTCCTCCTCGCCCGCCGCAGGCGCCAGAGTTCACACGTGATACAACGAGCCCGCCGTCGACGCCGAATTATCGTCGAGGCAATGTGGGGCATTCCAAGAAGGGCGCTGCCTTCGAGATTCGAAGGAGTTGTCATCCCTTCCTCGGCGGAAGGCGGCGGAAGGACGGCGGAAGTAAAACGAGGCCGCCTCCGCTGTCGAAAGGCGGCGGAAGTAAAAGATGTGCCCCCCAAGAGATGACAACGTTTTTGGGTTCAGAGTTTCCGACATCGGCCATGTAGTGGGTCGCGGGCGGGTTGCGGCTGGGTCCTGGGCGGGTTGCGGGTGAATCGCAGGCGGGAGGCGGGCAGGTCGCGAGCGGGTTGCGGGTGGGTCGCGGGCGGGTCGCGGGCGAGGATGGTGACAACAGTTGTCATGTTGAGATTTGTTGTTCGTCGCTGCTCGCGTGTCATCCAGCATGTATAACCGATCCTCGATACCCGCCCTCTTCGTATTCGATGTTACCCCCTTCTGGGGGGGATATGTTCTGTGCCTGCCGCGTGTAGTTGGCGCGGCCTCTAAAATATGAGGAGGAGGGGAAGGATACGGGAGAAAGCGAGGAAAGGAGGAGCAAACGAGGAAAGAGGGAGGCAACCAGGAGGGATGGGAGAGAGGAGCTATAATTTTGGCAGGCGGGCGCCGACGGCCGAGTCGGACGGGCTGACCTTGGTTGGCGGGTCGGGCGGGCGGGCCCCATCGGGTGGGTCGGGCGGACGGGGTCTGAAAAGTTGGCCGGAGGGTGTCCAAGCGCGCGGACCGGCGGACCGTAACGGGTAAGTAGTCGGGCGGGCGAATCCTACCGGGCGGGTCGGGAGGGCGGGTTCTAACGGGCTGGTTGGGCGGGCGGACCTTAGCGAGCGGGTCGGGCACGACATTCAAGCGGACGGGCTTCAAGCCGGCGAGCGGGCGGACCCTCGCGGGCGGTTCGGGCGGGCGGACTCTAACGGGCTGGTCGGGCAGGCGGGCCCTGACGGGCGGGTCGGGTTGGCGGTGCATTGAAATCAAGTTTGCAGATTGCGAGGAGGCCTCAGGCGAGAGCGCGACTCTTGGGCGTCGAGGGCGGGGGCGCCTGAATAAATTGCAAGGATGCCTTGAGCGAGAGCGCGGTCCGTATGTAAATTGTGAAGAAGTATGTTGTCAGGAAGTCTCAGGCGGGAGCTGTTGTTATTGTTGCCGTATACCAGGGGCCAGGGACGCAGCTTGGGCAGGACCATTTTCCCTGATAAGTCACAGGGTGCGAGGCCCCGGGGGGCACTTCCATTGAAAAACATTGTCGGGTCAGCCACGAGGGCGGTCGCCGACGCGCTCGGAAAGCTGGCTGGCCGCGCCGTGAGTTGAAAGAAAAACAGATGGCACTGGAAGCCGGGTGGCTCAACACCAAGTATTCTTCAGAAGTGAGACAACAACAATAATTGTAAGATTGATCGTTCTTATCTACTCGCCTGTCAATCAAGATGCATATCCCAGACCTTTGATACCCGCCCTCTCCGTATTCGATCGTTCCCCCCTTGCGGGTATATCTCCCATGCCACGCGCCGTTGGCGCAGCCCCTGAAACAGGAAGATGGGGGAGACAGAAAAAGCAGATGGCTAGGCGGAAAGGAGTGCGGAAAGGGAGGGGCAGATGTTGGAGGGACAAGGATGGAGCACGAGAGAGATCAGCAGGAGAGGGGCCGAGAGCAGAGCGCGTATGGTCCAGGGCAGGGCGGGCGGCCCTAGACGGCCGGGTCGAGCGGGCAGGTCGCTGGAGCGTCAGTCTTGCAGGAATTGCGAAGAGGTCTCGAGCGGTAGCGTTAGGTCGGGCGTGTCCCGCTACAGGCGAATTGTGGACGACAGCCAAAAATTCACCAAAAATGTTCAAAACTGGTGCAAAAATCGTCCCCGTGATTTTTCGAACTATGTTCGGATATTCCTCATGTAGTGGGACAGGCCCGACTTAACGATAGCCCGCTGCCTACGTAAATCGTGAGGAAGTCCACAGGTAGAGCGCGGTTCTGGAGCGTCAAGGGTGCGGCGTCCGAACAAGTTGCGCTCGGAATTTCTCGCGCGGGAGCGCGGTTCCTGGGCAAAGTGTAGAGAAGTCCCAAGCGGAAGCGCGATGTTTCAATCAATCACGAGGAAGTACCGGGCGGGAGCCGCTGTAAATCGGGGCGCAGTCTGGAGACCCAAGGCTTCCCCCTTGTAAAGAACACGGAAGGGTGCGAGCCCCGGGAGGGGCACTTCAAGTGAAAATCGCAGATGCTAAAGTCCTGATCCTCCTCCTCCTTCTGATCCTCCTCCTCTTCCTTCTCTACCTCCTCCGGAGGGGCATCAACAATAATCATTCCTTGAAAATGGTAGACCAACAAAGTCCCAACGAAAACAGACAACGACGATTTGTTGCCGCAGAAGCCCACTTCAAGCACACACACCAAGGGATGGTGTAAGACCGCTCCCTCCCTCACTTCGACCAGGTGGTCAACTTAGTCAGCAGCAGTCGTGTTGCGTCCTTGCACGACTCATCAAGCACGATATATCAGTCATTGACCGGCATCTCCCGGGTAAGTTTCATTCACCAAGCCTAGCTAATCGAGGGCAAACAACTACGATTCCAATCTGCAGCAAATCACGACCCTATGTTGACCAAGTCTCGCGGACAAAGCTGACAAATTGCCACGCTGAGCGAACCAAGCTTAATTCAGCTAACTAAACTAACCCTGCTTCCCTGACCAACCTCAGCTAGGGGAAAATCACCCACCAGACATAACCATCAAAGCTGAAATGGCCAAGCTTGAATTTTAAATCTTCACCAACAAAGCTCCACGCACTAGCGTGAATTATCCGCAGCCATCAACCAGGATGGACTTGCCAAGCTTAGTGAACCGAGAATTGCTGACCAAATTCCAGGTTAGGAGAACGGCACCAACCAGGAGTAGCCAACATTGCTTACCTAACTGAGCTTCACTTATTCAGCTGAACCGAACAACCTTAACGGACCCAGCATCACTAACGAAACTTGACCAACCAAGCTTGCCCAACGCAGCTTGACCAACCAAGTCTAGTTGGCCAGGCTGGACTAACCAAACTGAACTAAGCAAGCTGAGCTTACAGAACCCAAGCGAACAAATTGAACGTGTCAAGCTTTATTGGCCAAGTTTGAGCCTCCTGACGAAGCTTTACCAACCATACGTAACCAGCTATGCTTGACAAAGCATAGCTACATATAACCACTGCCGTGCAATTACAGCCCCTCTTCCGCAGTATACTTACAGCGCCCAGTTTCCTAAGGGGTGGCGCTACTGTTCCACACTGCGGGCAGCAAGGACGGGACGCTGGCGTTGGAGGACGCGTTGCTACCTCTCCTCTTCGCCCTACTCCTATTGCATCCTCTGCTCCTCTACCCTTTCCTCCTCATCCCTTCTCCTCCCTTCTCCTCCTCGTTATCCTCATCGTCCTCCTCCTCCTCGTTCTCCTCCTCATTCCGCTCATCTTCCTCCTCGGCCTGCTTTCGCGGGGCTTGCCGATTCACACTTGTAGCGAGATTTCCCAGCGATTGTTCGTCATCAAACTATCACCAGGGTTCAACACCCAGTGGATTATTGACACACGTCCGTTTCTGGCATCAGTGTTCAAATTCGCAGCAGTCTTAGCGCAATACTGCTTGTGAGCGTCTGGCTACAAGGGGCGCCTGTCCAGACAACCATGAGATGATTAACGCATATGAGCTTTCACATGTTGACTTCCACAGGTGGCCAAATTGGCCTCAGTGGCCGGACCTGTCCACAAACCAAAACCAGTTGCCAAGGCCGCATGGCCCAGCAACAAGATGCCAGGTGGCCAGGGGGAGGCGATCGCAGTGGAGTGGGCCCAAGAGATGGTGGCCTTTGGCGCCGCAAGTGCAGGGGCTCTGCATCGACAGCAGCACTGACAGCACGGAGGCTCCGGACGCCAGCGCGGAACAAAGGACCCCAGCAGAGCAGTTTTACAGCAGCAAAGGTGAAGAGGCGGGTCGAGGAGTGGGAGGTCGGATATATGGGGACAGGAGTGAGAGCACGGCCATACACTTGAATGCAGATTTGCCAGGGATCGTGGCCGTCCGGACCACAAATGTAGACGGCATTGAGGAGAGAGCGCGATGTCTCAATAAGTTGTGAGGAAGTCTCAGGCGGAACGAGTCCGGGACCAGGTGGTCTAGATTACTCCGTCCCTTCTGTGGGATTATTCAGACAACTAGAGAACCTTTTGGCGAAACGCTCTCAGGGAATGTATGTGGGCCTTCCCGAGGTGCCCGCTTTCCCGCGGTTGGTGGCGCTCGTAGGATCTCGTAGGAGCACAAGGCAGCGGACCAGCAGCAGCGTGCCGAGCCCGACGTGCAATGCGCAGACGTCGCTGGCAAGGAGAAGACCGTGGACAGCCCGCGCTCGGCGAGACCCTGTGGCCGGCAGGCTTCGAAACGCGGAGAGAGCGTTCGACCAGCGACATCGACACGAGCGCGCCTGAGAAGATCTGAGGAGTACATACTTCATCGGCGAAGGCGGTCAGGTATGCAGGCCGCCGTGCATAGCCGCGGGTCAACGGCAAGGCGTGCTCCACGGGCCACGCAGCCGAGGCTGACGCGGCGGATGCCAGGCCCGTGTGCGGATGGCCACGTGGTTGCCGACCAGGTGAGGAAGTCCAGACAGCCAGCACAACAAGGAGCAGGCGGACGAGGACGAGGAGGGAACGGAATTTCTACGATCAAACATGTGGTCCATGGCGCGCGACACCATGAGGCAGCAGCTACATGATTGCTGGATCTGTGTGTCGATCGTTTTGGATAGGAAGCCTTTCCCCACGACCCCGTTGGAGGGACGCTGCTGGCAGGAGGAAGAGAAGGAAAAGGGGGACCAGGAGGATGAGGAGGAGTGTTGGCTTCGATGCGGGTTGGACGGAGCGGCCGTCAGCATCGGCGTCAGGAGGAGGAGGAGACGAAGGCAGCAAATTCCACAGAAGCATGAGGCGGAAATTTCCCCCCTGAAGAAAGAAGGTCGCCGTCCAAATGTCGGCACCCCCGCCGAGCGAAGGACTTCGTCAAGGGCTACATGGCTTTCTTCGACAGCGCCCCGCGGGTGATTGGCGAAGGACCGCGGGGTAGCGGGCGGGGGGAGGAGGAGGAGGAGGAGGAGGAGGAGGAGGAGGAAGAAGAAGAAGAAGACAAAGAAAAAGAAGAGGAGGAGGAGGAGGAGGAGGCGCGTAAGCGTAAGGTCAGGCCAACGCACAACGAGGAGGAGGAGGACGAGGAGGAGGAGGAGGATCAGGATCAGGAGGATCAGGAGGACCAGGAGGATCAGGAGAGAAAGGAGAAGGGAGGAGGGAGAGGGGAGGAGGGAGGGAGGGAGGGAGGGAGGGAGGGAAGGAGGGAAGGGAGGAGGAGGAGGAGGAGGAGGAGGAGGAGGAGGAGGAGGAGGAGGAGGAGGAGGAGGAGGGAGGAGGGAGGAAGGAGGAGGGAGGAGGGAGGATGGAGGATGAGCCCCCAGGAGGATACCCCGGCGTGTGGGCGGCACGTCGGGGCTCCAGAGGTGCATTGACATCCGCCAAGAAGTCGCCTGCGCAGGGGCGGCGCGGCGGCCCAGGGGCGTCGGTGCCCTGACGGGCCTGGGGCGGCCCCCCCGTATTCTAGCGGTGGTCCTGTTGTGGTACGGGTCTGCCGTCTCAGGTCCGTCGGGGACTTGGCGTTCTGGGGCCGCGAGGGTACCCCCCCTGGGCAGCCGTGGGTATCGGTCCGCGCCGGCCTGCGTGGTACCTGCCTTTGTGGGGGCAGGTCCCAGCCATTGTATTGGCCCTCCCGTGACGTCGCGGGGTAAGGGTGTGGCTGGGGGGGTCGGCGGGCTCGGTTCAAGACGTGCACCGCCTGGCCCCCCTTGGGCAAGGGGGCCTGCGGGGGCGGGCCGGGTTACCCATGCGCGGAAACACGCGCCGTGTGCCCCGCACGGCGACGTGGGGTAATCTGTGCCCCCTGGCGCATGGGGGCCGCTCGCCTTCGGCGGGTCGGTGGTGCTCATCACGGTCTGCGTGGCGATGCTGGTGCCTCTTCGTTTTCCTTTCCTCTTCCTCCTCTTTCTCCCCCGCTCGCGCCTCGCCAGGAGGGCGTGGCCCCGAGCTCTAGGGAGTCGACGGCGGTGGGCGCGCGCACTCATCGCCCGCAATTTCGCGCGCAGGAGGCAGGAGGGAGGACGGAGGGAGAAGGACGGAGGAGGAGGAGGAGGAGGAGGAGGAGGAGGAGGAGGAGTATGAGGAGAGGAGAGATAGGGGGAAGGGAGGAGAGAGGATAGGAGAGGACGAGGAGGAGGAGAGGAGGAGGAGGAGGAGGAGGAGGAGGAGGAGGAGGAGGGGCAGCAGCTGCAGCAGCAGGAGGAGGCACGAATTTCTGCGTTAAGGAGAGCGACCCCATTCGACTGAGGAGAAGAGGGAGGGATTGGATGGGATAGGATGGGAGATGAAGGAACAGGGAGGAGGGAGATGAGGAGGAGGAGGGAAAGAAGAAGGAGGGGGACGAGGAGGAGAGAGGGAAAGGAGGAAGATGATGAGGAGGAGGAGGAAGAGGAGGAGGGTGAGGCGGAAGAGGAGGAGGACACAATGAGAGGAGGAGGACGAGTACAAGGGGAGGGAGAGGAGGAGGAGGAGGACGAGGAGGACGAGGAGGACGAGGAGGAGCCACGAACTTCTGCGCCAAGCAGGGTGACGCCATTCGACTGAGGAGGAGGAAGTGGAGGAGGACGGAGAGGAGGACGAGGAGGAGGAGGAGGAGGAGCAGCAGCAGCAGCAGCAGCAGGAGCAGGAGGAGGAGCAGCAGCAGCAACAACAGCAGCAGGAACAGCAGGAACAGGAGCTACCATCTAGGCGCGCTCGCGCCATATCTGACGTCCTGCTCCTCGCATCCATCCATTCCCACTGCTCTCTATATCCTAGAAGGCGTGTCACGGCGGACCCGGACCCCCCCCCCCAACAAAAAACCTTTCATCGTGTTATGCGCAAGCAGAAGGGGGGAGTTACGTACAGATGGGGGATGGAAGGAGGAGGAGGAGGAAAAGGAAAAGGAAAAGGAAAAGGAGGAGGAGGAGGAGGATCAGGAGGATCAGGAAGACCAGAAGATAAGCACGAGGTGGACCAAAGTAAACCCAACATGTATCAACCATGTTGCCTCCCGTCCCAGCCAGTGCGGGAGCCACCCTGTTGTTCAGTAGTGGAATGATTTGTTTAAGACGAACGTGCGCGTCGCCAGGGCGAGAGCCCCATTTTGAACACGATTCGCCCTCGATCCGTGTAATTGTTGGAAGCTTCAAGCGTCAATAGCACTAACGGTGAGGAAGTCTCAGGCGAAATGCCCGGCCCGCCCTAACGACACGTCTGGTGGTGTGACAGGGAGAAGTCCTGCAAATGCTTCTCACATTCCGCCAGCTACTGTATCATCGCTTGCGTTTGCTTGCGCGCTCGCGGGGGCTGAGAAGGTGGTGGGTTGATGGAGAAGTGAACGTCCCAACCAAATTTTCACCCCCAAAGTCCGTCAGGACGAGAGGGCAGTCGTCATGGAAAATATGGTTACGCCCGTGTTATGGTTTGCTGAGCCCTTTCCTTCGCTGCCGGGGCACCTGGCAATAATTGGGCCACTTCGGGAGGCCTTCCGGACGCCTCTAATGAGCTTTCTTGGGCCGCTTTGGGGCTGCCCTGGACCATCCGGGCCTACCTTAGCTATACCGGGGAGTGTTGGGGTTGTCTCGGTACCATCGTGGCGCTTGTAAAACATTGATCCTCGCACTGGAGCCCCCCTCGCACTGTGAACCATTGATCGCGGTCCTGGAGCCCCCCTGGAGGGTTCATGGGAGGCTCGTGGCGGTTTTCTGCTCCTTTGGAACGCATCTGAGCTCCACTTGTCTTGTAAATTGGGGCTATCTTGGTCGATTTGAGAGCCACGTTGAGGCATCAGGAGCGCAAGAGGACTAGAAGGCGATAAGTCCAAAATCAGTGAACAGTATGTGGTTGTTGAAGGGTGGTTTTGCAGCTTAGGGGTATTTTGCTTACCAGGGCTGTACTGGACCATCTTGTGCCACCTTAAAGCTATATTTACGTCGGGTGTGTCCTCCTACAGGCGGATGTTGGACGAAAAATTAAAAAAATAGTCAAAACAAATAAGCAAACGAGCGCGAAAAATCGCCCCCCATACTATTTTTTAACTGTTTTTGAATATTCCTCCTGTAGAGGGACATGCCCGACTTAAAGCTATCTTGGGGCATCTTTGCTTTGTTTCGGGACCAATTGGGGCTTCCCACCCACTGACCTCCGCTCTTGGGGCCGGCCCCGCTTGGGCTTTTATGGGAGTTCTCTTGGAGCCTTTCTGGGGCGCTCCTGAGAGTCAACACATGACAAGAGGCAGTGGCCTAGCAGCCGCCTGCCAGGAGCACGCAGAAGTTGAGGGGGATGCGACGACGGAGGACGAAGCAGCCAGGGATGATGACGAGGAGGACGAGGAGGGAGCAGGAGCGAAGACGGAGGAGTGCGAGGAGGACAAAGGATGAGAGGAGCAGGAGCGCGAAGGAGCAAGGACGGAGGAGGAGGGGGAGGAGGAGGAGGAGGAGGAGGAGGAGGAGGCGAGGAGGAGGAGGAGGAGGAGGAGGAGGAGGAGGAGGAGAGGAGGAGGCGAGGAGAGAGGGGAGGGGAGGAGGAGGGAGGAGGAGGAGGAGGGATCGGAGGAGGAGGAGGAGGAGGAGGAGGAGGAGGGAGGAGGAGGAGGAGGAGGAGGAGGGGAGGGGGGAGGAGGAGGAGAGGGAGGAGAGGAGGAGGAGGAGGAAGAAGAGGCCAAGCAGCAGCAGCAGCAGCAGCAGCAGCAGCAGCAGCAGCGGCAGAGGCAGCAGCGGCAGCAGCAGCGGGAGGATGCGGGAGGACGTGGAGCAGAAGTGAAGCAAGGGTTGCCGTGGCAGAGGAGCCCCGGACGGCTCCAAGGCGGAGTGCAGCTTGCAGTAGGCCGCAGGCCTCGCGCCGTTGCTCCTTTCTTCTTCATCCTGCACCTCTTCCTCCTCCTCCTCCTCCTCCTCCTCCTCCTCTTCCTCCTCTTCCTCCTCCTCCTCCTCTTCCTCCTCTTCCTCCTCTTCCTCCTCCCCGACAGCGCCGATTTGGGAAAGTCAGTAATTGGAAAGTCCTCCTCCTCCTCCTCCTTCTCCGCCTCCTTATCCGCCTCCTCCTCCTCCTCCTCCTTCTCCTCCTCCTCGTGCCAATGCTGCTCGACACTCCTCTCGGGGAGTCGGCTGAGGACGCACGGGCTGCCACTTAGGGCGTGGGATGCCACACCTCTCGAGCGCCCCAGCGGAGCCCCCAGTGGTGTGATCAGCGGGCGACAGTGGCAACAAGTGGCCAGCAGGTTTGTTGGCCTCCAGGACACTGCCCGGCGGTCCTGCTGTCATTCCGCACCTGCACATTTGAGGTGCCGACCTCCAGGACACAACCTGGCGGCAACGCTGGCGGTCTTATTTACCCTCCACACGTGCGCGCAATCACCTCTGATCCCGTCCTCGCCTCTCCTTCACCCCCCTTCTTGTTCCTCCCACGCACTTGCTTATGACACGTCGCGCGATGGCCGCGGCCAGCACGCCTCACTGCACCGCCACTGTGCCTCCACGAGGCACTCTGGGGAGGTGCGTGTACCAGCTCACCTCTGGCCTGCTCAGGTGGCCCTGAGTCGGTCGAAGCCGTTGCGGGCGCGGCAAACCCACATTAACCAATCAAGCATGTTCCCGTCCTCCCCTTCCGTTCCCCCTTTTTCCTCCTCCCACGCTTTTGCTTATGGCACTTCCCGCGATGGTTGCGGCCAGCATGTCGCATTGCACCGCCGCTGTGTTTCCACGAGGCACTCTGGGGAGGTGCGTGTACGGGCTCGCCACTGGCCTGCTTGGGTGGCCCCGAGTCGGTGACAGCCGTTGCAAGCCCGGCAAACCCACATGAACAAATCCGCTCTGTTCCAGCCTTCCTCTGTTGTAGGAGGAGGAGGAGGAGGAGGAGGAGGAGGAGGAGGACGGCGAATAGCGCACGATTGCGCTGGCTCAGCCCGTCCCCTGGCGGGGTCGCGAGTCAGCGTCTGGCGGCCGCGCGGCCGCTGCCACCCCACCCCCGCGGCCGCCTCGCGGCCAACGTGCTCCTCCCCCTCCAGCTCCTCCTCCTCCTTCTCCTCCTCCTCCTCCTCCTCCTGCTCCTGGTCCTGCTCCTCCTCCTCCTCCTCCTCCTCCTCCTCCTCCTCCTTCTCCTCCTTCCGTAGCCATTTTGGCTCAAGATGTGTTGTTCCCCCGGGGACCAAACGGATACTGCTAGTCCGCGGCTGCTTTCGTATTCTCCTCCTGGTTCTCCCCAGGTGCGGAGCTCTGCTTCAGTCAGCAGGGCCGTCTGCTCATGGGCCGCCATGGTGGCAGCAAAGGTGCGGGCGGCGCCTGCGGCAAGGGCAAGGACAAGTCGGGCACATACGTCAGCTGCTCGGCGTGCCGCTATCGGTGGACTTCAAATCGAACCACTGGTGCTACCAGTGCTGCGCGCCGATGGTGCCGCACCCGTCGCCCGACAAGAAGCCCATGGGCCAGTGGTCGCTCGGTCCGCCCATGCTCGCGTCGAACCCGTTCGACACCGCCGCTGCGGCTGCGCCGCCCGCGGGAGGCCAGGCCAAGGGCCCTCCTGTGCCGCCGAAGGGTGCCAAGGGGGCGCCGAGGGAGCGCCGCCCATGGGTCTGGCACGCACCTGGCTGGTACCCGTACGGCGGTGGGCCGCCGCCAGATCAAGCGCGTGAAGCACCGCCGCCTGCCGACCCCCTCGCGCTGCTGCGCGAGCAGTTGAGTGATTGCGCGGAGATCTCGGCCATCTCCGCCAAGCTGGCCGCCAAGGAGCAGCCCGTCGAGGCCCCACGCCGCCCGCCCCTCTTGGAGGAGGAGGTCTCCGCGAAAGGGATCGCTTGCAGGCGCGCGCAGGCTTGGCTCGAGACCTGCGCGCGCCGCGTCATTGATGGCGAGACCTGGCTGGCCGACGCCAAGGCGGCGGAGGACGCGGCGGCCGAGGCGGCGCACCAGGCTCAGCAGGACTGGGAGGCGGCTTGTGCCAAGCAGCTGCCTTCGCAGTCGACGCCGCGGTCCGAGACGACATCCGCTGCTACGGCCATCAACCTCTCGACGCTCGTCGACGAAGGCTCGCCGCGCTTCGTCGATGGCCCCCTCCTCGACCTGGAGGGCCTCGAGGTCGACGAGACCGAGCGCGCCGAGTGGGCCGGCATCAAGGGCGAGCTCGCCACCAGCGTGCAGGCCAAGGTTCAGGAGGCCTTGGGGCCCGCCGCCCAGCAGATCCTCAAGTTGCGAGAGGAGGCCCAGGCCCTCCACGCCAGACTGCAGGCCAAGAGGCGCCGCGGCTCTAATGGAGCCCCAGCCTCGGGTGGCCCTGCGGAGCCTGTGGCTCCTGCTGCTGGCGCCTCTGCTGCTGGCGGCAGCGCTGCTGGAGCGGCGCGGGGCGGCGGCGGGCGCAGCAGTGCTGAGGCCCTTCGAGCCGCGGCCAGGGCCAAGGCCAGTGCTGCCACTGATGAGAGGAAGCGTGACACGCAGGGGGTTTAGCGTCTGCGATACCTCTCCCGCCGCTGTCACGTACAGCGGCTTGCCGTTCCCGTTCTACGGGGGCACCTTCCGCTCGAAGGACGACGAGCTCGCTTTCTTCCCTGGCCTGGAGGTTCACGGCCACTACAAGTTCAGCCCCTCTCAGAGCGATGACGACTCTGAGTTCGACGGCGGGGCGGCCCAGTGCAAGGATCAGGGCCTTGCCAGGCGGGCGGCCATTCACAACAGACAGCTTCTTGAGAGGCGGCTGAGGTCTTTCACTGGCGCCTGGGTGCCAGACCCCAGCGTGGTTGATGACGATGCTGACTTGGCTGATTGGAAGCGCGCTTGCATCCCTTACGTGGCCAGTCTCCTGGCACATCCTGCGCTGCGGCCTTTGGTGCACGAGGCCGCCGACTCCGCAGGGCATGGCAACCTTGCGGTCACTCAGCCGGACATGGCCAAGCAGATTTGCGAGCGAGCTTGGCGTGCTCGACGTCGCCAGCGGCAGGCTTATCGTGATCACCTCAACAGCCTCCGCGACATCGACTATGATGATTGGCAGGAAGAGTTGGCTCGCCACGCCCTGAGCTACATCGACGCGCGTCGGGCGCTCGATACCAGGGCGCCGCAGAGATGGGAGGCCATGGCCGAAGCTCCTACTGTGGCATTGCCAGTTTACGGCAGGCCTTTCCTTTCCGCATCTGTTCAGACGGAGGGGTCAGATTTCTCGCATTCCTGCGCAGGCGAGGCACGAGCCCCAGCGCAGATGCCCGCTCGGCCCCCGTCAGGCGGCCACGGCCCCTGCTGTCGAGCGGATGCCTGGCTGCACTCCGATTTCGGCGGCCCCCTCGTCCTCGGCACCCGTGGCCCCGAGGATTTCCACTGGTGGACCGTGTACGGCGGCGTCGGCTTCAGCTTCGGGATGCACTCCGATTTCGGCGTCCGCTTCGGTCTCGGCACCTTTGCCTCCGAGGATTTCCACGTGTGCACCGAGTGCGGCGCCGTCAGCTTCAGCTTCGAGGTGCGCTCCGATTTCGGCTCCTACTTCGGCCTCGGCACCTTTCGCCCCGAGGACTTCCACGGGTGGACCGTGTGCGGAGGCGTCTGCTGAAGGCCCCGCCAACCCTCACTCAGCCCGTATGTTGTTCGCAAATATCAGTGAGTGGGGCCCCAAGGCTCTTTCATTTATGCGCGGAGCGGGCTCCCTGTTCGAGACGGTTGCCCTCGCTGGGACCCACGTCAAGCTCAGCGGCATGGATGCGGCCCGTTCGGAGTTGCTCAGGGACGGATGGAAGGTGGTTGGGACCCCTGCTTCGGCAGCAGCGTCCTCATCTTCTGGCCCCAGGGGTGGCGAGTGGATTGTGCACAAGAGGCTCATTGCAGCGACCTCCTGGGAGCGTTTCCGTTCAGCCAGGCCGAGAGCTATTGGAGGGTTTTGCCCCTGTACCTTGCATCTCAAGCGTGGCAATGTTGTGCCGTTGTCGGCCTACCTCTTGCCTGGGCCCAAAACTGGAGGCATCCATATTCCCCGCATTCGTTCCATCAGCAAGTTTGCCTGCCCCCTGGCTGATCCATGGATCATTTGTGCTGAATGGAATTTGGAGCCAGATGCGCTGACCAGGAGCGGCCTGCTCGAGGCCTGGGACGGGGAGATTGTCACCCCCAGCGGGTGCAGCGCTACTTGTACGCTTGGGAGTGGCTCCCTGATCGACTATTTGGTTGTCAAGAGGGGCTTCGCTGACCATCTTCGAGTCAAGCCCTTCACGTTGGTCCTGTGGAAGACCCACGTCGCCTTGGATATCGAGATCCTTTCGGGCCACGCTGAATGGTGGCATCAGGTGTTGGACTCCCCCAGGGAGCTTCCTCAGCGGCCCAGGCCTAAGAAGCCTTCAGATCCTGGCAGCAAGCGATCACGGCGCCGTGAGGAGGCTCGGGTCCGCAGGCGTGAACGGCTCAGTGCCGAACTGCCGGATGCCTTCGACGAGGTCAACCCTCCCGATGATGAGCCGCCTGCTGATGGTGCCGAGCAAGTACCCTTTCATTTGGATTCTGAGACTTGGGTCACTGCGGCCTCTGAGGTTCGACATTGGGCGCGTGCCGTCTCGGACTCGATGGCCTGGGCTGTCCCTTCTGGCGTTGAGGATGGCGTGCGGAACGTCCCCCAGTCTTGCCACCGCTGGGTATCTACCTTGGAACTGGCTATATTGCGTACTGAAGGTGTTCAGCCTGGCCAGCAGGCCCAGTGCATCGGCCGCGGCAGCCTGCACGGCCTCACTTGGCGCAAGCTGCAGCCGTCCCCCCGGCGGACTCATATGCGTAGCCCTGTTATGGAGTTCTGGTGGACGCTATCGTCGCTGGTCACGCGTTGCACCGCTCTACGCCGACACGGCAGGGACCCTGCGCAGCAAGGCGCCCTGACCACCTCCATCTCTAGCCTGATCGACCAGGCCGAGGCCCAGCCGAGGGCCGTCTTGTTTGGCCCCAGGGCTACTCACCAGGAGATTCAGGAGTGGTTCGACGTGGCCTGCCTCGTCTTCGGGCCGCCTCTGGATTTGGACACCTTGAGGCGATTCCTCGAGGTCACGGAGAGTTGGTGCTCGCGCTCTTGGGGCAGGGCCTTAGTGTCCTCGGGCGCTGCCTACGTCAAGTGGGCCAGGGACTGCTGGCGCTCCAAGCCATCGGTGGTCCATCGGCACGTTCGCGACCCTCAGCAGCCTGCTGCGCTGGAAGTCCCTGGTGCTGGGCCCGAGGGGGCCACTGGTGACCCTGTTAGCCTCATGGAACACAAGTTGCAGGTGTGGCGGACTCTCTGGACCGATCCGCATGCGTCGCGCGATGACCTGCGCAATGGCATGCAATTGTTGCTCCAGCATGCTCGTGCCCACCCCATCTGCGAGCTCGGGGACGAGGGCATCATGAGAGTTGTCTCCAGGATGGAGCCCAACAAGGCCCGAGGTGTGGACGTTCTCAGCTCCATCGACATTCAGAGGTGGCCGACCGAGGGGCCAGCAGCTGTTCGGCGACGTGCTGCGTGAGGCTGAGCGGGTAGGCTCGCGGCCTGTCCAACTCTTGCTGGCCATGGGAGCGACCACCCCAAAACCGTCAGGTGGCGATCGGGTCATCGGTGTTTTGCCGGCCTGCATGGGAGTTTGGTCGGGAGCTCGGGCCCGGATCACGGACGAGTGGTCTCAGGACCCCGGTGCGTTTTGGGACACGGCGATCCGAGGTCCCTCGGCTCTCAGGGCGGCCCTGCAGAGGGCCATTTTAGATGTTAGATGAGTCCTCCTTCCAGCTTGGATTCACCTCGGCCCCCCTCCTACTCGACCTTGAAAAAATTATGATTACGTCAGCATGCTGTTACTGATGCGCGTGTCGGTCGATCAGGGATCCCCCTCGATTGCCACTCTTTTGGAAGTACAGATGTTTCTTGCTCCCAGGATCCTTCGGTCCAGGAACATCGCTTCTGATTTAACCTTCCCCACGCGCTCTATTGTAGCATGCTCTGCGCACGGTGTCAAACTCGCCAATTTTTTCCTGGGTCCGATTTTGTCGGCTGCTCATGCGGCCTCGGGGGTCCGCACTCCTGGTCTCCTCCGCGGGCCTCTGGGCCTTTGTTGATGACACCGCCGCGCGGGCCGAGGGCACAGAGGAGAGCGTTGTCGCTCAGATTTCCATGGTTGGCCAGTCCTTTGCCCGATCGTTTGCCTTGCACCAGTTGCCTGTGTCGCCCAAGACCAGGGTCATTTCATCCTCTCAGAAGGTTGGAAAGCGTAGCGTGGCCAACCTGAGGGAGGCAGGCATTCCAGCCCCCCTGGCGGTCCAAGCTGTTGACCTTTGGTGCGACACGGGTGGAGGCGCTCGTCGGGCGGTGGTTAAGCTTACGGACCGTCAGAGGAAGGCCCGCCCTCGTGCACAGCGCATTCGCCGTCTGCGCCGTCACGCCAAGGCGGCGAAATTGTCTCAAGGGCTCTGGCTTCAGGGAGCGCTCCCCCAGGCCGTATATGGCCATCAGGCCATGGCCTTTTCCCCTTTCCTCGATCCTCGCCTTGAGGCGCCAGGCGTCCCATTCGGTTGCCAGCAAAAGTCCAGGCCGATGTCTTACCACGGTGTTCTCTCTCTCTCTCTCTCTCTCTCTCTCTCTTTCTCTTTGATGCTGAACGCGAGCCCTTCATTGATTTGAGGGCTCAGGTTTTATACACGTGGTTTGACATGTGGAACCGCTTTCCTGAGACGCACGCCCGCATCGCCCGCTCGTGGCATCACATGCGGGGCCGACTTGACATTATGGCCTCGAAACGATGGCGTCGGGTGCGGGGCCTGATTGGTGCTGTCGTCGCCACGTTGCTTGACGTTGGTTGGAAGCCAGTGTCCCCTGTCGAGTGGCACAGACCCGTGGGCGACCAATATGAGGTTTGGCAGTTTCCAGATCGTGGCGACATTGAGCCTTTCGGGGGCGACTTTGATGTCGCTGAGTTGGTTGACGAGTTCAAGGAAGATCTGAATGCTGCGTTGTGGGGCCAGGCCTCGCCCCACCCTCGCGGTGACGACCTGGCCGAGGGGGCTGACCTCCAACCCTTGCGCCGGGAGTTTCGGCGTCTCGAGCAGCGGGGTCACCATGAGCAGGTTGGTCTTCTCACGGCTGTAGTGTCGGGGGGGGCAGTGGACCCATGTCCGTCAGCATGAGGCGGGGTACGCTGTGTCCACGACCTGCCCCCGCTGTGGCCTTGCTCCCGAAACTCTTTTTCACCGTGCTTGGGAATGTCCCAAGAATTGTAATCATGAGGCTTTCGAGCTTTCGGGCGGCCTTTGTTATCAGGCCCGTGTAGGCCACGAGGCTAACCCAGCTTTGTGGCTTCGAGGCCTTCCTCCCAGGTCTTTAACTTGCCCTGCGTTCAGGGACGGGGGGGGGGGGGGGGGGGCGGATGTGTCTTGGGAGGTGGGGTCGTCGCCGTCGATTGTCGAAGGATCCTCTGTCGCTGCGGCCAGGTCCCCCTCTGGGCTCCTGCGGGTCTTTGGAGACGGCTCTGGAGGAGTCTTCAGCTCCGACCCACGCCGCCGCCGCGTCGGCGCTGCTGCCGTCCTGGTGGCTTGGGATGGCGCCAAGTGGTCCCGACTTAAGGGTTGGGCCTCCACCATCACTGGCCGCCGTCAGACTGTCCCCAGAGCGGAGTTGTTGGCCTTTGAGTTGGCGCTCCGCAGTTTTCCAGGTGAGTTTCAGTATGTCACCGACAACCAGCCCCTTTTAGAGGGGTGGCGGCGGCGCCGTTTCAGTCACAGCAGCGGTGTGAATTCGGATTTGTGGTTTCGTATCCGCTTGGCCCTAGAGGGCCGCGAGGACGGGATTTCTGTTTTGTGGACCCCCTCCCACCTGGATCCCACGGACCCCTCCTTGTCGAAGGACCAGGTTCTCCTCGCGGCGGGCAATGATGTTGCTGGCGAGTTGGCGGGCCAGGCTGCGCAGGAGTCTTGGGACTTAGCTACTCGTGGTCAGCGCGTTCCCGACACTGACCGATGGGACGCCACTTGTTTTCTCATCCGTCAACGGGCCGCCCAAGCGTTGGCGGAATCCATCCGCGCGGCCCCTTCGACCGCGGACAGGCCCAAGCTGGGCCGTTCCACTGTCACCAAACTTCAGGCTGCCCTCAGAGGCAGCTCGCACTGTCTAATTAAAACGGGCATGAAGTGGATTTGCTCACTCTGCTCGTCTATCATTCCCTCGGCGAGCGTTTTGGAGGCTTGCGCCCAACCCTGCCCTGCCGTGGAAGGCGGCGCTCCTGAGCAGGAGTTCGGTCATGGGATATCTCGGGTGAGGCGGGCGGTGACGGCGGGGGGGGGACCTTGCATTCCAGTCACTGTTTGCATTTCTGGCCCGAGCATTCGCTGTATTTTTGCTCTCGGTGTGGCCGTTCGGCCGCTGTCGGCCCGAGGCAACTTCTCAGCGAATGTCCCCAGTGCTCTAAGAAAGGGCACGAGAATCTCCTTCGAATTCGCCGAGGTTTGTTTCCTGGCCACAAGGGCCCCTCGGCCCCAGTCTTGGAGGCCGCCGCCAGTCGGGCCCGACGCGCTGAGGGGCGTCGGTTGATTCCTGGCTCTCGCTAGTCCCGCCTGCCACTGCGACTGTGGCGATCATGACACTCATGGCACTCCTCCTCCACCTCCTCCTCCTCCTCCCCCTCTTTCCCGTCCTCCTCCTCCTCCTCCTCCTCCTCCTCCTCCTCCTCCTCCTCCTCCTCCTCCTCCTCCTCCTCCTCCTCCCTCTCCTCCTCCACTCCCTCCTCCTCCCTTCCTCCTCCTCCCTCCTCCTCCTCCTTCTCCTCCTTTTCCTCCTCCTCCTCCTCCTCCTCCTCTCTCCTCCCTCCTCCTCCTCCTCCTCCTCCTCCTCCTCCTCCTCCGCCTCCTCCTCCTCCTCCTCCTCCTCCTCCTCCTCCTCCTCCTCCTCCTCCTCCTCCTCCTCCTCCCATTCCTCCTCCTCCTCCTCCTCCTCCTCCTCCTCCTCCTCCTCCTCCACCTCGTCCTCCTCCTCCTCCTCCCTCCTGCTCCTCCTCTCCTCCTCCTCCTCCTCCTCCTCCTCTCCTCCTCCTCCCCTCCTCTCCTCCTCCTCCTCCTCCTCCTCCTCTCCTCCTCCTCCTCCTCCTCCTCCTTTCCTCCTCCCTCCTCCCCTCCCATTCTTTCTCCTCTTCCTCCTCCTCCTCCTCCTGCTCCTCCTCCTCCTCGTCCTCCACCTCAACCTCCCACTATGGGGCAACAGTGACAGGAACCGGGAACCAGGAGCTGGGAATCGGGACCCAGGAATTGGGAACCGGGAGCCGGGAACCAGGAACCAGGAACCAGGAACCGGGAACCGGGAACCCGGAACCGGGAACCAGGAATTGGGAACCAGGAGCCGGAAATTTGGAGCCTGGAACATGGAGCTGGGAATTGGGAGCCGGGGGCCTGAAATTGGGAACTGGAAGTTGGACACGCAGGACCTGGGACACGTGTTCTGGAATTGGGGAATTCGGGACATGGAGAAGGAAGGAGTGTGACATACATACATATAGATAGATACATCTATATAAATATATATATATATATATACATAAATACATTGAGATATGTACAAGTTGCATATGTGTATGCATGTATGTATATATGTATGTATGCATGTATATTCGTATGTATGTATGTATATAGATATATGGAAAATTTTTGGATCTATAAAACAAGCAGACGTACAAACAGATGTGTACATAGAGAGGCAGAGAGAGAGTGTTATCTGAGTCTGTCCTCAGTAATACCAATACAGACTCACTATATATATAACTGTAGATACGTATGTTGGTATGGCGTTGTAAAAAAGGGAGGGAGGTACAGAGAAAGAGAGAAGGATAGGTAGAGACAACACCAGAGCTACGCAAATACATTTTTTTGTGTACCATATCAGGCTCACCTCAATGTATGTGTGTTCGCAGCCAGCCACATAATCTTATATGTACGCAGATAGCAGTGTACGACGTGTTGCTATATATGCATAAGCATTTTGAAAATACAAATGCTCAAACAAAAAATACATACATGACATCGAGTAGATAGATACAGAGAGAGAGAGGGAGGCACCAATCAAGCGCAAATGCTGATACATAATGAGTAAGTACATGTGCGCATACAGAGAACTGAAAGAGACCGATACACATATATTCATATATATATATATGTGCACATAACCAACGCGAGTATGCACACACATTACACACATATATGTGTACACACGTATGTATACAAAACTATACACATGAACGTCTTCTCGCATAAAAGCACACACAGGGTTAGCACGAAATACACAGGTAAGGCTATATAGACAGAGAGCGGAGGGAGTGAACGAGAGAAAAAGAGAGAGGCATAGAGAGTGAGGGTAAGAGAGGGAGCGCGGCCCGTACATGCACAGGTATGGTATGTAGGTGTCCTATGTTCATGTGCAAGTGGAGATGTATTCCCTACCTAGGCTCTGCCTAGAAGGGTTCTTACTCGGTAAGCTTAAAGGGCCGGGCAGTGGGGCCCGCCCCGGGCGGTTCCCCCAGCATCCGCCCCGCGGTTCCCCCAGTTGCGCCCCCGTAGCTTTAGCTTTAGCTTTAGCTTTAGCTTTAGCATTAGCTTTAGCTTTAGCTTTAGCTTTAGCTTAAGCTTAGTTTCAGCTTAGCTTTAGCTTAGCTTTAGCTTAGCTTTAGCTTAGCTTTAGCTTAGCTTTAGCTTAGCTTTAGCTTAGCTTTAGCTTAGATTTAGCTTAGTTTTATCTTAGCTTTAGCTTAGCTTTGGTTTTAGTTTAGATGTAGTTTAGATGTAGCTTAGATTTAGCTTAGCTTTAGCTTAGATTTAGCTTAGCTTTAGCTTAGCTTTAGCTTAGCTTTAGCTTAGCTTTAGCTTAGCCCTAGTTTAGGTTTAGCTTAGCTTTAGCTTAGCTTTAGATTAGCCTTAGCTTAGCTGTAGTTTAGCTTTAGTTTAGCTTTAGTTTAGCTTCAGCTTAGCGTTAGCTTAGCTTTAGCTTAGCTTTAGCTTAGCTTTAGCTTAGCTTTACCGTTACTACTAATGCTGCTTTCCTAGGGGCTCCAACTCCTAGGTAGGGTCGCACTGGGGTAATATGTATATACATTTGTGTAGAGAGACAGAGAGAGAGAGAGACAAAAGGAAAAACACAAAGGAACAACAACGCACAAAATGATTGAGAGAGGGAGAGAAACGAGATAAATATAGAGAGAGAGAGAGGAAAGAGAAAGAGAGAGAAAGAGAGAGAGACCAGGACCCAAGAGAGCTCGGAAACGGGAACCGCGGGTCCCAGGAGCCCGGAACATGGAAACGGGAACCAGGAACCCGGAGCTGGCAACGGGGAGCCGGGAACCAAGAACGGGGAATCAAGAATGTGGAACGAACGCAGGAACCGGGAACCGGGACCCAGCAGAAATTGGGAACCGGGAACCGGGACCCTGGAGCTGGGCCCCAGGAACCAGGACCCGGGACCCGGGACCCTGAGACCCGGGAACCGGGAACCGGGAGCTGGGAGACGGGAACCGGCACCCGGGAACCAGGAACCGGGAATGGGGACCTGGCAGCCGGGCCCCAGGAAACAGGACCCGGGTTTTGGGACCCGGGACCCGGGGCCCGGGAACCGGGAACCGGGAACCGGGAACCGGGAACCGGGAACGGGGAACCGGGAACCGGGAAGCGGGAACCGGGAACCGGGAACCGGAAACTGGGAACCGGGAGCGGGGAACCGGGAACCGGGAACCGGGAATTGGGAGCTGGGAGCTGGGAACCGGGAACCGGGAACCAGGAACCGGGAATTGAGACACCAGAGCCGGAAACCGGGAGCGGGGAACCGGGAACCGGGAATTAGAAACCGGGATCTCGTTGACCAAAAGAATTTAATTCCTCCTCCTCCCCTTCTCCTCCTCCTCCTCCTCCTCCTCCTCCTCCTTCTCCTCCTCCTCCTCCTCCTCCTCCTCCTCCTCCTCCTCCTCCTCCTCCTCCTCCTCCTCCTCCTCCCCCTCCTCGTGCTCCTCCTCCTCCTCCTCCCCTTCCTCCTGCTCCTCCTCCTCCTCCTTCTCCTCCTCCTCCTCCTCATCCTCTTCCTCATTATCAGTCCTGGCAGTCGCTGCTGGACTGGGGTGACCGTCGGATCCAAGATTTCGTTGTCGACTTCTGTTGCGGGCACCGTTCAACCCTTCAGGGCAGCCCAGCGCTGTCAAATTTTGCGCTGCGGTTGCACGACGATGGCGGCTGCCCGAAAGGAGCGTGATTGAAACCCCATTAATGTTCGCGCGCGGTGAAACTGAAGCAGAGTGGATCTGAACGCGAAGTGTTAGTTTCCAGACCACATTTGTGATTGCTTTTGAATTTATTGCCCCTGCATCGCAAAGGTATGTCTTTGATTTCAGACTCATTCCGTTTCTTCGTTTACGTTTTGTCACTCGATTTAAATTGTTCGGAATGTTCATTGTTTTGAGCTTTTGGTCGAAATAGACCGTGCGGTCAGTCAATCGAGTTTCGGCCGTTGTCAAAATTTCGTGAGCGGGGGGGGGTACTGGTTGAATCGAGATGAAGACTATGTATGTAGTCGTTGTTTTTCCTGCGTAATTGGTTTCACAAGAGTGTGCCGGGAGTGATTTCTCTTCCTCCTCCTCCTCCTCCTCCTCCTCATCCTCCTTCTCCTCCCCTTCCTCCTCCTCCTCCTCCTCCTCCGCCTCCTCCTCCTTTTCCTTTTCCTCCTCCTCCTCCTCCTCCTCCTTTTCCTCCTCTTATCTTCCTCCTCCTCATCCTCATCATCATCATCATCTTCTTCATCCTCATCCCCATCCCAATCATCATCATCATCATCATCATCATCATCATCATCATCATCATCATCATCATCATCATCATCAGCATCAGCATCAGCATCAGCATCAGCATCAGCATCATCATCATCATCATCATCATCATCATCAGCAGCACCATCATATCGTCATCATCATCAGCATCATCATCATCATTGTCATTCCCCTCTTCCCCCTTATCTTCTTCCTCCTCCTCCTCCTCCCATTCCTCCTCCTTCTCCTCCTCCTCCTCCTCTTTTCATTCCTCCTCCTCCTCCTTCTCCTCCCCTCCCATTCTTCCTCCTCTTCCTCCTCCTCCTCGTCTACCTTTTTCTCCTCCTCCTCGTTCTCCTCCTCCTCCTCCAGTGGCGCAATTCCCGGGTCTTCGTGCACTACTCGCGACGTACCTACCGCCTCCACCACCGCCCACTGTCCCGACTGATGCACAGCTGGATGCGGCTGTGGCGGGCGAGCGCCTGGCCTTGGCGAAGCAGGTGGAGGAGGCGGCCAAAGCAGAGCGCCTGGTTTGGCAAGGGCGATCCGAACGCCAGGATGCGCTGCTGCGTGCTCGCGAGAAGGTCAAGCAGCCGGGGGCCGACTTCGCATAGGCGTCGGACCACCTCACGTCTGCGCAGGCTAAGCATCTGGCTGCATAGTCGAAGCAATTCTCGTTCAACGAGGACGTCTTCAAGAAGGAGAAGATGGAGGCTGCCGCTGCGGCGCAAGCACGTGCTGCCCTGCAGCCGCCAGCAGGCACGTCTCCCGCAGGCGCTGATGGAGCCGCTGGCGCTGGTACGGGCGCTGGCGCTGGTGGCGGTTCGCCTGCCACGGGAGAGGGTGCTGTCCCAGCGGCGTCGCCGCCAGTGGTTGTGGATCGTGCTGTGCTTGGGCGTCTCCATGAGCTGTCAGGTGAAGATATTCGTAAATTGGCATACGCTACACGTGTACCCTATGATGAAATGCGTAACCTCCGTACTGTTCAGAAAGCTGCTCACAATGTTCTTCGAGCTTATTTTATTCCGTCGGGGCCTCCTGCTGCAGTTGTTGGTGACGCAGCTGCTCCTGTCGCTGAGATGTCTGATGCAGCTAACGTACTTGTCCCCCGTGATGATGATATCGAGCTGGAGGAGTCATAACGTTGAGAATTCAGTGAGCTTCGCAAGTATTCCGCCGAGAATGTACAGCCTGCCGACCTGGAGAGGTTGGAAGCTCTCCGAGCCAAGAAGTTGCACGCGCAGGCCTATAAGAAGCTCAAGGTGGCTTCTTATGCTTCTGACATGTGGGCGACTGCTTTTGCCCAGCTGGCAGTCCCCCAAGCGGCGCCAGGCGCGCAGTTGGTTTGACGAGGCTCTGGGGCAAAGGCAGAAGTTACATATCAAGTTCTGCAACGTGCCCAGCTGGTCTGAGTTAGCCAAGTCTGAGATTGCGCACGCGGTTGAGAATGTGGGCGTGTACCTCTTTGCCGAGCACCATCAGAGCCCTGCCGAGCTGAAGGCCGCGAAGAAGGATCGCTCTTCTATGGGACGGGGCCCACACTTCCAAGCAGCCCTTCCTTCACCAGGTGGAGTTTGGCACGGAGGAGTCGGAGCTGTCGTGCAGACGGGGATCTACTGTAAGCGTTTCCTACGTGCCCTTCCCGATGGGGTTGAGAACATTGGGCAAGGGAAACGCTGGTTCCTCCTAGAGATGAGGACCCAGCAGGGCACCTTGGCTCTTGGGGTGATCCATTTAGTCTCGGGGGTTGGTGCGTCTGGGGTGAACTTGAACCGGCTGAACGAAGTGGTTGGCTTTCCTGGGATGTTGGAGTGTCCCTGGACCCCCCTTTGGCGATTTCAATATGATGCCCTTGGAGCTCGATCGTTGCGGTTCCTGCGAGGTTGTTTCAGGCGCCGTGGTCGATCCCCGCAACAGCGACTTCACGTGTGACAAAGGCGATGGACGCCTGGTAGACTATGCCACGGTGCCTCGCAGCCTGAGGCAATATGCACAGATGAAGGTGGATTGGTCCACTGCCTTTAAGGCGCACGCATGCTTGCACGTGCAGCTCCCACTCGACGCGCTCTGCCACACGGCTATGAAACGTGAACGTCCGAAACCCATTGGCGGCCACCATGGGCCAGACAAACGGTGGCAAGACCTACTGGATCGAGTTGGCGAGCAGGTCGTGAGCGTACTTCTTGGTGTTCGAGGGGCATTTCTCGAGGTCCACTGGCCACGGAGCCAAGAAGGACTGTCGGGTGAATATCAACGATGGTCGACTGCTGCCGAACACCTGCACTGCTCCCGTGCCCCCCAGCCTTGGCAAGGACCAGGCGGGCATTGGGGTCGAGCGGCGGTGCTGCAGCAGAAGACCCTCGTTACGCGAGGAGTGACGAAACGAGATGTCCTCCACCCTTGCCTCGCCTTTTGGACGGTAATCTCGCCCCGCCTTTACGATGTTGCTGCTGCTGTGCAGCGTGGAGGCTCTGCACAGGTCACCGCACTCAGGTCTCTCCTGCGCGCGCGCAGTGACGAGCTGGGTCGACACCTTGAGGCACTTGCTGACGCGCAGCAAGCTACCATCAGGCGCGGTTTGTTGTCCGAGCTGCCCCATCATCCTCAACAGTTGGACATTCTGCAAGGCGCTTTGACCCCTATCTTCCGCCGCGCGTGGACCGCAGCTCGGACCACTAATCGCGAAGGGCTCCAAACCTGGTTGAGCCGTGGCCTCGTTGGAGGTGCGAGAGTGATCCATCGGCGGTTGAGAGCTGGCGCCAGCAAAGAAGTTGATTTGTTTGCGGGTCCCTCGGAGACTGCCCAGACCCCCCCCCCCCCCAGGACATGATGACTCACCGCGAACGGTTTTGGGCTGATTGGTGGACCCCCCCCCTCCGTCTAGTTGGGGATCTGGAGCGCGGCATGCGACGCCATAGGTCAGTGGCAGAGCTGTCCGCCCTGGAGGCGCGCACCATCGAGGCTCAGGACGTCACCAGAGCGTGCAAGTGTTTCTCCAATGACACAGCCCTTGGAGTGGATGGGTGGTTTCCTTTTAATATGCTCAAACTTCCCTCTGAAGCTCTCGATCAGCTTGCTGCCCGGTCTAATCGCATCGAGTATGCCCTCGAGTTTCCGCAGCAAGTGTACTTGCGCATTGCTGCCCTGCTCCCTGAGACTGTCTCTATTGAGAGGCCCATCACCATCACCAAGTGCCCCACACTCTACCGTCTGCCTACCCGCCTCAGAGGATGCTATATCCAGGACTGGACCGATTCCCACGTGGCATTCTGGGACGCTGCGGTGAAAAAAACGTCGGACCTGCGGGCTGCCATGTTGAGGGAAGTCCTGCATGAATGTGCGCGTGGAGACGGTGCTTGTTCCGTTTCTGCCCACTGGGACATGGAAAACAATCGCTGGTACGATTGACCCCAGCGGATGGATAGGGTTGGCTATCGATGTGAATTACTCCCCCCCTGCTTCTGTATCGCGGCCTTCTCATTCACACCGCTCCTCGCCTGTTGGAGGTGCAGTCTGTCGTGTCGAATGCGATGCAATCAGGACAGCCCACCCTTGCGGGCTGATCACAGCCTCTGCCTTGGATTCAGTGCTATCTGCACGATATTCTGGAAGCTGCGCATTGCCGAGCCCCGCGCGTTCCCATCTCGGCGTGCGTTGACGATATCACGCAGTGTACCCAGGGTACCGTGGAGGAAGTGACTCGGAAATTTGCGCTTGCTGCCCGTGAGCTGCGTGATATGTTACAGATGAGACGATGCAAGATCTCGTATCAGCCATGCGCGGTTGCGTCGTCGTTGAAAGTCGGTCGCCCTATCCAAGCTATGCGTGCTAAGCTCGGTGCCCCTCTCAAAGCTGTTAACGCGGTGAGAGATCTTGGAGTCGGAACCACGGCTGGACGTTGAAAATGGTGCAACGCCGAGGGGGGGCACAACGACGAGGCAAGAAGTTCGCTTTCCTTGCTCATGTCGATCCTCGTGCGCGTTAATTTTTCAAGCCAGGAATTGTTGCAGTTGGCACGTGGAGCCACCGAGCCCCAGGCGCGCCCCCCTCGCACTTGCGCCGACTCCGCGCGCTGGAGCTTGGGCGGTGGCACGCTGGAGCGTGCGCCGCCATCCTTCCGGCGCTTGACAGAGCTATAGTTGATGACCTTGCCTACACGCTCCGCTATGAACATCTGATCGAATTGAGCCGCGCCTGGGGTGCCCTTGATCCTAGCCAGCGCCAGACGGTGCGCAGAGTCTGGCCCTGCATCCTTGCTCGGCCGTGTAATGTTCGTTAGGCCCACCGCTGGCGTCATGTTCGAGGGCCCCTGGCGGCTGTCATTTTATGTGTTCCAGAGCACCACGGCAATCCTGCTGAGCCTCATGTTCGGCTCTTCCCTTAGAGTTGAAAGGCGCGATTTCTCTTTCCACCTGTGGAAAGTTGTTGAAATGCACGTAGGGCAGGCCCTATGGGGCCAAGCTGCCCAGGCCTACGGTGGCCAAGGACTGGGCACTGGCGTCGGTTGCATTGTCTTTCGGAACCTGAGGAAGGCCATAGGGCGCCGAGGGAACCACGATGGGGTTTCGATCCTGAATCACCTTGCTGCTGGCGCGCAGTGGCCTGAGCAGCGCCCGAAGGATTCAGGTTGCGCCAGTGCAGGAATATTTCCTCGCTGTGGAGCGCAGCCTGAAACGCCTTGCCACAGGTTCTGGGAGTGTTCAAACAATGCCGATATCGACAGCACCGCCCTTACCGCTAGTACGTGCCAAGAAGCTTTGAACCACCCCTCTGAGTCTGAGTGTTCCTGGACTCGCGGGTTGGTGCCCCTTGGGTGGACCCTTGAAGCGCCCCCTGCCCCCGAGCAGAAGGCGCGGGCTCGGGGTTCCGTTCTCGAGGCGCCCCAGAGCAACCGCGAGGTCCCTGGGGGCGTTTTTGGGCGCGATGGCTCTGGAGGTGCCTATGCCAAGGACTGGAGGCTTCGGCGGTGCGGGCGGTCCGTTGTGCACCTCCAACCAGGACCCCTGCAGGTGAGTGGTGTCCTCTGCGGATCACTCCCAGGACCTGGTCAATCATCTCCTCGAGCGGAGGTGCACGCTCTCCTCATTGGAGCTTCGAACCTGCGCAAAGAGAGGTTGAGAGCTCAAGGCCACGACGTGGTGAAAATTGGTGTTAACTGTAAATGTTCGCGGTGCCTCCACACATTTTCTGTTGTGCGAGGCGAGGTGTCTAAGTTTTGGCCGTGTCCGTGTCCTGGGGCGCTGGTGTTGGGATCCTCGGTTGTCGCGCAAGTTGGGCCCACCGCCAGTGCTAGTTCCTCCCAGGGTAACCCCACGGCCCATCCGTGTTTAGGTCGATCGCATCTGTCCCATGCACTCGCTGAATTTCGAGGAGTCCTATTTTGTCGGTCGCATGGGGCACTCGCGGTCCATAATGTGCAGAAGTTGGCCGCTGAGTGCCCACCGAAGCCCACGGCCACTGGACTTTCCAACCTCTCGCGGTTGGCCAAGGACAAAACCCCGAAGAGTGGCATGTCCTTCCCCGCGCCCTGAAGAGGTTGGTTTTCATTTTTTGAGGTTGGCCCTAACTCGGGGCTGACCGCGTAGGGCTGTGCGTGTACACAGGCGCCCCATATACCCCGAAACCCGAAGTCCTCCTCCTCATCTTCCTCCTCCTCCTCCTGCGCGAGATCGGAAATCCGGTTTGCGGTTGGGATGCACCGCGGCCGCCAGCACGGCATGCTTTCATTTCGCCGACGGCGTGCTTTCAATGCGCCAGGCGCTGCGGCATCTCAGGGAAATGGCAGGCGGTGTTCCTCCTCCGCCTCCTCCTCCTCTTCCTTTTGCTCCTGCTCCTCCTCCTCCT